>VXAA01002920.1:145695-223922 GCA_013399115.1 Anseranas semipalmata
CCCCAGAAAAAAAAGATTAATAAAATAACCACATCCAGTGGTAAACCTCCCACAACCAGATAGGAAAAAAGCAATCTTAGTCCAGCCATCTTCCCACACAGTCTGAGTAACAGACCTGAGATAAGAGAAAGCTGCAGGAGGATAGAAGAATAACTCATAATGGAATTTAATTTAATCCACCCACCTATGCAAACCACTCACCCTTACCAAAGGTGAACAAATACCTGCAACATTTTTTAAACCTTTTGCAACTGAGACATCCCTTAAAATGAAATGACATTATCACCATTTCAAAGCCAGCCATACATTGGTGCAGAATTTCACCCTTGTCATTCTCACATGAAAACTCACTAACCTGAGTTTGCTGGAGCTTCCAGTCATGTCCATCCAGAGGCATGGTATAGCTTTTAAGTCTTGTTTTCATTCAGATTGGTTACAGGCTAGTTTCTGCGAAGATGAAACTAAATCACTGAAGCATCAACAATGCTTTAATACCTCTCCATAACAACAATTTCTTCCCCAAGCTCAGGAGAACAAACTAGCTTTTCTAGAATCTATCAGGAGAGACTCAAAACAGCTGAACTAACAGCAGCACAAAATACCGCCAACCAACAACCCTCCACACAGAGAACAAACTAGCTTTTCTAGAATCTATCAGGAGAGACTCAAAACAGCTGAACTAACAGCAGCACAAAATACCCCCAATCAACAACCCTCCACACAAGCAGTGTACGTACCACACAGCAGCAACACAGTAAGTCTATTATAACCTCTGCTGGCACTGAACAAAGGTCAATTAACACCTTCACCCTCTATCACCAATATTGCCTAAGCTAATATGAAATGGAGACGCACCAGAACTAATCAAGGAAAATTAATACTAAATCAAAGTAGGAGAAAAGCTTTCTAATTTTTACTTTTTTCTCCTGTGGTAATCAGATGTCCTTCCTGCAATACAGCCAAAGTGAAGAGACATAAGGTTTCAATTTATATTTATGGACTTACTGACTCAGAGAATAATGTCTCTCTCTCTGGACCCTTAATCTCTTGATGCTACAGCAACTATTGCACAAATAACTTCTGGGGAAGGAAAGGTGAAGGGGAAAAAAAAAAAAGTGCTCCTGACCAATCCTGCATTGCTTCTGGTTCCTGCTCCTGATTAATGTCATTTGGCCATAGCTCCTTCTGAGGTGTATGGAAAGCCCTAGCACAAACAGATTGGATGTTTACCATTTTCTGGAGTTGTTTCCATGATTTTAGCAAATTTACAGTCTTCAATTTCCAAAGTGCCACTTTCCAAGCTAGGTAGGTAGGGCAGAAGTGCTTAAAATATTTGACTTCACCCCCTTGCTGTTTGTGAGAATTTGAGCCAAGATTACAGAGATCTGCTGGCTCCCCAGCTAGGAGACTCTCTATTCTGCTGCTGCTCCTGGGTCTTCAAGTGTAACAACCTTATGTACTGCTAAGCTTAGTACCGCTGAGGCTTGGCAATGCCCTGGTGGTTCTGGCCCAGAATAGTGTTGTTACTAGGCTACCAAAAATTCTCTCCTTTTGCCCCATAACAGCACAGATATTTTCCAGGTGATCATCCAAGTATACTTACCCATTTGTTGGCACAATATAGGTTTTGTTCCAGCAAATATTGAACATGCATTTGCACTAAACAGGCCTAGCTGAAACACCTGCCCACATACAATTACTGTTTTTCTGGCTTCTCTCATTGCTATCCTGCCTGTAATACCTTACATAGATGAAGTACTGCTTATGAACAAGTTAAGATATACTATGGAAACATACTGTACAAGTCCCACAGTGCTGATTAATAGCAATAATAATGCACAAGCAATTGTGCTTTTATTTTTCAACATTTGTTCTATGGCCATTTTCCCACAAGTTTGATTATAGCAAGAAAGTGTTTAATGAATCAGGAATAATAGCAATATACAGCAGGAGAGGTTTATGTACAGTTTTAAGACTTATTTCCTTTTGTTGCTGAAAATGGGACACTGGAGGCAAGTCAGTGCATTTATGGCACTATGTTTTTACAGCTTTGTCTTTCCTTACTAGAGTGTCAGATACAGATTTACAATTGCCTACATGCATTTTCAATTGCTGAAAGTGATAGCTGCAATATAAGGCAAGAGAACTGTGAAAGAGGAGATGCACATACATCTGGCTTTATATTTCTTGAGACATTAGACTCATGCCTTTAACACAACTGCGTTGCTTGAAAAAAGCTTTTCAACAAGGTTACAGCCCTCCACACAGACCATTTCCCCCCTTCTTTTTGAAATATGAAAGCTGATACATTTCTGACTCTGTTCCAAATGATCTAGTCTTTACACCCCTGTAGAAGCAGGTATTTTATCTCACTTGTCTTGGATGGTCAGTTCGAGAACAACAGCTGCTGAATGTGATACTGAGCTGCACAGTCATTCCATCCTAAGGAAAATCTTGGAACAAGCTGTCCTGTTCTCAGGGGCTGGACTTCCCGAATAGCTGTGTCCACACTTAGAAGAGTTTTCAGTCTCCAAAGACCTCTCTGGTTTGCCTTCCCTGGTATGACTATAAGCTCTGAAATGCATCAGAACAAGATGAGAAAATGATTAAATGAACCAGTAACATGATCATTTATGGAGGCATAACTTTTCATTACTTTGTTAAAGTGTCTGACTGTTTTTCTACTGTGATACTTACTTTGCATAGAGTAAATCACCTATCAGTTGAAAATGAGTAATAGCTTTTACTGTGTTTATTACATGGTATTTTATGCTGAAATTTAATAAAACGGTTTAATTTCTTAAAAATCCTGGCTAGCATACTGAGACATAAGTTAGAGTTCCTTACATCTTGACAATGACTGCTATAGTCACCAGGTTCATCTTTAGAAAGATATTTTATTAAGCAATGTTTTTTAAGAGGAGGTTAAGATAATAGATCAATTGGATTTGATCTATTGGATCAAATACTCTCTTGCAACCTTACAACTCAGTTTGAGGGTGAAGATACCGGAAACTATATAAATCTGTGGTCTCGTATGAAAGAACTGCAAGCAGAGAGATATCTGACACATGTGGCAGTTGCCTTGTCCATCAATCAGAGCAGATGTAGCCAGTAGCTCCTCTTGGAACAGGTACAATACCTTCCATTATTGTGCCTTGACTGCTCTAACTTCAGCTAGTGTTGCTGCTTGTGCCACAGTGTGCAGACACGTGGCACAGCTGTTCCACACATCGTCCTTTTGATACTCCCATTGTTACAAATAATAGTGGCAAAACTGTTAAGGCAGCTTTATTTGGATGCAAAGAAATCAGATCCTGCTTTGCTACAAGGCCGATGGCAGCCTTAGTGAACCCAGCCCCACAGCACTGACATCTGGACATGTGTGGCACTGGCTGCTGAAAACGGCGTGGCAAGTTCGCTCCACGGATCAAAAGGCCTAAAGGAGGCATTTAACCCTTGCTATTAAGGATGAGAAAGCTAGCATTACACACCCCACTCATTTGAAAACAGGATTTAGCCAGGCACAGCCACATACTTGCAGAGTGGTACGTTAGAGCCATTCTCAAAGTAAACAAAGTATAAACACATGCAGAAGAATCACAAAAGTAACTGAGCTGGTAAGCAACACAAAAATGCCCAGAGCTGAAAGCAAACTAGAATTTAGTGATTAATAAAAAAGCTGAATACAATTTCTCGACACATCTGCTCTTCATCCCGGGGATGATGTACCTCCGCGCAGTAGTCTTAGGCTTGAAAACTCCAGTTAGGGAATATGCTGAAGTACCTGACAGAAGATGCAGTGTGGTCTCTCTGTCATGAGAAAGAGAGTTGAAGCTACATTGGTCTTTTTCCATTGCAGAACACAATCTTTGTTAAGTTTTCATTGTACAGGGAAAACAGAGCCAACTGCGGAATACCATGCACTATTATAAAGGCATGGACAACAAATGCCTAAGAACTTCTGGTGCCATACAAACAAGTAGCTTTTCTTTCTTATTCTAAGTTTCTAATGCTTGCTTAATGACTTAAAAGCAGTGACTTGATCTAAACACTGTGGGGATTTGGAGCTACCCTAAAAATAGATGGCAAAACACTACTCTTACAAAATGAGCACATTTTGTGGAAGACTCCCCTGATTAGTAGTCCACACAACTTTAAATAAACGTGCCACTGAGTGGGATGCTTCTCAAAATGGTAGGAAAAGCTGTCTGCATCTCGCTTGATGGAACTATGTATAACCCAGAGATTCTAGTCCAGCTACTTTAATAGCATGGCTTTATAATCTCTTAACGCTGTTTAGATAATCTTTGGACAAAAACTGGTCTTGTTTTTGATAACGAACAAAAAAGAAGCTTGAGGGAAACCCTGGAAAGGTTTAATTTGTTTTACATAAATAGACAGGAACATCTAAACACTGAGACTAGGGTCTCCATAATCAGATGATGACTAGTGAAATTATGCAGACAAATGAGATCTATAGGCAAGCTTGACAGCATTTTTATGAAGAACTCAAGGCATGGTTAAGGAAAACAGGATGAATGATAGAAGTTTCAGGAGTTCCAGGAAAGACTGTACCAGTTCAAGAAGTCCATTTAGGTATATTAACTCTAAAGACTATAAAAAAATATACAGATGTTGATCTGTAACTGTATTATTCCCAAGATATGTTCTGGGAAGGTGCTGGAAACAGCATGCAAGACTACTTGGAGTCTTGGTCTGACCTTGCATGGCCATTATGTTCTTATATAAGTTATATAAAGGGCTTTTATCTGTCACAACGGCTTTTATCTCCTCAGCCAGACAGGTCATCACAGTCTTAGTCAAAATATCTTTTCCTTTTCCTTTACTTTGCCAGGATCTTTGTATCAGAAGTCAGTAAGGAGAGAAATGTTAGATATATGTCTAAATTAAGTCTGGATGAAATGTGATGTTTTCACCTAGTGTTGTTATCGAGCATAGACACAGTCAGGAGGGTTGCAAGGTAGGTGTTGTCCAGTACCTACTATCATCTGAGAATGTAACGAAGTATTGGAAATCTTTTTGGATTTTAGCAGAGCAAGGAAGGTAGGGAGGGCTCTCAAGCCTTTCTTTGTGGTAGAAAATCACTAAGTAGTGTGAATAGAAATTCTTCCTTCTTATTCATGGGGAACTTCTTCCCTTGTTGCAAGAGACAGAGAATATGTATTTTCTCTGGCACAAACTTCTTGCTAGAGTGGATTCTAAGGGAAGATAAAACAGCTGGAGACAAGTTTGAGGCAACCTACAACACTGTCTGACCTTGCAGTCCATGTTGCTGAATACCTCAATATCAAGAATGAGAAAAGGTAGTTTCTAAAGCAAGGAAAAGGGACTAAAATCCGTAAGAATGGCACAATGGTAACTCAAAACAGTCTTTTCAGAAGGATTGTTATGTGGTAAAACGAATGAGAAACACAGCATTTCATAATACCTTGAATAGAGACAAGGGCCTTATGGCATCTTGTAGTGGTTTTACCCTGCCGGGCAGATGAACTCCACCACAGCCGCTCTCTCACTCCCCCTCCTCAAAGAAGAGGAGGAGAAGAAAGTATGATGTAAGGAAACAGGGTCTCTCGCAGGTTGAGATAAGGGTAGTTTTAATTAAAGAGAAAAAAAGGAAAGAACAAGCGAAGGCCGCGCGGAAGCACAGAGGGGAAAGGGGAAAAAAAATATTCTCTACTTCCCCATCAGCGAGCGGTGTTCGGCCACGTCTTGGGAAGCAGGGCCTTAATACGCGTAGCGGTTGTTCGGGAGGACAGACGTCTTCACAACGAGAGCCCCCCCCCTCCTCCCTTTTTTCAGCTTTTATTGCTGAGTGTGACACCATATGGTATGGAATATCCCTTTGGTCGGTTTAGGTCAGCTGCCCTGGCCATGTCCCCTCCCCACTTCTTGCCCACCCCCACCTACTGGCTTCGGGGGGGTCTGGCGAGAGTCCTGGTGCTGTGCCAGCACTGCTGGGCAGTAGCCAAAACACTGGTGTGATACCAGCGCTGTTCTAGCTACAAGTGCAGAGTACAATGCTATATGGGCTGCTGCAGGGAAAGGTAACTCTATCCCAGCCAGACCCAGTACACATCTCAAAGAAGAAATTTTTCTATGTTGTCTGACCATGTACATGGACCAGCTATCAGAAAAATCTGGTTTCTTTTTTCTGCAGTCATATAGACATTGAATGAACAAATTGCAGCAAAGAAATCCTCCAAAGTGTGAAGGGCACTGCCCTTTTTCATGCAGAACTAATTCCCACCATCCAAACAGAAGATCCTCCTTTGTTGAATACACTGCTCCTGGGATCTCAGAACTCCAGAGCCAAGAAAAGAGTGGCTCATTAGCCCACAAATTTCCATTGACTATAATGTGGTAACTGCAGCATCTAGAGCTGTTTGTAAAGGTGCTCTTGCTGCTAACTGTCCCTCAGCAATTAGGGATTTAAATTCTTTTCTGTGCTCCTGCAGTGACCTCATCAACAAAATCTGTAAAGTTATTATAATTAAGAAAATCATAACATGCCAGAAGGACCTAATAATTTGACATTCTAAACTGCAAGCTTGCCAAAGAATAACTTTTATGACCAAGCAGATCTGGTCATCTTTGCTCCCTCTCAGCAGGAGTCTGCATCAGTCTGTTCTGTCCTCACAAATAGCACGCAGTATGTATATCTTGTCTGCTACCTTTGAAGCTGCAATGACAACTCAAGGTGCTTGCCAAATATTTTTGCAGGTTCCAATGAGGCCTCATTAATGGGGAGCATTTTTCTCCACAGCACAGAAGTGTGCAGCATGTCCAATAATTTACTGCTTCCATGCATTTTCTTATGGAGAATTTGGAGCAATTTGGATCTCTTTCTCACAGACTTCTGGAAAGTTCAAGAATTATCCAATGCAAAGGCACCAGAAGAATCAGATTCTGCTCTAAGACAAGTTTATTTCTCCTAAATCTTAAGGAAGACAGTCCTAACAAAATTCTTCAAAGTCTCAACTCTGAGGAGTCCTGCAGCTGAGTATTTACTTATTTACAGAGGTCCCAGTGATGCCCTGGAGGTTATTTGTACATGGATATGAGGCAGGAATCAAGAACAAGATTAATAAAAATATACTTAGTCTCACCTTTTAATATCCTTTTTATAACAGGACTTAGGCTGGGATGCAATAAATCCTTTAACTGAAAGCAAAATGAACACTGAATTCTTGTCCTAACAGGAATGCTTGACTTGGGAAAAAAATGTCAATGTTTAAAACTAGAAGACATGAATCTCTAATTCCTTGTACTTGGGACACCTAGTGGAGAAAGTATTTATAGAAAAAGAAAACAAACACACACACACACTCACAGAAGTCAAAGCCCTCCGTGTAACCCGTCACAGAAATGTTTGCCATGATGCATATCTGCTTCTCTCTGATGCATAACTCATTACTTTAAAATGACTATTAGTTTTACCACTACTACAGAAACTGCAAAAAGAGTAAACAAAATGAAAAAAAAAATCATAACTACTAGTGTTATTACAGTTTATTATTTATATTATCATATAATCTAGAAGATCAAGTTATAGACCAGAAATCACTGTGGGAAAAATCTGAAATTCTGAAAAAAAAAAAATCTGAAGTGAAAAATCTGAGAAGATTCAGGTTCTTTTTCCTGAACAAATCATAAGCTGCTCTTGTCTGAAATTCATTAGCTTGAGAAGAACACTGGATAATGTTTTATGGTTTTTGCCTTTTTTTTTTTTTTTAAGCTTCAAGACAATTAATTTATCTCCAATAAAGATAGGTTGGTCAGTTTGCAGTTTTGCATTTTAAAGCTGTGCATTCTACAATCATCACAATGTGTAAGCGTGTTACCGCAGATTGTTTCTCAGTCTAGTGCCTACATGTATCTTATTGGTAAGATACCCACAGAAATGATCATTTCCTCACAATAACAAGTACAGGCATTGTCATATTGACTCAGACCAATTCATCTAGTCCAATATCCTCTTTCTGACAGTGACCAGCATCAGATGCTTCAGAGGAAAAGGGCAAGAAACCATGAAATTGGTAATTATGGAATAACCTTTCAATAAGTAAAGTTTCTTCTTAAATCTGAATTTAGAAGTTAGTTTATGCCCTGACGCATGAGTGTTCATATAAACTGTGCTAAACTTTTGAGTTTTATGGTGTCTTATGACAGCATGATCTATACCATTCAAGGGTATTATTACTGTACATGATAAATTTTTAAGGTATTTCCTTGTGGTTTTACTTTTGCTGTAGTTTTAAGCAGCCCCTGTATTCATCCTCAAGGCAAATGCAAACCATGTTTCTGCACTCCTAAGAAAGAGAAATGAGGAGAAACACATGGCGTAGAAGGTTACATAGAAACACTCTACTTCATGCATTCCTTTTCCACTGTCACAAATATGGTTTAAGCTTATGTATAAAAATATGTATAATCTGTATGTATACATGTATTCACACCCATGTGAATATCTGATAATAGTATTTCTGATAATGATCCAATACCACAAAAACACATAAACACACACAGACATGAACATGAACTCTCTATTGCTAAAGACACTTTTAAACTCTGAAAAGCAGATTTATTAGCCTTTGAAGAGAATGGTCAAGGAGAAAAAATAAAAATAAAACAATTAAATGTAACATTGCCCAAACAGCCTAGGGAATTTAGCTATATATTTAGTCATTAAAACTAACTGAAGAAAAGTGTACACCAGACTATTTGGACAATACCTCCATTAATAGAGGATCAAATGCTGGCAGAGCAAAACAGACGCAAAAACTCCAAGATGATGGGAAACTCTCATATGCAGAGCAAGTGTCTAAAGGACCTTTTTGAAAATCAAAACCTACCCAGGTAACAAAGGAAAACAATGAGAAACTGAAAAGGAATGATCCCTTCATGTGGTACAGTACTGAAAGGATCTCCTACAAAGACTTCTGCACTGAGTGAAAGTGTATTAATTTATATACATGCCTAGCTACCCTTGTTGAATATCCACTATAACTACAACTACTAAAGTCAGTGCATCTGAGTTATTAAAAAAAAAATAGTATCAATTGTATGGATACAACTTCTATAATGCTCATAAAGCAGAGCAACATACAATAAATACTGCATCTTTTCCAACTCAATTATTACATATGTTCGTACTTTTAACACCAACAGTTCAGCTGTCCTTACCCCACAGTTTCAAACAAAGAGAAATGTTTCTGAGGGTCTGATCAAACACTGGCTGAAGTTCCAGGAAAGACTCCTGTTGCCTTGAGTGGCTTTTGGATGGGGCCCAGAAATTGGTAGATCTGCTTGCTTTGAAGAGACTGCTAAACTTCACACTAGTGGTTAGTCCTATGAAGCACCAGTATTTAAGAAACCAGTCCTCCTTAATGACAAATCACACCTCCAAATTGCTTTCTCAGTGGTGATACCCTGGAGCTATGCAAGACCCTGAGCTGTCCTTCATTTTTTTGCCATCAAAAATATTGCCAATAAGTACTGTTCTGTTTCCACCTGCAGCATACTCTAAATGAAGGTAAATAAGGCATTCATGCAAGAAATTAACACATGGCATAAAATAATACTGAGCTTCAGGGTGAAAGCTAGAGTTGTGTCAGAGGGAAAATCAGAATGTAACAGTGTGTGTGCAGTCCCAGGCAACATCTCAGTAAGACCCCTAATGGATGGATTGACAGAACAAGCACACAAACCAAACCTAACAGTTGTCACTTGTCTTATGGTCTGAAAAAACACAGTTGACTTTTTTTTTTTTTTACTTTCCTTGATTTTTGTAATATTCCTGTGCTCTTTTTTGTTTTTTATCATATATTTTGCTAAATTATTTACAAAGCTCACATCCAAGCTACTTAACAAAACTAGCTTAATAAACACTTTACAATCCATGCAGTTTTATAAGCAGTGTGATACAATTCCCAACTTTAGTTCAATGGACTGTTCTGTATGGTTTTTATTCTTTAAAACAAAGCAAAACAAAACAAAAAGCAAATGTCATTCAAAGAGCCTATGGGAGTCTCTCTTACAAGTAAAGCACAAGAAACTAGCTAAAGGGTTAAAGTCCTGTAAAATTCTGTGCCTAGAATCTTGAAGGTATAGCAAAAAGGTCTCAATCTAAGTGAACCTTCTGAGTTGCAGGCTCCACAAGATGCCAAAACATTTTCAAGCATCACTTTGTATTTTGGTTGACTGTACATTTCCATGTTCTATTTTAGGTTAGCTGTGACCCAATCACCTGAATATTTGAGGCATTTATCACTTCATTCATTTCCTACTTCAGATTCCATTCTGGTGTATTGTCTGTACTCGTGCTTCCCAGGATGGCAACTTCTTACATGGGAACTAAAAGGATTTCAAACAGTGCCTGTGCCTGCGGCATTACAGCCTGGGTACCCATAATGCTCATACATTGCTGTATTAGCATCCAGGGGCCATAACAGATGCCAGAATCGTTTCCTAGGATTTTTTGAACTTCCACCAAGGTACATGCATAAACTTGGTTAGGCTACAGCACAGTACATGGAGTTCAGCTGAGTTTGTGTAGCAACATTCACACAAAAACATGAGAAACAATTTGGGAACTAATTCAGAGTTTAACTACAACAACTCTTCTATGAAGAGATTACAACCATGAAGACAGATGGGAGAAGACACACCATAAGAGCAATAGCATCTCTAGATACGTTGTCAGTTCAGAAAGAGGAAATTTTCAGGAGAAATGCCTAGGAATGGAAGAATGAGGGCTGCAGTGAACAGGAACAAATTTGCTGTTCTTGTCACTAATGAGGAAGCAAAGACCAGGGTGAACGCAGGGTCACTTAGCCAAGCTGAAAATGCAGAATAGGTGTTTTAGATGATGCAACATTGTGAACCAGCCACCAGCCAGGGAAGAGGACACAAAGAACCTTGTATTTGCTGACGCTGATGTGCATGGGCCAAAAGCAACAAAAAGCAATAGAAAGAATATTTCTTCTCCACAGGTGGCTCAAACTGTAGAGAAGATGTGTAGGGGCTGGGCTGGGGGGAAGAGGGACTCTGCATTCCCCAGCCAACATAGCTCTCCAGCACACTGCATAAGGGAGCTTAGGAGACAGAAAGTTTGGGGCTAGGCCAGAACATCATTGCACAAAATGGTTTCACTGTGCCAAAACTCTCCATGGAACAGCTGGTCATATTTGCTGCATCCCCATACTGTGAAGCAGAAAATACAGGTCTGCTGCCTGCTGTCTTCTAAGCAAACCTCTCTGTAGGCTGTTGACAGTTGTATTTGTGCTTTGCTCTATCAATTTGCTTAGGTTTTTGGCAGGATAAAAGGGGCAAAGTGAAAAAGACAAAGAACCTTGGAAAGTAAAAGAAAGATGTGTGAGAGTTTCAAATGAAGAGAAAGCTGGGGAGGAAAAGGGGAAGGGAAAGGGGAAGAGGCAAAAGAGAAACCCTTCATGGAATCTGATTCATCAGGCCACCTCCCAGCTAAAATTATTATAATCTCCTTTGTTTTAATATATTCATGTGGGTAAGGAAATTACTTCATTTCGATCAGAATCGTCTCAAGCTGAAATGACCACGGGCTAATGGCAGACTGAAAAATGTACAGACATACCCTCTGATTCATTATATATTTCTAGGAGAAGGTAGAAAATCACCTCAGAAGTCATTACTGTCTCTTGGCCAGGGAGGCCCTCACCAGAATGTGTTACAGAAGCATCCTCCAGCTCTGCTTTTCCTCCAGGAGTAACAGCTTTCCTGGGCTGAGCAAGGAACTAAAGGAACTACTCTGTGAGGCCAATCTGCCAACTCGTTGCTTATAAGTCACAAGCTATGGCCTTTGCACTCTGCTACCACATTCCTTTAACATTTGCCTCCAGGGAATATTCTAATAAATGAGTTTATTAGAGAGGTTTTCAAATGGAATGCAGGGAAACTGCAGTATTTTTCAAGGAAGAGAAAATCGTGTGAAAATCTTGTTCAGGGGATCTCTGATAATAAAGACTAGGAAGAGATTTTTCTGTCCAGAGAGCTGGCACTGTTTCTAGGAATACTGCCCGTTCTGGGACAGAATAGCAGACTGGATTTGATATGGCTGTTTGTATTCCCCCAATAAAGCAATTCTGAACAAAATGAATATAAGTTTTCCTAGAGGATATTACAAAAATGCTCACTTAACAGATCTTACTTCCTCTTGTATCTTACCTTTTTCTTCCTCTTTACAGTTTTTTTTTTGTTTGTTTGTTTGTTTGTTTGTTTGTTTTTTGGGGGGGTGTTTGTTTGTTTGTTTGCTTGTTTTTAATCAACACTACAAATATTTCAAGGCTGTTCATGGCAGGAAAAATGTGTGCGAGATCAGTGTTGTGTGTAAACACAGCCAAACACAGAACAGTGTTTGCCTGCAGTAAATCCAAACAAAAATAATTACACATAAGCTATTTAGCTGTCACTCTGCTGAAACAGAGGTTCTCAAAGCATAAAAATTAAGATGGATATTAAATCTTACATTTGAATATTTTCTTAAGATAGGGAGGTATTTGTTTGAGGCATTAGTGTTTGAAATTATCTTTAAAAGCCACAGTGCAATTTTAAGTCCTGGTTGCTACAATTTATTGAAGCTTTCACGTGACCTTGTGGCTGCAAATGCAAAAACATGCTAGACATGTTATGCAATTTTTGTTTTGTCTATGTGCCACTCAGTATTGGTTCTCACAGCAACAGAGAAACTGTTCCTTACAAAACACAATTTCTGTAGATATCTAAGAGACCAGAAAAGGCAAAGAAATAGTTTAAGTTGAAAATGAAGTTGACATAACAACATGTTGACTAAGTGTTTGTGCCTCACACCATTAGGTCACAGCAAATCATAATTTCACAACATCAAAAATTCCTCTTTTGGACAGGTTGCTAGATGCAGAGCTCAAATTCAACATGAACATATGCAGCTGGCACATGGCCCTAACTTTTGCTATCCGTAAATCCTTACAGTCCCCCATACCAATGTTTATCAATGCCATTCTAATTTGACATGACACCAATAACATTTCTGAAAAGTTTCAGTATACTTTGATTTGTTTTACATTATGTTATTAACTAAATGCATTAGTGTTGCAGTTTGAGGCATTTTTAAAAGTGTTATATTCCTCCAGAGCATCTTTCCTCAGATAAACCAGACATTTTACAATTCAAATACAGCAACTGTTTGGCGTTTGTTTTGTTGTTCTTTTTTTTTTCCCCCCTCCCTTTGGCTTAATACCCAAGATGTGTGGGTTGCTGTTTTTTTTCCCCTTTCATCTCAATATATAAATGCAATAATAGAAGTAATTAATGTTTAGCTGTTTAACTTCCATTTTATGCAGAGTAGACATCTGATGATCAAATCCACCCAATGTCTGCAATTAGACCAACTTGTGCAGCTGCGCTTCCTCTTGCTAGCTGGAATGCACTTCCCTTTTGCTCTGAACTGCTTTGTGATGCACTTGATATACAATGCTCCATGCACAGCTTTGAAATAACTGTGGGATATTATTCTATCTTCAAGGCCAAAATAGAGAAGGGCTGTATTAAGCTTTTGGGTGGGAGAAGGAGGGAGAGAGGGAGGGAGAGGAAAATAAAATGAAAAGGCAATGACTGCAGATGCCCAGGCCATACATGGCACTGGAAAAATCATTGTCAGCTTTGCTGTCACTGTCACACTAAACTTCCCAGATGTTCATATCTGGAAATGTCACAAAATGTCATGGCATAAGTTGCTGTATTTTGTTTTCTGCGGAAAGGGTGAACAATAATAAAACAGCCTCAGGAGTGTATGGCTAGCCAACAGCAGCTTGTAAAGGTCTCAGTAAAACAGCATGTGTGCACATTCTGGAAAAGAAGCAAACACCTTTTTTTTTTTTTTTTTTTAATTAATAACGTAGTGCTTGAGCTGATAGACATTTAACATTTGAATTAAACAAAAAGAAAAGGCTCTTTTGTCATCTTCTCTGGAACTCAAAGCTGCCTTTGTCCAAGAGCTAAAATGCTAATGTCAGATTAGTTATTGACAGAGCCAGTACAAATTTGTTCCATGTTCATTTATCTTCTGGAATTTGATGTAGTGACCTACAATTAAAAGCAGAATCCTCTGTGAAATAAGCTCTTCATCAGTGACATCAATGTGGGAGAAAGCTTTACATTTTAAAGCAAGATCTTTCAAAGCACAGATTTTATCTTCTCCACTAGGTTTGTGTTTTTAAGTGAAGTCCAGGTCAGGTTCTCTCTGTGACATCTTCTTTCTCTCAAATTACTTCCATTTGTTTTTCAGAAAGCAATGTAGCAGCAAAACCCACCAACTGCACAGACATACACACAACAACATGCCCTCACTTAACCATTAAGACTAAGCATTATAAAATGTTATCTGTGGTCTATACATTCAAATAAAAAGAGCTTTGGATAAAATGATTTTGGCTCCTTTACAAAAGAAAACAAGAAAGGAAATCAATCATCTGCTTTTCTGTGTTTATAGAAGTCAATGTAGATCCAGAAGCTACAGTTAAAATCCTTTCCTTACAATCTTGCTATTGCATGTAATTAAGTTCACTGTAATATGTTAATATTCTAATGATGTGACCTACTTACAAAACCAGAACTGTCAAACTGCTAAAAGTGACCCATTCCCTTTCATATTGGTTTTGACTAAGTCACTAAATCACTTTGCTCTTTAGAGAATCATGTGAGACTCATAGTATGTGGGTACACAATAGGCACTACAACTACATAGCAGAGGGAGAGACAAGGAAGTGATCAAGAATAAACGTTCAGCCAGGATCACTTGTTTTCAAAGAGATATTTGCTCCGGGACAGTGATTTATTTCAATGTCTATTTCATATATGCCAGGTGACTTAGATGCCATCATTTAGTCTTGTAGTCCTTGGTACATTAGTCTAATGTAACATCATTGAGCAGCTGCATTCTCATTTATTTGAAGGACAGACGGCAGCTATGCTTTGGTCAATTGTAAATTTGTTCACTCAAAATTTCTTTTTCAGCATGTTATACTTTATTCTAAGATGGTTGGCTCTACTTTTTTATGGTTTTGTTTTTGTTTTTTTTCCACAAGTTTCTATCAATATGAATAAGCTAGATAATCATCAGTCAAGCTGAGAAGTATTTTATTTTGATTCTTTTCAGTTATTTTATTATAAGCTACATTTTAAAAGATAGGTGAACTATTCTGTTTATTTAATAAAAATATATCACCAAGTGACAGGCTCTACACATCATTCTGGTCCTTTCTGTTGTCATCTGAGGGAGGAAGAATTTACCTGGAAGTAGTAATTTATCATTCACCATTACTTGTAACAGGAGGCTTGGCCTCCCACACTCAGTAAATATGCATGGAATGGCAGCCAAAACCCTTTAACACAAACAATTGGTACAATATTCATATATTATGAAAGGAAACAGACCTTCAGATCCATCTCCTTAATTAGCTGTTATGTCTCTTCACCTCTTCCTAAATGTTGGGCACAACAGCAGGCTGCAACTCCACTTACAGTTCTTCTCATCACCACTCTGACTCCTGGTACCACCAGGCTCCTCAAACTCACGGCACAGCTACCTCTCCTGCAGTGCTGCCATGTTAACGCATCACTCATGTGGCCAATGGGAGGATGATGAAAGGCATCCATTCTTTTTTTTTCATTTGCCAGTTGCAGCACGTATACTGCATATGATCTACTGAGAACAGGTGTGGATCCTCCTGGATGGGAGTGGATACTTGTCTCGGAGTGGATGTTTTTGATTGCAGGATGGAGCAGACAGAATGTCTGAGAAACTGCAAGGTAGGTGCCTCCAGCAAAAGCAGAGATTAAGAGACTCCTAAGAAAAGCAGGGAAGAAGCTGAAAGCCAAACCTCAGAACTGATGATAAAAAAGAGATTTTCCTAGAGGTTCAGAAGAGACAATGCAGAATTTGTTGCTACTCAGAAAGCTGATGAAAGTTGCTGGAATGACAGCAGAGCAGGATCCACTCTACAAGTATAGCGGGCTGGGAAGGAAGGAGAGGTAAGGAAGATTTGCTGTCAAACCATTTATTTTAAGACATCTTGCCCAGTAAACCTTGAGTTTTCTCTGTTTTGAGAGCCTTTTTGGTGGTCCTCATTTGAAGGAATAGATGTGGCCAGATCTCCATGAAAGCTATGGCCACCTCTGCTCTCCCAACAGTATACATATCAAAAGTCAACTGTGACTAAGTTGTTAGACAACAGGGCAAATGTCTGTATCATTTTCATGCTGTTCATTATAAACTTTTTCCCCTTCTTGAGCTCAGCTACCTTCCTGTTTTGCAACTTTTGCAAACATTTGTTGTGGAAAATCTGCTAGCAGCTATAGAGCCACTGTCAAATCTATATAACGGAGTGCCATAATTCTACTATTCTCTTTCACATAGGCTTCCCTATGCCTCTCTCGAGTATTTGCATCTATTTTTACAGGCTATTTTAAGGAACTAAAGAGCTAAGTTTGCAGGAGAGGAATTAGCATACATCTTCTACATGCAAACACTACCCAATGAGCCTCCATGAAAACATCTGTACTTCCCTCTCATAAGAACTTTCCAGCTACAGCAGATAATGTCAAGAGGAAAGTGATACAGCTTTACAAGGGTACTTCACACCACTGGAAGAAAAACCAAACTGATGAAGGAAAAGGTAAAATAAATAAAACAGAAACACTGCTAAGCAACAGTTTTGTGTTAATCTACGGTGTGTGGCAATAAGCACTGGCACTAGTATGAGACTTCTAAATCAACTCATGATTTTACTTCAGCTTCTACTATGCTATTTAGTCCTTATCCTGTGTAACAATTAAGCTGTTCTTTCTGCTTTGTATTTTAATGGATGCATAAGCAATAGCTTATTTCATTAAATGGATAATGGAAGTCTGGTGCCTAGAGTCTCTTCAACATTTCAAATTATCTGCATTTTTTTACTCCTTTCTTGTTAATATCTCTTTTTGGGGGTGGGAAAGGGGGAAGACTTTTAGGCTTTGGACATACTGGAATACAATTGTCTCCATCTCTTAACATCAATACTATCGAAGCTATATCTGTCTGTATTTATTAAACTGGAAAAGCCTGGAGATATAAGATTTATAGTACAAGAATTCTCATCTCTGATTCATTTTCTGGATTTGTTTCTTGGTATCCACTATTTACTCCTCTGCATCTCAGATGCTCCACTTGAGTTGTTACCTGTTCTCTTAATCCTTCGAACAAATGAAAATATTGTACCAATACATAAGACAGGGTTTTCTAATAAAGTCAGTCCAACGTGTCATTTAAGGTAAAGGTAGGACAGCTTCATCCCAGAACACCAAAGTCTGCAATCTAGCTAGGGTGATACATAGTATTTTTATTAAAGATTTTCTTTGAAAGAAAATGCCAGTTAAATAAAACCAGCTTTTGCCAGTAATAACTCCAGAAAGAAAGCTACAATTTTATTTCTAATTTCTTAGATTGAAACATGCAGTCTTCTGATTTCATATAACGTTTGGGGGGTGAGGGGGAATTAATCTATCTATAGCAGTACAAAAGTAGACAAAACTGAAATGATATTATAGAATTATTTAATTTTATTTCAAACCAAGAACAGCTTAATTCTGTGAAAAGATTAACAATTTTGACTTTTTATCCTGAGTTGGGGCAGCATTATTTTTAATGTACCTTTGTTTTATATAAAGCTGAACAATTGTTTCTCACTCGGATCCTTCCATAACTATAGAACCCTTGAAGGACTCCCAGCCCCATTTCCTGAATCCTTTTGTGTACTACACTTTCCGATGAGTGGATGATGACCAACTCTCAAAATTACCTACGGCTTTCTCTTACCAAACTCTTCTGCTTTGAGAGGATAGTAAAAGCCATATAGTCTCCTCAATGGGCAGCCTGGCACCAACAGCTGCCTAATAAACCACTGCAGCTCAGCAGACCTAGCTTAGGAACCCTTTCATACAGGCATGGTAGAGAAATAAACATCATTTAGCTATAAGAAATTAGTTTAATGCTTTATTTCTTTCAAGACTTAGTAATAAATCTTTCTTTTCTATCATGGCCATACCTTCTTACTGTCTACTTCAGCCTACAGCAGCATACACCTGCTGGAAAAAAAATGCAAAAGAAGATGAACCTCCAGGAGGTTTACAAAAAATTATCAAAATAATCTTAGAAAGAAAGTGTGTTTACATACAATGCTTGAATGCAGTTACAGAGCAGGACAGTATGTAAACATGTCAGCAGTGGCATCCAAGAAGTTGCAGTATGAATATGATAGATTAATATTGAGCAAGTTATATGTTGTCTGAGGCCTTGCTTCTGTGTTCATTCCTGAGAAAACATTCCTGGCTACATGACAGTCCAACATGAACTACCAGCACTGTCATTTTAGAGGTATCAGTAATTGCCATTTCAACTAACTTCTAGGTATCGTGCTGGAATTTTGGTATCATTTTGTGTTTGCATGCGTGTGTAGGGTAGGTAGAACTATTCAATAGGAACTGATCAACTCTAATGAAGCCTGCAGTCAGGAAATTCCCACAGAAAGAAAAATAAATAACGGACATTCACTTCTTTCTTCTGGTGCCATCTTACTTGCAAGAGGTTATAAACGGAAGACAGCCTGCACTATTTCCTCCTCCTTTAAAGGGCTAAAGTTGAATACACTCTTGAAAGCCTGCAAAACTTTGTATTAAAAACACACTTTGAAAAAGAAGTACTTAAATGAAAGGGTGTTCTTTCTGTCAAGGAGGACTATGGCTATGCAGTAGGATCCCATGACCTAAAAATCTCTCAATAAAATGAGAGTATAACCCTAGAGCCTGTTTTCCTTTTTCTTTCTTTAATTGTAAAGCTATTTATTTTTCTATACAAACTGGTTAGAGCCACCAGACCAGATGTCAGCCTCCCACTTCAATGCTGACATCCAAGTGTTTGTCTGTATTCTTGGGGTCACCAAGATACAAAATGTGCTTAGCTCAGCCACTCAGCAGAACCCATCTCCTTCAGCCTTGACCTGCTCTAGGCTCACAGTGGTCAGAGCCTCTCATCCAACACCAGCCTGCACACGCTAGCAGGATCCGTTGCCTTCAGAGTGAGATTTACTTATGGATTCCTTACTTTTCAGATGCAAACCTTTACAGATAGCCTCATGACACCATTCTTTTTGTTTTCAAAGCACAGCAAATGGACAGCTACTTTTCTAACCAAATAGTTTTTAATAAACCTTACCCAATTTCTCCCTCAAGATTTCTTATTTAGCGATCGCTAAGAAACTACTGAGGATTCATAATCTAAAGTAGGAAGTGAATATGGGATTGCCAATTTTCTACACATCAGAGTCACTGTTTTAAGCTGTGGTCAGAATATAAGTGAAATATTTTAGAGCTACCTATGTTTTTATCCTTAAAATGATAATTCAGGACAGCCTATAGTTCACATTATCCTCTCAGATGGCTGCAACAAGGCACTTGTAACAGAAGCAGTACATTTGTTCCTTTGTTAGCAACGTTTCCTTTTCAGAAAGAGGCCTAAAACCCAATGTTCATATATATAATAGTGGAATAAATTGGTGGAAAAAATTTATCTAGGTCACTGCTAGATCTACAAAGAATCACACCAAAAAATATTTTTTCCTAAGTTAAAAAAAAAAAACACACACACACACACACAAATGGTAATTCATCTAAGTAAGACTACTTAAACATAAGCTGTGGAAGTGGTACAACAAAAAATCTTTGTGAGCCACATTTTCCTAACTTTGAATATCATAACACTGCATTTGTCCGAGCTATGCTTGAGGCAAGAGTAAGGATATTCTTTACAACTCCCTGATCAGGATCAGACCCTAAGCTCTTATAGATCATGCTAGGTCTTTACTTCTCCTTTCTCTGTCTGATCTCATTTTCACCAGATATTTGTAACAGCCAAAGGATCTGCTGCAGGCTGGTGAGTTCCTGTCAAGTGCCTCTTCCTGGTTTTCCAACACTCTTCTGAGACACCGTGAAATAAAATCTGGCTCTGCTGGTCCCACATCCACTTAGTTAAATTTGTCCAATTTCAGGTTTCTTTGCCATGCCAGAATATCTCAAACAGAGAATACGAACTTCCCATTTCATTCTTTCTCACTACCATGTAGTAGCCTAGTTGTCCTATCCATCAGAGCATTTCAGTGTGTACTTGAAGTTATATACATGTTTTGCTGAGTCCAAGGCTGTATAATTATGGAAAGAAACAACAATTGCTTAGAGTACGCTTGGATTTTCGATAAATGTCAAAGGCATTTTCAGCCTTGGATGGGTGCTTTTTAATGTGTCAAATAAATCTAAAATAAATACACACTGCTAGAATCTACTTGAAATCAAATACATTTGTCTTCAACGAGAGCAGTTACTCCCATAAAATCAACATTCCGGTCCTTTCACTTGTCCTCAGAAAGTGAAGTTTTTAATCTGTGTAAATTTACAAAATTAGCAGAATAGCAACAGTAAATTATATCTTATATTGAATCTTTTTTCCTCACATGCTTAGTCCACACAGGTAACACAACATATGTCATTAAATGAGCACTAAGTGCCAGGAAAGACAGCAAAAGAGCTCTTTACAAAATAATTAGTACTCTTTTTAATCTATCACCTATTGCTACAGAGAAAAAAAAAAAAAAAGTATGAAATCCCCAAGCCCTCAAATGAATTAGGGAAGGACTTATTTCCATCTCCATATAAAAAAACGCAGGACAATTTGGCCCCATTGAGCCCTTAAATGCGCTCTATATGTAGTCACTATGGTCAATTTTGTACTGCATATTTGCTGACCTAGTGGAAATTTATGCTTTTCACATAGAACCACAGAATCACAGAATCATCTGTTTGCATATTTTCATTTTTCCACCCAAGGATGCTGTATTACACAGAACATGCAAAGCATCTCATTGCTATCAACAGCAGATTAAAAATCAGAGAAATGATGCTCACTCATCTATTGGTGTTAAGGTGTCACACTGTGGCTATCCATTGATTGTCTTTTAAGGGACAGAATGCACTTAGCATTAGATTATGCACTTAGCAGCATAATCCTCATGAGATTCAACATCAGAACTTTTCCTAGCATGAGCTGCATTCCTCCTATAGTTCAAAAAATTATTCCAGTAAACAAATGCTTTCAAGTTTTTATAATTACATCTGACTTCCAGAGGATGTCAAATGAATCAATACATTTTAGAAGTATGTAAAATGCTGAAAGTCCTATAGGCAATAATCATTTATAAGGAAAGAAGCTAGCTTAAATAAATCACAGGTATTTTTCATATATCTAACAGAAATAGCCTTCAGGCAAAAATAATCTCATGTTATTCTATGGAGAGTACTTAAATGAAACGTAGGGATCATTAGGTGACAAGTAAAAATAATTTTTGTTAAAGTGATATTTCATTATGCTTAGTCATAGTAATATATTACGCCTGTAGGTCTACTTTCAAAGAAACTTCTTGGAAAGGAAAAATGTGCAATACCACTACATTAATAAAGGTCATTCACTTCTCCTCCAAAAAGATAAATTTAGGGAACTAAGGAAGTCTTAACTTCCCTTGTAGGTACAACCATAACCGGAACAAAGGCCACTATGTAGAAATACACAGACTAAACTGTCTTTAGTTTATTCAAAATAAAGACAGTAAATGATTTTAAATGTACCACAAACCAGGGGCTCAAGAAATCTTGGTATGTGCTGGTGAAGTGCAATAGACTCACTCTGCTGTGAAAACTCATTGATGAAAAAAGTCTCAGGAGTTTTCTAGTAAAAATGTCAAACCTTGTTGCAGTAGAGAGTCAAATACCACAGGGCAAATCAACTGAAATTAAGCAATAACCAAGAGGCAGTTCCCCCTCAAGAAGCCAGCAAAGAAATGGTCTGCAGTCAAGGTAGGCTCAGTAACTGAGCAGACTTGCAAGTACACCAGAGAGCGAGGCAACAAAACGTAAGCAGCAGGGTTACTTCCAGGCTGGGCTGCTCCTGAAGCACGCTGAACAAAAAGGCAGGTACCTCAATCCAGCACAAAAGCAATGAGTTAACCAGAAGTTGAGTTATTGCACCAGCCTAAAACGTGTACGGCTCTTACCTGCCAGGGGAATCAGCTGCAGCCTGTTGCTGGTCTGTGGGAATCAGGGAACCAGCTGTAAGGCTGGGCACAAGCATTACAAACAATGAGAAGAACTGGGTGTCTGATTTTCACTCACTTCTGGTCATTTTGTGGAGCCACTTCATTAGCCACTAATACCTCAGATAATCACAGTAAAAGAAAAACTCCAAAGGAAACAACTTCCTTCTGCACTTCAGTGAGAAGCCTGGGAGGAGCCCATCTCCAACCAAGAATAGATGAATGATAGTTTTTCCTTCATGCTTTGATATAATTCCCATCAGCTAAAGTGACTCGGGTGAAAAAAAGGAACAAGGGTAATAACAGTAGTCCAGCTGTCTAAATCCAGATGCACCAGCTTGGAAATTAAAAGCTGTTGCTTACCATGTCATCAGCAATGACAACACCATTTGCACGGCAGAAAGGAAGGAGGTTGGTTGGTCAGTACATAGGAGGAGGATAACTAAAGGCTGTCAGACTGAAAAGGCATCCAGAGGCAGTCACTCTCGACTTTCCTCAGTGCTCTTCACATTTGTAGCCTTTGGTCTTTTGATCTTAGTTTTGTTACTATATGTTAGAAAGCGTTGTTTGCCCTCCTGGATGTAGCATCGCATGCAGCAACTAACCTGTGGATCATCTAGAGTAAACCACTACTCTAAAGCTGCACAGTGGCTGAGGGCAGAGACTTCAAATGGCTGAGGATGCTTAAAGCTAGCCTGTAATTCAATGCAGAAAGAACAGTCTGTGTAATCAATTTGAGATAATTAGCAGTATCAGTATCTGAAGCAGAGACGTTCAGTGGAAGACTTTCACATTTACCAGAGGATGCTCCAGATTCACTTAGCTATGGCATGTGGTACACTCACGGACTCATACAACTTTTCATTTGATATTTTTGGTGAATAATTGTAATAGATTGTTCTTTTTGATCAGAAAATACTACAAAATTAGAATAACAACAGAAGGCTATCTCCTAATCATGGTAACTGTACCTTTAAAATAATGTGAAAAGAGTTATCACAGTTCTGCAGACCACTCTCCAGGATCATCCATTTGCCAGGACTGGTAAAAGAGAAAAACATGGCGCATAAATGTTCTCTTTAGTAATGTTTTCAGAAGAGTTTCTATAGGACTTGCCACAATTATTTATTACCCTTTAAAAAAGTAGAACATTTATTGCCTCAGCCACTAAAGCTTTTGTATTAATTTCAGAAGGAGCATACAAATTTTCAGAATACAGATCTGACGAGATTCTAAAACCTGGTAGTTTCATACATCTCCAAAAATAAAAATTAAAAATTAAAAAAAATCATCGGTTAAGATAGAAGAAAGTTATTTCCAGGAAGGTTTGGAGCTTGTTTTCTGGAAGGCACATTGAATTGCGAACTAATTGCATTCACACTATTTGCCATATCATCAATGGGGAGCATTTTATGGCTGGATGCAGCTAGATTAAAATCAATTAAAAAGATGAGTTGGTTTTTATCATGTATTTTTATTTAGTCTGACAGCTGCTTTCTGAATGGCAGGGAAGAGTGCATATGAACCAGTTATATCCCCTCTGAATAAACCAATTGTTATATTCTTTAACTCTTTTATAGGTGTTGCATTACATAGAAGAGGCAATTCAAAGAGATAGTTCAAATTCTGCCTAAAGTTCTCTCCCAAAAGTTACCAATCTGTTATCTGTGCAGCAAAAGGGCACTTCAAAAGCACAGATCTAGGGCTAAAACAAAGGAACTTGTAAACATAGGTAGAAATTACATAGGTATGAGTATGAAAATATCACTGGAAAGCTGAAAAGAGGTAAAAAAAAAAAAGCAATAGAGAACTGTAAGGAAGAGTAAGAAATACTAGAGAAAGGCTAATGCTGTCTTGTCTTTTTCATCTAACATTCTCCTGTTGCTCGCTTTTTTTTTTTTTTTGTATCTTTTGAGCCCTTTGGCACAAATGGTAGCCACTTACACAGCTTCTTTGTACATTCTGTAAAGCAAATAACCATTTAATCAACTTCAAATTTGCTACAAAGTGTTAACATAATTTTTGTTTGGGTTACACATCAAAACCCTTTTAGTAACCGAGACTATGAAGCACAGCAGCACTGACACTGATTCCACTCACCAAACAAGAAATAGTTCAGCACTGTACGAAGTTTAATCTCAACCCATGTCACACAGAGCTTGCCAACATACTTCTGCTTGATTACTTTGCTATGTAGAAATTTTTATTTTTTGTTCCCAAATTTTTCTGTTGAACTATCAGTTCTGGTTGACCTTGCTACTGACACCAACATTAGAACATTGGCAAGACAGGGAAGATGAACTACAAAGTATTTGTACAGTAGATAACAAACAACAAGGGAAGTTGTAGAATTTCCTATATGCGCACAAATGTTTTCTATATCAACTCCTTTGAAATACAAACGAAGTTGACACGACTGATTTTTTGGCTGTCAGTTAAAATTTTAGTTGCAGTGTCTGCCTAGTGAAATCGCCTGTAGAATGTGCCAGTCTCCTGACAAGCAAACCAGAAGTAAAAAATATGAAAATCTGGTATAACACTATGTTTTCCTATGTTTTTGCACTTTTTTTTTTTTTCTTTGACAGTGAGGTTGTTACATTTTGGAATAGAAGATGAAGGCATTCTTCTAGTTGAGTTCTGGCAGTATTAAAAATATATTCTGCATGGGAAAAGGCAAAGAACCAACTCCAGTATGACACAGATGGGAAAACTTCCTTTGGTTAATGCTAGAAGGGCAGCCTTCTAGATGCAACCTTCTAGTACAGGTGGAATAGCAAACACAATGACTTCTAAAAACATAAATAAATAAAGATTTCATTGTCTATATAACTGAGCAACGTGGTATACAATTACCACAAGAGAAGAGATATGGAATGCAGAAAATGAAGCCATCATAAAGCTTTGGTGCTGTTATTACCTTATTTTAATGTTAATTTGTTTGTTTATTTATAGAAAGTAACTGTGAAAATGTACTGTAGAACCCTTTTATCAATATGCAGATTGTTTTATGAGCCTCGAGTAAAAGAACGTCTTAAACCTGGTCTGTGAACAAATAAGCATGCCTGGCAGTCTCAGGGTCTAGCAATTTTAACTGTCAGAATCCATTAGGAAAGGCACTGTCGTTTTTGTACTTCTACCTTTTCAAAAATACGTACACCAAGTCCTCAAAATAGACTTCATCTTTAGAAAGCAGCTTTACTACCTCTACCCTTAGCTGATAAATTGTATCCTTCACTTTATTAATTAAAAATATTCATAGAATCATAGAATCATAGAATCATAGAATGGCTTGGGTTGGAAGGGACCTTAAAGATCATCTAGTTCCAACGCCCCTGCCATAGGCAGGTTGCCCAGGGCCCCCGCCAACCTGGTCTTGAACACCTTCCTTTCAGAACAGGAGGCCATCACATGAGCAGAATTTCTGTTGAGTGAAAAATCATTTCATAAAGCTCCCTATCTCCCCATGCTTTGCCAGTTAATCCTCTAAACTGAAAGAATAAAAGAACTACAGACTAACTTTCTTCCAGAATCTTTTATTAAAGGGGCATGAGTAAGTGAGATATGCAATTGTGACTCTACTGACTGTTTTTGTCTTTCCTTCTCATTGGGTCAGCTTCCAGTCTACAAAGACACCCTTCATCTCTTTTGAACCTCTCTGACTGCCCCAACAGCTAATGCAAGTTAAGTGTTCAGGTCTTACTTTACCTGTTCCTTTCAGTTCTGTCACTTAAAAAAGATGTTCTTACAGCAATATGGTGCAGCTCTGGTGATTCTAGAACATTGTTTGTCAAAGGCTGCTTCCAGAGCCCAGAGCTTAATCATATGTTTTTAAGAAAGAGTTCAAATGGGGGACATGCCTAACCTCCAGCTAAAGAAGTGCTTTTCAGTTCCTGGTTGAATGGGTTTTAGGATTTTTTAACAAACATTCCTGCAATTTCATTGCACAGCTCAACTCTTCTGAGAAGCTTCAGCGACAAATTGTGAACTTAGATGTAAGGACCAGGAGGCATAGAATCATTCTACCTAGGTTAGATAATGAAAAGTTAGCTAAGACTAGCTGTGCTCTAGACTACGATCTTCTATAATCAATGGAGATAAATAGGCACCTCTGAAATGTACTTCATTTGAGTGTAAGGATGTGAGATACTTGCCCCTGCTTGATGTTGTTGTTTCTTTCCATTGGGTAAAAGGAGTGAGTGACTCACTTAGGGTGAGATGACTAGCTTTTAGCATTTACTGGGTGAAAAGAACCTCAGTTTGTATGTCTGAAAAGGAGGCAAATGTGAGACCAGCTGATAGTAATACATTCCAGTGTTGTGTTTTAACCCTGGCAGGCAGCTCAGTACCACACAGCCACTCACTGACTCTCCCCAGGTGGGATGGGGGAGAGAATTGGAAAGGTAAAACTGCAAGAACTCATGGGCTGAGACAAAGACAGCCTGCTAGGCAAAGCAAGAGCCACATGCACAAGCAAAGCAGAACAAGGAATTCATTTGCCACTTCCCATCGGCACACAGGTGCCCAGCCACCTCCAGGAAAGCAGGGCTCATCATGCGGAACAGTTCCTTGGGAAGACAAAAGCCATCACTGCGAATGTCCCCCCTTTCCTTCTTCTTTACCCCAGCTTTTATTGCTGATGATTTTATTCCTTTTGGCCCATTTAGGTCACCTGTCCTGGCTGTGTCCCCTCCCAGCTTCTTGTGCACCCCCAGCTTCCCTGCCAGCACGGCAGCATGAGAAGTAGAAAAGTCCTTGACTCTGTAAGCTCTGCTCTGCAACAACTGAAAACATTGGTATGTCATCATCATTATTTTTATCAAAAATCCAAAACACAGCATCCTACAAACCTCTAAGGAGAAAATTAACTCTATCCCAGCCAAAATGATGACATTCAGGAAAACTGAATCTAAAATATGAGCTTCTTTCTCAAAGCAGTTCCACACTATCAGGAGTGAGAGCTTGAAACAAAAAAATGTTGATTACAGAAATGACTTTGTATCTTACAACAATGGAGATCAAGCTGACCTTTTTGAACATCAAAGAATTACTGAATAAAAATCCCTAATGCCATTTGTTCTACTGACATGTCAAAGTCTGCTTTGTATGAACTCTACATTGAACAATCCTTCCTAAGCTGTAATTCAGACTGATGAATTCACTGGCTTTTCTTGCCAGTTAGCTCTCTTCCATGAATTTGCCATTAATTTAGCTCTGCTCAAGAACTGCTATGGCCGTGGTACATATGTATTACTAAGTCTTCTAAAAGACAGTAATAAATAACAGCAATTAATTGAAATCCAGGATCCAAACACTGAAAAGGGCAATGATTACTTTTGGCATGATCTCATAGTGTGCTGAAAATCTAACATTTGGTAAAGACACCCATCTCCCGAAAAACAGACAAGAGCAAGAATATTTCTCCAGCAGATTTTGAACAACATTGGAGAAAATAAAAACAATGTGAAACAAATTGGGACACAGTATATCACATATGAGAAGACAAGTCCAAATCATGAATGCTCATTTTCAAATATTAATATTTCGCATATCTTTGTATTTGCAGTAAACTGCACAATCTATCAGGAAAAGCTTTTCAGACAAAAATCTTTATAAAGGTTTAACCTCATGGATGTCATTATAGGCACAAAAATCTACACCTATTAAGACCAAACCTATTACCTTAAGGTCCACAATTTAGATTTTGTTCTTCCTGTAATCCTTTTTAACTTACTTTCAATCAATGTTCAGCAACCTGTACTGAAATACCAGTAATTTAACAATGCTGAAAGGCTTTCAGACTTGCACCTGGTCAGACATCTCCCCTCCTTCCCTTTAGAAATCCACAAATTATGCAAAATCACCATATTAGTACTAAGCAACACACATTCAGCTGAAATTCTGGCACAATATGGGGGCTACAGCTCAGCTACATTTTTAGCATTTTATAAGAAATCCTTCCAAAATTATAAAAAGGTATAATTTTGACAGGAAATGACAGAAATTGGCTACTTAAAGTTGCAGGATGATTTGAACTGCCCACACCATGTTCCATATTCATTAGTTTATTTGACACAAGATAGCAGACTCAGTCCAAATCCCAATTAAGAAAATGCCACAAGAAAAATCCCACCTCTACAACTTCATACCATCACAACAGGTACAGCAAAAATGCCCAAGATGAAACAGATCTCTGAGAAAGAACTGTTCTTTATGACTAAGGATGGCTTCTTGAGATGTGAGGTGAACATGCTGACAGGGTAATGCCCGGGAAGGAGAGCAGATGCTCACGTCATATCTCTTCTGCAACAGGGACACACAACCTGAAAGGCTATTCTTCTGCAAGGGCTAAATTCAATAACAGCAAGAATATATGAATACAGAGAGAGCTTGCTTCAGAGTACTAAATCAAACTTAAAAATAAAATCACAACACACTCTTTCACTTTAGTTGGAAAGTCTTACAGGGAAAGAAATGGTAAAATAATATTTTCAAAGCCAGATCTAATGTGAAACAGAATCTGACTGATCTGATATGATACATCAAGGCAAAGCAGAAAATGAATGGAGTTTCTCTGAAAAGTGATGAAAATCTATAGCAGTTTTTAGTACTGGTGTTGTGATCCTCAAAGGTATCACCACCAGCTTCTAAGCAATTCTGATCTCATTCCACTCCCTAGTCTCAGCTCTCAGATATGCAATTTTTGCAACAGAGGAAAGAGCTGAGGAGAAGAGATGAGCATTGAATCACCCATAATTTGTACTCCAGCACTCAGAAAAAGACTGAGGCCCTAAGTCTTTAGGAGTGAAAGTTGGTGAAGGTTTGAGCTGATCTGCTTGAAGCTGTGCTTCCTGTGGTCTTTCTCAACAACTGACCTCTCCTTGTCAGAGGCTGCAAGAGTGGAGGCCAGTATAAAGCCCTAGATTCATTCTCTCTTTAATTTCCTCCCCTTCCCTAAGTTCATTCTTCAATGCATGCCACCCTTTAGGGGCTGTAAGCAGATTCACATAGTACTACTTGGCTGTGGGTACTTCTTGCACACAAGGGTCATTTCTGTGACCATCAGGTTGCTTCACGCTAGTAGGACAACCTAAAGAGATCTAGCATAAATGAATCAGTCTTGTTGTCACTGGCCTTCAGCAGAGTTAGATTTACTTGGTCTTTTGTCCCTCAGATCTCAAGAGCACCTCATTAGCCTTGGTGCATGTTCCCACAGAACTTTTTGTGAATCGTCATGGAAACTGGAACACACTGTACTGCAATGGGCTTCAGTTGGCAGGACATGAATGAAAGATCGCTACACCTAAATGGTAAGAAAACTCTATTTTGCATGATGCCAACTCATCAGATTAACTCTCAGAACTTTGCTGTCACATTTGATACTTTAAAATGTCACAGCAGATCATTTGAGAGTATAATTCTAGCAGCCTCATCTAGAGCCTTCATATGCCATTCTGTTACGGCTTTTCCTATTCCTGCTCACATCCTTTGAGGATGTGGGATGCAGTATCTACCAAAGGTAAAACTGATTAACTTCAGGACATTTTCAAAAAGCAACGAGAAGGAATGTTTTTACAGACTTGGTAATTGCAGAGAACCATAATGCAGATTTGAATTTAGATTTTGGGAAAGGGTATCTTGTCTCTACCTGAGATAATGTCTCTTAATCTTTGAAAGGAACAACATGAATAATACTCTGCTTTACAACAAAAATAAAGGCATGGCACAGCACTGCTCTTTTTGAAAACAAAACAAAACAAAACTATCCATGGGCAGAATTGCAAATAGTATGAATACAGCTGGTTAGTAATTTATTGAGCTTTCAGAAAGAAGTCTGAAAACCTCCTGTTAATAACCTTCTGATCTCAAGTTTTTGGTAAGAGAGACGTTGTACCAACTATCCTGCTGCTTGCCACCATAATTCAAAGAGATTTAGTACCTGTGCTCACCCGGGGAAAACTCCAGTTTCAATCTGAAACTTGCAGCAAATCAATATAATCTACATTACAATACATGGTCTGATTCAAGTGACAGGATACTTTTTAATGATCTCCCACTGTGTATCACTTTTATGTTCTATTGTTGAAATGTTATTTCAGTACCAACAATTTTTCCTGGGGAAAAAAAAAAAAAAGACTGTTTTTGTTTCTGCCAGCGTCAGCTTCTTTATTTTAGCATTGCCTAAGCTCTGTAACATTTTCAGTCGGCTCCCCCTTCAACACAAAGATAAAGACAAGGATTTATTTAATGTTATGCTATTAACTTTATAATGTATCCATTAAAAAACGAAACAAAACAAAAACGAGTAGATATTTACATAGATGACAATGTTTATACCATTGAGTAATCTACATAATTCTCTCCCTTGGACCTAACAGATAAATGCAAAGCCTACTGACCAGACTTAAAGGAAGCATCCGTCAATACTATCAATCCTCTTCCAGTCAATTTTATTGTATGATACCAATGTCTGATATTATTCTTTGAAGCCTTCTTATCAGAGCCACTCTCTGACTACACACTATCTCTAATCTATCCTCACAGGAGAGGAAAAACAGGATAATATAGTAAGTTGCCTACATTTCCTGATTTTTTTTTTTTTTTTTTAATATCATGTATTTGCTCAGGATACTAGAAAACACCATCTTTTTACATTTTAAGAGAACAATATGTTCAACAAGCTGGCTGAAAATCACTAGGAATTAGGGCATCAAGGTTCTGCCTGCACTTTTATATACCTCAAAACTTAGTAGATTTGGGCAAAAAATTATTTCCTTCTCTCAGAGATTCAGAAACAGCCACAAAGGGTGGTAAACGACATGGCCAAGGTCATCCACAAAGCTGGTGATACAGCCTGACCTAGAGTGAAGTTGCCTGGAGCCTCAGTCCTACAGTAGAGATGTTAAGAATATTAATTAAAAGTAAAATGAGAAAAAAAACTGATAATGTCTTAAAAGACGGAAAAGCAGTAGTGTACAGTATCATGATACAGGCCTGCAATGTTTCTCCCTACAAACAATAATGCATCTAGAATACCCTGGAGAATTAGTTACAACATGCACAGGAAAAAAAAAAAAAAAAGTAACAGTAGTAAGAACACAGAGAAGAAACTGAAAATACTTAAGATATTGACAAGATTAAATAACATTTTGTGTACGGCAGCTTGGGATATTCAGAAATCCAAACACAACTATCTGAGGTGCACTCTCTAAGAAGAAATCCTTCTGCATAAGACTTCATTAGGCGTGGTGTGACTGTGAATCAGGACTAAATGCCCACATCTACACTAGCAAGTAGTACACATTTGAGAAGGTTTTACTTTCAACTCACTGTAATTTCGTCCCAAGGCCTGAGTTTGCTTTCATACCAAGAACCCATCCTGGCAATCCTAGTTTAGCTTTATCCAGATGGGATCCAGTTGATATTCTCGTTGTGAACCACAGCGCTTAAAGTAGGAGTGAACAGGAGATCCATTTCAAAAGCACGTTCCTGAAGCAAACAAAATGCTACTACAAATGCATTCAATATACTCTCTGGAGAAAAACTAGTACACAGGCTAAGTACACTGACTAGTTGTGACTAAAGATACTTAAAAAAGAATAAGAACATGGGATCGGGTGGAGGAGAAGGTTCAGGACATAATAGATCTTAGAAGGGAAAACCATTAAGCTGTGTTATACCTGAGGGCAGATGCTTTTTGTTCATTGTCTGTGAACAACTTGATACTGGACTTTATTATGTAAGATGACAAAAAATGAAGTAATTTCTGAGAATGAGAAAGAAAAACAATTCCAAGCCTTTTGAAAGACTAATGAATGCTTTTCTTAAATTAAATTCTTGATTCACCTGCTATCATCATGACTCATTTGGTGACTGATTGAAAAAATAACTATGGTGCAAGAGAATTAAACTAGATTGGCTGACTTGTTACCAAATAACATCTTTCACTTCACAAATATCTACAATTCTATAAAAAATCACTTTGCAATTAAAGAAATAAACCTCTACAGAGGCATGTGGGAAAATCACACGAGTAGTCTGAAATCCTGATTTTTTCAATGACCATGATTATTTTAGTACTATTTTTGAGCTGGCTGATCAGAAAGATATACAGACAAGGAAAGCATTCATCTCTTTGAATTTCTCCTTTTCTGCTTTTCATGAGCAAATCATTTTTCCATTTTAGTTTCCACAAGGGTGCTAATGGAAACCCATTTGGGGCTAAACAAATTATTAAGGCTAATGGCTCTCTCATGTGTATTACGAGAAAAATTTTATGAAAGTCAAACTCTCAAATTCACATATCATCCACAAACAGGTGAGAGTAGAAGTGGAGAGAACATTAACATCAAAGGTTGATTTCTGTGCATGAATCCAAGTTACTGCATATATATGGGGAAGAAAAGGAAGAAGTACTGACAGCCGTGAAAACAAACAAGGCATGGCAGCTTTGTTAGGTACTTATAATGGTGTACAGCTCTGGAGTGGCTTCCATTTCTGAGTCTGTATCTACTTTCAATATAAAGCTGGCCAAAAAAAATCATTATATCCTGTTGTAAGTATCAGAAAACTGAGAAGATCTCAGGTGTCTGCATGGAGCTACAGCGAGATTGTACAGATTTGTGTTGGAAGTCAGAATATATGGTTGCTATTTGCTTCCCTTCCGTAGGATGAAACTTAAAGAATCTCTAGTTATTCAAGCACAGTTTTTTTGTTGTTTTTGTTTGTTTGTTTGTTTGTTTCAGAGAAAACATGACCTCACAGACAGATCTGGGAGGTTTCTCTTTAACCAGTTCTGCTTGGTAAAGGTTTTAATTTTGTCCTTTGAAGCTAAGTATAGGATAAAACAAAAGGTGATTGCCATTAAGATATACAGTTGGTTTATATTACACTCAGAGTTTGTTCCTTTATGGGAGAATTGTGACAACTCTAGAAAGCACCACCTGTTTAAATCACTGCCAAAAAAGATTGCCAAAAATTAAAAGAAGAGAAATTTATGGAAAGATCATAGAAAATGTTTATCGCAGTAGCTTCTAAAAGATACTTACTGCTCTTTCACTGAAAAGTTATATTTACTGTAAAATAATCTCTCTGGATTAAGCACAAAACTGTTTTATGCTCTTTACTTGCCCATTTTGAAGTAGTAATTAACCAAGAAACATAACCAAGACCCTGTGTTAATATCATTGACAGAATTATTGAACAAAAAAAACTGAGTGTCTCTAAAAATGAGCTTTATTCCAGAACTGGAAAAAATAATGACCATTTCTGCAATATTTTTTCCTAACAGGAAGTTAGCAGTCATGGTTATTGATTACGCAGAAGCCCTTTAACACTTTGGTTTCGTGCTTAGTACTTTACACCCCTTTTGTCAGCTCCTACTGAAATACCAATTGGAAACCCATTTTATTTCTGTGTAACAAAATACCCATTGAAAAGTTCACACACCAAAGGTGTGTTGGATCTTTTCCAGTGGGTTCAACAGCATGTTTTAATATATATACATCACAAACTGTAAACAGGATGAACACATCCTCTGAATATGCATGCAGTATTCTCAGAACCATTCAATTTTTAGCACATCTTAACGTTACCTCTCACTTCATTGCTGTGTTTAGTGAATATGATGAGAGACATTAGAGAGATGAGATTTCTAATTTTTTTTTTTTTTGGTTTGTCACAGTTTTTATGTTATTAAGGTGTAGGGGGGGGTTATATTTAATTTATTGAGCTCTCAAGAAAAAAAAAAATCTATTCCAAGCAATTACTTCAAGTATGTGAAGCAAAAAGGAAATGAAGTCTTAATCAATAATATTGCTGTTTCAGTGTTCTCTGGATGGATCACGGATATGATCCTTTTTGATCCCTTTGTGGTATAAAATCACCCTTTACATGCAGTGGGGTACTGTCTTTTAACAGAAGGACCACTCTTCTTGGTGGTAAGAAGTATCTCACTGTATTTGCCAAATCCATTTTTCTGTTGATACTAGAGAAGTTTCATTACTATTTTGCTATTCTAGATACCTTCATCACCTGCTTTTATTTAATATCTTATTCTGGTTATAGTATTTCCCAAAAATGACATTTAGTCCCCCTCATGCCCAGAACAATGCACAAATACTAGCTAGAGTTTATCCAGAATAGGCAAAATCTCTGGAGTGTGAACTAGAAAGGCATGCTTTTGTCTACTTAGGTTTAATTGTTCTAACTATACACCACACAACCTCTTCACTGCAGTTGTTTATTAAGATATGTTGCAGAGGTCCTAGACATATCCCACACCTATTTGAGCCTTTTTTTTTTTTTTTTTTACAACAATTAGAGGATAATCTTTCCCTCCATTTGTGGAAAAATCTCCTTCCAAGTTACACAAATTGTTATGAGATTTTTATTAACCTCCTTGGATAATATATATGATACCTCATTATCTCATTTTAGCTCTAAAGTAATACAGCAGTTTAAAGTGTTTGCTCCTATTTCTCTTTTAATGGAGCAGCATTTTCTTACAGGATATTCAATATCAGTAATAAGGTACAGGCTTCTTCCCAACTGTGCCTTCTAAAATAGGCGACAGCTGTTTGGACATATAATCCTATGCTTTCTTCAGAAGTTAACATTTGCTCCAGAGACATCCTTTTCTTACAGACCCCTTGGCCTCCTGACCTGGAGTCCATCACAGCAGTGCCCAGCTGACCTTCTTGGTGAGGGTCAAGCTGTAATTCCCAAAGCAGCATTAAGCTCAGCAACCACCAAGGGTGATTTTATGAATTTACGAATTTCACCTGACTCCCAGTTTGAGTTGTCCAACCAGCACTTTATTGGCTGTCTACTCTTTTTGAGACAATGCTCCTTGGCAGGATAAAATTATTCTACCTTCTTCCTCCTGTGATTTGATGCAAGTGCCAAAGCCAGTCATTTCATTTTCAAATCCAGTCCTAATTACGGTTGAGGAAGAGGGCAAAACCCTTCTATGACTACTGGCAGCTTGTTTAAACTAAAAGATTTTAAAATGTAATACTTTTGTTTCAACAGAAAATACCTAATGACTGGTACAATAACCTTCTTAAAAGCAGACCATGTTTCCAGAAACTGGGCACACTAATGTCTTTCAGATAAGGTGAATCAACTGCAGTTTATTTAAAAAAAAAAAAAAAAAAGAGTCTGAGTAAGGTTAATTGAACCTTGCTGTTAAGCTTTATGTCATGTAAGGAGCTAAAGTATTTGGGGTTTGTTGTTTTTTTTTTTTTCCTTTCGCTGGAGGTAAATGTTTTTATTGTCAAATTCTGAAACGTTTGAAAGGATCAGAAAGAAGGCAAGTGAAAGGAACATAAACTTTAAAATTGAAGAAGAGAATGGAAATTTTCAACTTCCATTGGAACCATATGATGTCTTGTTTTTTATTTTCATTAGACTCCTGAGATTTATCATTGATGTGACAGATTAGAAGCGTAAAGAGCTGTTGACTTCTTCATACACTCTATTGTAGATACTTTGAATTGAAGAGAGGGAAAACAGAACAGAGGAAACTGAATAAAGGGTCTTAAAGAAATAAATTCTGGCATGACTGGCCATCTGTTTCTCACAAGAACCTCACAGCTCCTTCCCTAGCTGTGTTGTGCATATGATAATCTGCACCTCTGCCAACCTGAAGACTAAGAGCCCAGCTTAAAACTTACTGAATGGTGTTTCCATCTGCTCCTGCTTAGGTCATTTAGCTAGCTAACTTATGCTTCATTCCCTGCTGGAGGTGAAATCAAGTCATGCACAGAATCACTACAAAGCCTGTGAGTCACCTAGAATAAGGACAAAACTCATTCCAGTTTAATGACAGGAATTTTGGTAAGAAAAATGCACACCAGACTCCATATTAGTGGTAAATCTATGTGACTCATTAATTATAATGGTTCCACTTCTACACATTGCCAATGGAAGATCAAGCCCATACCATTTAATATTTCTATTGTTTTCACAAATCAACCTTAAAAAAATACATAATTAAAAAGAAAATCACTGACACTGTGTCAGAATGTTTACAAATTTCTCAGGTGCCAAGAACTGAAGACAAGGTTCTTTCCGCCTGCTGCTCAGCAATGTTGCACAGTTTTTTATGCCAAAAGCTCACTATTCTGCAACCCCTCCCCCTCTCCAACCTTGGGGGGTTTCTTGACAAGCTCTTGAAGATACACCAATAAATAAAGCACCCTCAACTGTTCCCATGTCCCAGTACTCCATATGTAGAACTGGACTATCACTTTCCTGAGCCAGGATGTGACAATGGTACTAGGTGCATTGCTCAAAACCAAATTGCTGTTCCTCTGTCAGATTGAATGATGACACCATCACTTTTTCATCTTTTTTTTTTTTAATCATTTTCTTTCTCTCAGCAGTGTTTACAACTCCTTCCAGTCTCATACAATTTTGAAAGACAGTTAACAAACTGTATGCCTGTTCAAGAGCATTAACGACAGCATGGCTGGAGATCCTGTGCTGTCCCCAGGTTCCAGGTGGCACGGGAGAAGGAAAGGACTGCCACCATCTGTACCAGCTCTTCACCTGGCAAGTTGCACGTACAGTGTTGGGACTGCTCTGCTGTATGGCTGCTGGTAAATACTGAGTGGGGTGAGAAGCAGAGATTTACTCCCACAAAAACATCAAGGTTTCAAAATCTTTCTACATTCTGCATGAAACTAAAAGAAAATCTTAGAACAAGCTAAGGGAAGAACACTGAATAGCAAATAGACTTGAGATCTGAACACTTCCTTGAGACCTGGGAGACCAAGTTTTAAATTAAGCTCAGCACAGACACTCACCTGAGTTGCAACTCCTTAGGAGGTATTTGGACACCAGTTATCCCAGGAAGACATATCTGGATAAGAGAGTGTGGTTGCTTTTATATGGTTCACTTTCCAAATATCACCCAAACCAGAACTCTGATAAAGCAGTATCTTTTCTGGAAAACCATTCTGACCAAAAATGCCTGTGTAGATTTATTGCTGGTACTCCCAAACCACAACTTATTGCCTAGTCAGTGCTGCTGCGTACTTTGCAGGAAATTCACAACTGGTTTGGATGATACTGTGTCCTAGACCTTCCTGTCATCAGTTAAAATGTCCCAGAGGACCTGGACCACTAAATTAAACTCAGAGTGACAGCAGTGCCATGAGAGCTCACTGACCATCAATCTACCTTTATACATACAGAGGCACCTTACAGTCTGGATGGTGTTTAAGATAGCCTGTTTTTTTTTTTTTTTTAAAAAGCCACTTTTGCAAATCTCTCCATTCCTTGCCATTTCATAAAGGGACTCTTTCTACAATGCCTTAACCACCTTTTTTCCCCAAGTGCAGCAAACTTCATTGTTAGTTTTGCAGCTCATCATGAGAATATCATTAATGGCAGTTCCAGAATGCTTTCCAGATGTGACTGGAAGGATGATCCTTTCTCTTTTTTAATTGTACCATACCATTATGTCCTTTCCCTCAAGACTCCTAAGGTAGCTGAAGAGGCTGATAACAATTTTTTATTATTCACTGGGCAATGGTTTTAATCCCTCCATTCCATCAACAGGTTAAGATTTCTTTGTCTTGGGGTTTTAGTAAGTTCATAAAAATGCCAATATGCTCTGCTGAGAAATATATCCCACAAGGAAACAATAACTTAATTAGCTTCTTAGCAATCTCAGACAAGTCACAAGGCTTGTAAGTCATGAACAAGGAGACACGTATCTGCTGCATGGCTGGAGCTCAGTGGTGTACTGCTATTTTCAAAAATCAGTATGCCTAGAAAGGCAAGAAAGAACCAGAGAAAGAACAAAGAAGTGCTCAGTTGTGCTTAAAGTAAAATGAATAAACACAGGTGTCTTTGTATAAGGAGGTCCACAAGTCTGGGCATAAGACAGAAATGGAAACAAGATCACCAGAGCTAATCTTTGTGCTCAGCTCAGGTAAGAAAAGCTCTCCAGACTCAACTGAGTAAAAATTAGTGACAGAGTTGAGATGCTGAATCTCAACACACTGTGAACCGACCAGCGCTCCCCAACTGCTTCCCCCAATCCATCCTCCACCCCTCTAGTAGCAGGGGAAGGAATGAAGGAAAAGGAGGTGGAAGCAGGAGGAAGAGGAAGCAGGAATCTCAAAACATGAGTCCAGCTGACACAACGCTGACCATCTGGCACATTTAATGACAGCCTTTCTCCCCACCAGATCTGTCTGGCTGACTGAAAGACTCTTAACATGTGCAGCTCTACCAACTCATCTTTAGGGTTTTTCTTTTACTCCTCGTTACCTGGGCTGAGCATCCCTCCCAAGGAGAGCCCCAGCAGCCCCTGTATTTCTGCTGCTGTCCAATGGACTGGGCTGCAGGCATTTCAGCATGGCTACACTCGCCCCATGACACTGATTATTTTATTGCAAAGTGCACTGCAAAGGATGCTTCACCTGTCTATACCTGGAGGTTGAAATACTAAAGATTTTATGTCTAAGAGAAGTTTTCTCCCTCTGCCAAAAAAATACTCTTTAATACAATGACACAAAACTACAAAGTTGAAGAAATCAGAGATGGCTTTGGTGCTTTTATATGCTGCAAACAACAACATTTTGAAACCAAGCACAGCCTGAGGACTTTGAATGTGATCTTCCTGTACATGTTATTTTTTCTGTTGTATTTTTTAATAGGGAATCCCCAAACAGCAGTTCTCAACACTGATTGATTGAAGTGATATTGGAAATACAACTCTATCTCTTTTGTTGGAGCTGCTTACAAAACAAAAGGGTATTAACAGAGTTGGGAGATGGGGAACAGAGTATGATTTTATCCATGTAGTTGAAGGAAGAATCAGTGTGGGAATAAACAACAGATTAGCAAAATGTTGCCAGGATGAAAGGCTTTCTATACACTTTCTACAGATGTGTGTGCTACCAAGAGGCATTTTGAAATGCTTCTTACATTGACATGGTAGTAACTACGGCTTTATACTGAACACACAATGATTTACTTTGTTTGTCTTACAAACTGCAACAGTATTCATTTCTAAAAGTTGCTGTGCACAAGATTATGGAGATTTCTGAGCAAAGCATTCAACAGAGTGAAAGCAACGCACAAGTGCTTTTATGGGTAATACAGTCACACAGTCATGGTGAAATTTGTACCATTTGACTTCAACCCTCCCATAGCTGGTTATATCTAAACTAGAAACTCTGTGCTGCCTGGGGTAAATGGAAACAAATAGGTTTATCCTGTGGACAATTCATCTCATCCTAAATCAGATGTCTGAACTGGACAGACAATTCCAGAGAACAAAACAAGTCACTATTATCCCTCCTCCCCTGCAGTGGTAAATAGCTTTGTCATTTTTAAATACTTAACCCCATTTCACATGCTGGTTCTTAGGGAAAATGAGATTTTGGCTTTTCTGAGTCGTCTCTCCACAAAATCTTTGTAACAGGTAATGCGGATGCACTTAATCTTGAAAGGCATGAAATCATCTACCCACCTTTCCTTATGAGATATAGATTTAGAAGTCTGATGACTAAAATGTTGTTGTTTTTACCTATTTCATTTTCAAACCTAGCGTTTTTCAATCCAAGGGGAAAAGAACAAGTTGAGTGTAGGAGGAGTTGACTTCTTTTATCTCTTTATATTTTACTTGCATTTATGATTGTGAAACATATTTTTAACAGAGTGCAATTCTGAAAAGCTCTAGACTGTATGGCCCTGTCTCATCAGCACAACAGTTTCAATAAAAGGTAAAAGCACTGCAACTTGCATGCTGATTTGATGGTTCTGGAAAAGCCAATTCAAGGGCTGAGAAGAAAGAGAATGTTATTCATCTCTACCAAGTCAATGTCAATTAGTGCCACTAGTGACAAGCTACAAACTGGATTAGGAACCAATCAGATATTCACAACGTTGCCTTTTAATAAAGTCTTCAGTGAATGACTGATGATTGAAAATGTTTTTATGTTGGTGCATCTAATGGCCCTTTTGTATACAGTAGAACATCAACAAATTAGTCAGCTAACGAAACATCATTATGCTATATCATAAAAACAAAATGAAAGACATACATAAAATTTGACAGTGTTGTTATTCCTAATTCATGGTGCTGTATCTAACTTTGACATGCATGTTGACATTACAGCAAACTCTTCATTCACAATACACTCATCTCAAATATCCTAACAGATTGCTGCAGTTTAAGAACTCTTATCTTAATTAAACTCTCTAATTTGAATGCTAGCACTCATATTTAGACACAGTTATTCTCCAAACTGATTCATTCCTCATTTGTGAGCAACTTTTTAACTTGCACATGAAATAAAGCTATTTACAATACACACTGATGTGACCCATCTTTTTTCCCTTTAAAAAAGATTTGTTTTGAGATGAAGTTTGATTTTGTTGTGAGGCACTTGGTAGACACTAGCTCTTATGAAAGAAGAAAAGAACAATACCCTCTTCTCAACCATCAGAATATACACTGCTTTTAGCTCATTGGTCTTGTCAGACTCAGAATTTGTATCACTTTTACTCTTCAGGTATAATTTCTTAGGCATCTGGATGTAGCTAATTATATATCAGAGAAGTTAAATGAAATTATGAAATGGAAGCTTTGATCTTCTGTTCACACACTACTGAGGAACACTACCGAGGTCTTCACAATACTGTGCATTTTCTCCCCTTTTTACAGTAGAAATAGCTCGTTTAAACTAACTTGTATTTGCTGCCATCTCTTAGAACACAGAAACAACTGTACAATGATTTCTGAAGAACTAACAAGGGGTTTCATTCCTCCCATCCTTGTCTCCACACCACTTGCAGGATACTTTTCTTCCCTGCCACAGCTAGATTCACCTTGCAGTTTGGCAAGTGCTTCAAACGTGGTCCTTCTTCCTGATCCCCCGTTTCTGCTGTGTATCTCCACATCACTTCTTTCCCCCATTAAAGCAGAAATGTGCTCCTGCTTTCTCCCTTTTCATCCCCGGCCTGGAAAGAGACATGGAGGCTTATTATGAATCTCAAAGGCTCAGTGCTCTGTCTGTCAGGCACCTCAGTGACCAGGTCCAGGACTGAAACTGGGCAGCTGAACAGGACAAAAGCACTCTTGACTTCTACCAGTAACAACAAGCAGAAGAGAGATACTCTGGATCTACCATCCCTGATCCCCAGCTTGGTAACTTTCCCACACCAGCACTTGAAAAGTCCAGCATCAGATTCCTAAAGATAAAAATTGGCTTCTTCATGTCCCAAATGTTAAATCATATTAACATTTTCTTTTACGGAGTTCTATATTCTGATAGTTACTACTTAGCTGCAAAAATGTCAACCTGGGTCATACAGACTAAAAATAAAAGTCACAGAATACCTAACAAAACCCCAAACCCTATCTCCCTGAATCAGTAAGGGTTTCTATTCTTCAGAACAACATTTGAAGTCTCCCATAGTGTGGAACAACTGCTTTTTCTATTAGAAGATCATTTTACTATTCTCTCTTTAAAATGGGATGTGGGCATGTGGACTCCACACAGCACCCATATTAAAATAGCGCATGTTGGCTTCAAAGGAGCTATTATGCAGTCTATAAGTTCAATGATCTGCAAAGCAATAAAGAGCTCCTTCTGTAGCCCTCACGGCCTATTGAGTAAATAGCAAGCGTTTAAGAAAACTCCATAATTACATGTTTACACACTGGAGCCATTATGGGCGATCTAAAAAAAAGTACATGTATTTTTCTAAAAAAATTCCTTAATTACATTTTTACATGATTACAGCTCCCTTAAAGCCACTAAGGACTATCAGCTACAGAATATATAGGCTGAAAAGCTTACAATTACAGGCTGTATTTACATACAGTAATGACAAAATAAGATGTCAGCCGAATATTTTAGATATTTAAGCCTGATATTTTTAATTAAATACACTTAAAAAAAATAGAAAAGGATCATTCTGAAATTCTCTACTGTATGCAAACAGGAAAGGGTAAGATAAATACCTACATCTACCATTTCAGAAGTCAGGTGTGTGTCAAATCTTGAGGCTCCAGGCCCTAGTTTAATAGAGAACTAAATAGCTTTATGCTTTTAGCTAAGTTAACAGGGGACCCCAATGGTTGTATCTGTAGAGCTCTGTGTCTTGGACTCACTTCCCTACCTGTGAAGCACATTACCCTGCCCACAGCTAGTAGGCTCTACTCTGGTCACACAACAGTCATAAACATTGGCTGCAACAACAGCCCGTTTACTCCCTGCCTATGTAGTAGTTTAAAACTGAAGTTTTAAGAGAGTGTATCATATAGATGGAACATGACCTGAAATTTAATTTGCATTAGTTTGACATAATAGTCCATGGGTAAAACATGCAGTAAAAAAAAAGAAAAGCATCCATTAAGAATGGGAACAACAATGCATTTTTCATATGTGAAAGCCATATAGGGCAGCTCATCAGTTTAGAGTTGACTGCCTTCACTCACGTGCTTTCAGAGAACCATTTGCAATGAACTTACATCTGGCAAAATGCTTCTTCTACATGTCTTTACAGTGCACACTGTACAAGGGATAGAATATTCAGAGTTAATAAAGTATTATTTTTTATATTTTGTATTCTAATCAAACCATATGATTGTTCATATTCTTAAAATAACAACCAAAAGCTTGTACAGCAGCTGAAGTGAACACTTCATGTTTTCTAGGAACTCAGAAAAATCCTTAACAAAACATCAGGGAAATGCTACTAGAAGAACAACCATGGTTTGGGATCAAAGATTTGCTTTTACTTGCAGGTACTTCTACAGAGTGGGGAAAATGCATTTTAGTGAAAAATTCAGCTTAATCTTCATGTGAATTTAAAAAAAAAAAAAAAAAAAAGACAGATTCCCCCCTTTCTCCTTCCCAACAACCATCAAGTTATGGACCATTTGGCATTGCAATAATTCAGGTACCTTGAGAGAGCACAGTATACATGTACCTAACCTCCCAGAACTATATGTCTTTTGTAATTGCTTAGGAATATGTTTACAGTCAAAGGCTGCAAGCAGTATGTACAACCTACTGCTCTTCTGTAACATTACAGTAGCCTTAATAATTTTGTTGTAAGTCTATGCAGACCAATTAATGTAATGACATTCAAATGAACACCCACTTAGGATTGCTTCACATTAATTTAAGACACTGGCCAGTAACATTTGCATACCAAATGCTGAAAGAGCTAAACTGTCAGACAGTAGTAATGTTTAATGCACAAACACAAATGCATGTGTCTACAGTCATATCACATATTATGTCACCTGTTTTCACCATTTTGGCTGGGACAGAGTTAATTTTCTTTGCAGAGGCTCACACGATGCTGCGGTTTGGATTTGTGATGAAAACAGGGGCGATAACACGGGGATGTTCAGCTGTCGCAGAGCAGCGCTGCACAGAGCCAAGGCCTCTCCTGCTCCTCGTGCGGCCCTGCCAGCGAGGGCACTGGCGGGCACCAGGAGCTGGGAGGGGACACAGCCAGGGCAGCTGGCCCAGGCTGGCCAAAGGGACGTCCCGTGCCACGTGGCGCCATGCTCAGCAGTAACAGCTGGGGGAGAGGAGGAGGAAGGGGGGACGCTCGGGGTGACGGCGTTTGTCTGCCCAAGGCACCGCTACGCGTGAGGAGCCCTGCTCTCCTGGGAGGGGCTGAACGCCTGCCTGCGATGGGAAGCAGTGAGTGGATTCCTTCTTCTGCTCTGCTTGGGTGCGCGGCTTTTGCTTTACCTGGTGAACTGTCCTTGTCCCAGCCCTTCAGTTCTGGCACTTTTACCTCTCCCATTCTCTGCCCCATCCCACCTGGGGAGAGTGAGTGAGTGGCTGTGTGGGGCTGAGCTGCCTGCCGGGGTTAAACCACGACATATGTACCACATGCCATTAAGTAACAGAAACACTGTAACAACTATGGATAATCTATAATAGCCTGACAACAAAGATTGATGGAAAACAGAGAATTCTAGCCTGGACACTGATGCTTAACAACAAAATTATTTGTCATTGAGTAGTACTGTCAGTTGTACATCACTACTTGACAAATACACAGGAGAAGGGGGAATAAAATTGCATTGGTATTAAAATGCTATTTAACCAGGATTTCTATTTAAATTGGTGCCTAGCATGGGTGTAGTAGGTCATATTACCTTGACAGCAATTTTTTTTAATACATCATGCATTTTCCAAAGGTCATTTTTATAATGAATGAGAATATTCTCTGTCAGTGTATCTTTATTTGCACAGCACTTCCCACCATTTAGATGCCTATGCAGATAAAAGTAGCACACAGGACAACAAAGACATCACTATGTGTCAGATTTGTTATTTAGCTATTCAACCCTTAATGAAATTAGGATCAGGTCAGCACCTAAATACTTTTAAAAACTCTGACTGGGGGAAAGTTCTTCTTACTCAACAGGTCCATTCTGTTTAAGTATTCAGTATCACGATTGTTCTGCCTGGCAACAAACTGCACTCTGCACCACAGCTCAGCCCCATAAATCCTAGAAAGACGTATGTCTTTACTCTGTCTTTTGCATCATCCTACCATTTTCTTTTGGCTCTTTACTATACTCCTCCAGCGTAGTCATTCTACCACCAGCTTCGTGCCACTCGGTGCCTTTTGTAGGTATGAATCAGTCCCAACCAGCCTACCCCAGCTCCTGGCAGCCAACAACTAGCCACAAGGCAGGCCTTAGCTTTCAACAGGGAAATGTTAAAGAAACACCACTGCAGAACTAGGGTGCAGCTTCGTATTGCATTTCACACACACTAGAGCAACATGCAATCAACTGAGATGAAGATGGAAACTGCACTTTAGTCCTACCAGACCTCCTGAGCTAACACAGACAGCATCAAACAGAGTTTTTCCTTCTTCAGTCAACAGAACTGCTTGCTAACTCTGACCTGCCATAAACATGCAAAATATGGAAGTACTGAACAAATTATTCATCTTGAAGACCTTTTAGTGTTATTAACAGTCTATACTGAGGATCCTGGTCCTCAATCCCAGGCATGCTAGTAGCTGGTAGGAAAAAAACCAAAATAGAACAAAATACTACTTTACTTGTAAATTGAATACTTACGAGAGGTAAAAAAGATGACACAAAAGGAACTTTTTATGTCATTTTCAGAGAATTGCTTTTCAAAGCAGAACCACAGAAAATCCAGCACTGCCAGCACAGGAAGGTTATAAGAAACACATAGGACAGTTTTTTTATATTTTGATTTATTACAGTTATTTCAGAAGGTGGTTTAACTGTCAATAAAGTAGTGGCACTTGATCATTTCATGCTATTAAACAATGAGGTCTGTAGACCCTCGCAGTTGCATCATATGTCTTGATGATTTACATGAAATGAACACAGTGGGCACACTTGCACACTCATTAGTTGAAGAAGAATCATGCTTGTAGGTGGCCAACACAGCCTGTTTTCCATCACCATGGGCAGGATCCAAAGTCCCGAGAAGTGAACACGAAGACCTGAGCACGCTCTGACGAGCGTGCACACACACACAAACAGACCATTGCTTTAGTTCAGCTTCAAGTGTTTATGCTCTTCAAACTAAATTGAACAAGAATTCCTGTGGGCTGCTTCCAAGAGACTATGGTCTTTTCAGAAAATTGGCTTTTCACTGTTATCCACCTTAGCAGAGTTGCTTTCCTCTTGAACAGAAAATTATTCCTCTCACGTAAAGATTTTATGTTTCCTTTTTCTCTCTGGAACACCAAGCCAAAGAAAACACAGACCCAGATTATTTATATAAACTGTAAATACACGAGGAGAGAAAGTGACAAAGCAAAACTGAAGAATAAGTAATTTCAGGATATCAAGCAAACCTACTTTGTACACTTTGCACTTGCTTTCTTATTCTACATGATATATGATGATTATTGCTTGTTCACAGTTAGTCCCAAAAAGCAAGCTGACATTAAAATAGCCTGGAGTGAAATTATTTTCACAGATGTTAGGAGCAGCTAGTAACTACATTACTTAAATTGGGTTTGGCTGTATTCTAGATAAACTCATTTGCTTTTCCTGTGTATCCTATAGGTGATCCTACAGAGAAGCAACAAAACACCATCCATCCATCCAAGTTTAATTGAAGAACAATATTTTTTTCTTAGCGGATTATCCGCATGTATTACCATACACAGGATGAATTATAGATAGCCACAATTAAAAGCTGAAAGCAAAACATAACAAAAACCTCACTAAACTTAAAACACTGGAGTTTAATATGTAATTCCCCTGACAGTGATAGCCATTTACTTTGGAAAGTACAAATAAGATAAGATCTTGAGTATGAAAACTAGCATAAAAATATACTTTCTGTTATATATATACTTTAAAGCTGCTTTCTAAAACACAAAGCCTGAAATGGGAAATTTAACACTGAGAAAGCCCCAAATAGCATTTTCACTTTCTAACATTATTATGGGTTCTAAACTCAAAAGCATATAAATGTATGTATTTTAATTAATACATCAACCACATTATATCGAGAATCTACCATTTCATAACTCGACAGAGTTACCATTCTCCTAGACCTTGATTTTGAAGTGTCAGTGACATAATCCACACTTGACTCTTTTCATCTCCCCTGCTATACCTGTTCCTAAACTTCATCTTAACCTCTTCATTGTCTTCACTGGGGAAGGGGCGGGGGGGAACAACATACAAAGTAAGTCTTTCATCTCACTCTAAGGATGTCCTTCTTGGTAATTAACTTTTCTGTTCTTTTGTTCTTAATGCTTCAAATAATTTTATTTTTTTTTTATTTTAATTAGAGATAAATAACAAGCAAGTCGGTTGGTCACATGGAAAAGCCATGCAATTATGGGAAAGCGATGGGATTGCATGGTGACAATCTCGTGGGCTATGACACACACTTGAGAAGGGCTGACCAAGCCACCTGCCTTCAAGACTCATACCAAAGTTATCCAGGCGAGGACCAGAAGGCTCAGACCTTACAGCTCAGGGAGACAGAGGCAACAGTTTGCAAGATGGGGAAAGCCCATATCATCCCTGTGATGTTTCTGTTCCTTTGTGGAGTGCGAATGGGCACCTCGGGGCAAGCCAGCTTCTTTGTGTAGCCATGCTTTCAGGTGACCAGGTCACAAAGAGGGGCCCCGACCAGGGGACAGCATCTGAGCAGCTCACAAGGCCCTGCTGATCACAAGTCACGCACTCCTATGCCACAGCACTGCAGGGATGTGCAATCAGGGTAAAAGTGAGGCATTTTATCAGTGAAACCTTTTGTTGCAGAGTAACTTCCCAAGCCACAAGCTTCACATTAGAAGAAAAATCCTTTGTCTTTGGTAACTGTACTTAACGGGGAAGCTCTCCACAAACTGAAGAGCTTCCTAACAATGCCAGTCACTGGAGTTTGCTGTTCTTCTGCTCAGCTGCACTCTCCATCTTATGTTCTTTTCCTGTTACAGTGATTATGATACAGTCATTAACTGGAGTATGTAGACTGGCCTCCCCCCACTCTTTCCCTTAATCTTTTTACAAAACAACCAGGAAATTGATATTATCCTGAACATAATCCTTTATTTCAGTGTCTCTTTGCATGTTAGTACTAAAAAGAGCAAATCGTAGTATCTCTTCTCATCTGTTATACCTGAGGACAGAGGAAAACAAATATTCTTCCATTGTAAGCCTGCTCAAAGATTATATTTCAGTCTTTGAGATCTCCATTGAAGGAGTATCACCACAAATAGTGGTAAGAGCGTAAGAGCCAAAAATCAGACCTGCACCAGGGAAGAAAAAAACAAGAGAAAAAAAGAAAAAGAAACACACACCAGGTTAGTTACCTGACTTCAACTTAAGAAGAGATGAACTTCTACTGAAGAAGTGTGTCTAAGTAACTATCCAGAAAAGACCATTTGAAAGAACAATTTTACAATAATTTGAAAGGACAAGAACAGAAGATGTGAGCCTGAAAAATACATGAAAATCAAACATTAGCACACAAGAATCAGCAAACAAAGGAAGAAGCTATTAAAGAATAGCAGAGACTGAAAATCAGAAATCTTTGCAGCTAATTTACCAGAAGCAAATTCCACACAGTCAAAAGCTTCCAGGAAAAACAACAGCAAAGAAAGCAACCAAACAAAAAAAGAACAGATCTGCAAGTAGCACTCGGACTGCATCAGCCTCTCAGTTTAGAAATTTCACAAAATGTCTCTGAAATTGTAAACACCTGAGTAGAACAGATATTTTTATGGAATTGTAGAAGCCAGCCCAAGGGCTATAAGTGTATTAATAAAGAGATCACCAACTTTCTAAGGAAGTCATTTGATCCTTGTTGAGTTTCCATTCTAAGAAAAACAGTAAACAAATCTGCAAAAGGTTGATGCCCAGGAGGATAGTATGACACTTTCTCAGGATTGTGCAGTGAAGAGATTTCTGAAATCATCAGAACCCACAGGGCTACAGATTTTAATATAGGTACTATTTACCTCAGTCATTCACAGACAACAGGGAATTAACTTAAAAAGGGCAATAAAGGACAGGATTCTATTTTTTTCCCCCAGCAAGCCTGTTTGTCCCACAAAAAAAGATTGTGAAAAAAAAAAAAAAGAAAAAAAGAAAAAAGGAAGCGAAAGGCTGTGGAAGTAAATCTTTTATAAAACAGAAAGCTTGGGCTTGTTATAATGTTAATCCAGTTTATACATAAACCAGTTTATACATTCTGCACAATTTTGATTGCCTCTATCTTGGCAAATAATGAACCAGTCCGCTAGGAACAAGCAGGCAAGGCTAATTAGGGGAGATAATAATAATAAAATAAATAAATTAATTAAAAAGCCAAAAAGGGGGCACAAATGTCCATTGTTTTAGCACAAAAATCAAACTGTCAAAGTAAAAATACTCAAGTGTCAACTTTAAAAGAAAAATATTACAGCCTGGCTGTAGGAAGGGAAAGGGTGGATGGGTAGGGGAAGATATCTTTGTAAGCTGATCAAAGTGCTCGGGCTGAAGGCTTCATATAGGCAACCTGGCATTGAGATGCCACTATCCAGTCATATCAGAAATCATGAATCAGATTCTGCAAAACCAATGAAAGAAGTGTATAGTGCATCTACGTCAAAGTTTATTATGTCTTTTTTGGTTTGCCTTTGATATTGGAGCTTCCCAGCTCCATCTGTGTCCACAGGTATGTATGTGTTTCTATGCACCTGTACATCTATATGCATGCATTTCACTGTTGCTTACATTCTTTCTTTACACAGCAGAGTCAGTTTCACCTGCTGGTGCTCTTAGGTACAGATGCCACCAAGTACTTCTCTCAAAACCATCAGAGAGAGTTCTGATTCTCTCTGCACCATGGATACCATAAATATCTCCAAAAGCCTGCTGGCAATATGTCATCTACTGCCAGTGGTCAATCTGCACTCACTGCACTCACAGTAACACCCTTCTCCTGCTATTAATTATGAGTACTTTCAATAGCACTGATGAACACATGGGTCTCATTATGTTTCTTAATTATGAACTCTCTGGAGGCTGGTGAAGAAATCTGGAAAACAAGATATACACAGAAGAATGACATTAAATGGATACTCAGCTTGCACACACTACAAAGCTAGGAGATGCACACGTAAAGAAAATTCAGCACCTTGTTCTTTACTCATTATGATATTCCTTTTTGTTAATTAAATTCATTATCATCCTTCCAAAGGGCCTCTGGAGTGCTTAAGATAAACCATGCCCACTACTCAAAGCAGGTCAGTAGAATATAGTATGCCAGATCGACGGTGTGTCTCTGAACATTATCATGGTTTGGAAAAAATGCTGTGAGTCCCACTGAGATCCTGAGAGACTTGGGGCAGAGCAGCCCTCACTCCATACATCATCAAGGCATTTTAAATGGCAATATCTTACGTGAAAATGTGGGTTTCTGCTGGATTTTTGCCTCCATGAATTAATTTCTGAAGGATGTAAGAACTGATACTGTGCTTGGAAATGAACAGAAGTGGTGAGCTAGGAGAATCCATACCCTGTCAAAGACACCTTGCATATTTTCCTCCCCATTTTTATCACTAGCAGTGCTTCAGGATTAGTGACTTGTGTGAGGTAGGAGCTGGTAGTATGCACGTTCCACTTAGCCTCATTTCAAAGTATTAAATATTATAGTGTTGCTTTGGAAATGGAGCCTTAAACAGATTATTGCAAGAGCTCCTATAAGGAGTATAGTAATAGTGATATTCTTGTAGTGTGTAAAATCCAAGTCAAAGCTCAGGACTTGGCATAAAGCAGACAGAATATGATAGTAAATGAGTCAAGGAGCATATGGTATGCATGGAAGACAACAGAAGGGTACAGACAGTCAAGACACTTCAGTGAAACACTCAGATATAACCCTGGTCAGCACAGCAGCCTGCAGCCTCAGCCCACCTGCTGGTAAACCAGCAACAAACTTGATGGGTTTATGGGAAGATATGAAAGAGGCTGACAAATAAAAATCGACCCAGTGAAATAATTCCTTCCCTGTGCATGGAGCTGTAAGAGCTCATGTTTGTTAGAGGAGGTGGGGTGAGAGCAGAAACCTGTTTGCAGCAGGGCAGCCCTATCGGAGGTCAGCACACAGCACCCAACCCTTACCTTGTGATACCTTACTTCCGGAGAAGCAGGATGGCAGCTAGACAAAGTATACATCTTTCTAGGTCACTTGGCTGAAGTTTGCTGTGTGATGTATCTGAAAGTCTCTGCTGAGAACAGCTGACAGCCTAATAACAGTGTTTCTCCAACTACTGATTCACTTTTTTTTTTTGCACAGACTCACTGTATGTTTTACCTACTTTATTCTGTGCATCTAATGAATGCATATAGCATCGTAAAGAAATTGTAAAACATTTAGCTGATGCTCAGTCAGACCACTGAAATGAAGGTAACTAGGAAAAATAAGACCCAGTAAAGGGCCTCTGTGCCCCCTGCTCTGGACAATGCTCACAAGGCACAAAGACAGATGTGCCAGAGCTGGGGTACCACAGTTCAGCTGCAGCTCCCTGTGGAGACCGTGCTCGGTACGTTTTCAGGTCAAAAACAGCCACGTTCTGCTCTGAGGCCCCCTTGCCCTTAGCAGCAATTGCAGTCAGCCTCAATTTAGCTCTGAGCACTTATGCTCACAGTAAAAATCAGGTACTTTAAACACAGATATGTGAAGGCTTATAGCAGCAAAGCTGCAGAAAATGCAAGTTAGCATAAAAGTACTACCAAAACCTTGCCAGGTTCCCACATGTTGCCATTAATATTCAGTGTAATTGGTGAGAAGTAGCACTTGTAGAAGAGCAGCAAAACAGATCTCCAAAGGAATGGCAATCCCTGGGCTAGAAACTCAGCTAGTTTCAACCAATGAGCTCCAGGATTTGATCCCTTATCGAATCTCTACAAAGTACCTACCTTTTAGATAGAAACTCATCAACACACTTGTTCTTTGAATGCTTTCTGATTGTTACCCTAAGGCCCATTCTATACTCACTTCTGTATTTTTAACTTCTTAATTCAATACATCCTGTGCCAACCATTGCCTTCCTTTTTATCCCTGCTGAGAGAGAAAAAAGCTTGAATTAGTCATAGGCCTTCAGTTAAGAGTAAATTTCTACCCTCTTTATCATCAATGATTCTTGATGAAAACTGCAAAGCTGTAGTTCTTAACTTACTTCATAAGCTACAAAATGCTTTTTAACTTCTATAAACCACAGACCCATAATCAGAACTTGTAAACTTCACTGGAACAAACTCCTGATATTGCAAATTAGTATCATACAGTCTTCTTGCAGTATAATATTAATTTTACTTTCAGTGCACAGCACATAGTAGAATAAAATGTACAGATTGCATCCAGAATCTAGCAGCTTTTCCTAATGCTGTCATACTTTGGGCCAGTATTTTTACAGAGGAACACCAACTTCATGGATCCCATCCAAAGTAAACTGGTGGTTTAAATTCCAGAAATGTTGCATCAAAAATTTGAAGTATGATGAACAGGAGCTGTGGCTACAAACCCTTGTGAAATTATCTCCTGGTGTATTTCAGGTTATAGATTTAAAATTGAGGTATCTGAAAGCAGTGGCCAGTGAAAATGGGGCCCCCACCCTTCTAAAACAATTTCCTAACACCTACAAGTATATTAACCCAAAAGAGGTACCAGAAAGCGAAAGGAGTAAGGATTTTTAAGTATGCAGAATATCTTATAGTGCATCAGTTGATACCATAATAACTTGCTCATGTTTTTGAACCCCTTGAGATCCTTAGCTGCTTTCGGCTAAGGGTGAAGGACCTATGTTAACCACATCCACCTGCCCCAGCCGCTGTCCCTATCCCGTCTCCACCTTCCCCTTTCTCCCAGGTTAAGGTCCCTCAGTCTGCTATTTCCCCTCCATCCTCCCTGCTCCCACCACACTCTTTTCTTTCCTTCCTACATGAGAAGTCCTTCAAAGGTTGAATGATATTTAATTATGCTGGGAACACTGAGAGGGAGAGCACTGCCCTGAGGGGCTGCCAAAAAAACAGCATCACACTTAATGCCAGGCCTTGCTTTATTCAGCTATTTAACTTAGCAATTAATTATACAGTAAATAAAGACTATTTCCACAGGGAGTCAAAGTGCAGTTCTGATGATCTTGCTGGCAACCACACATCCCCAGATCTGGGACAATCACATTATGACAAACTTTGTGACTAATAAATTCACAACATTCAGATATTGTGACAGCTGCAGTACTGCCGGTAATTCTGTAGCTGCTTAAACCCCTTACTGTCTCTCTGAGGGGACAGTGACTACAGACCTTGTGCTTGTTGATGAAATTCTGGAGCTGGGATCTCCTTTGCCCAGAATCCAGACCAATCACTCAAACAGACTCAAGTACCATTGTGTGGCTACCACACTGCCCGATCAGTGTCCCATGCGATGTCAAGGCTCTTCAGAAGGCAGCTGTGGTACACCCCCAGGGAACAGGTAACCTCTTCATCACCAAACCTTAATCCTGTCTGTATCAGTAAAGAGCCAGACACACAGGGACCCCACAGAACATATCTCCTCTCCATCACCACCCCACTGAAGACACTGTGACTTCCCTCAGGCTCAGCAGCATTAAAGAACGTCCCTTCTGAGATTCAGAAACTGCCAGGGAGAAGGACAAATACTTGCCACGTCCGTCACTCCAGTCAATTTAAAAAGCTTGTTGGCCTGACTGTCAGTATTTCACAAAATCCAGTGTTCTTCCTGTTTCTTCAGTACAACCAGTGATTTTTGGCATCAAGCACGGATAGAAAAAAACATGTGTTCTCTGATAAGGTATACAATAGGATACACAGTCGTATTTTCATTTTTAGTAGGAATGAAGCACTCTTTCAAAAGTTGTTATCCAAGACTATATGATGTAAAATTACACTGTGATTTTATTAATCACACTGCCAGTATAATCAGCAGAGGAACTACCAGAATACATTACAAGCTTTTTCCAATTTTACATTTGACTTATTTGGAAAGTGGCAAAGGAAACTTAATTTCAAAATGTGGGACTGGAAGACTGCCTAAGTGCTTACAAAGCCAGATGAAATTACATGCCAGCAATTAGATTTTTGTCCATATGTTAATCATGTAACTCAAAGTTTCACAGCTTAAGTTCACATGCATGCTTTGTATTTCAAAGAAACACAGCTCATACATCAAAGAAAATCACATGCCAGAGACTATAAAGACTCATCAGGAATTACTCCACTTGCTTCTGTATCACTGTTTCTCTCACTGGTCAACCCCTTTTCATTTGTTATAATATTATCAGGTTAGACAATATGCAGCATGCATTTTCCATTCTAAGAGTGTTGATTTATGATGAAAAGTTGAACATCTGACATGGTTTCTGCTCCACTAGCCATATCTTTCTTCCTTCCATTAGCTGGCCACCTAATAAGGACATCAGACCTCACTTGAAACAGTACCAGGACCCTTGCAGCACACTGCCTACCAGATACGACTGTACACTCTGATGTTCAGGCATTGCTTCAAATGTGTCTCTGAGGTGTCAGGACAATATCCAAAAGAGGCTGATAGATGAGAGCAGTAAATATTTCACTATCTGACTTCAATCCACTTGTGTGATTTTTTTGTTGTTGTTGTTTTTTCCTGTGTTAATAGAATAAAACCTTTTACTGAATTCCAGTCATGCCAAACAATATCAAACAAAGGAAGAGGGAGCCTGATTCCCACAAAGCAGATCAAGGAACAGGGAAGAAAACAGGTTGCAAGATGCAAAATGAAGGAAGAGTGAAAAAACAGAGAGAAGCCCAGGGAGAACAGGAAGGATCGCGGTGGGAGGGAATGGGAAAAGTAGGAAAAGTATGACAGCTGTATCGAGGTGTGAAACAGGGATGAGATGATATGGTTCAGGTAAAGAAATTTGATGCTGGGGGAGGGAAACATCATAGATTATCCCTTCTAAGATTGGACTGCATACTGGAGCAGAGCTCTTTGCCTTTATATTTTAAGAGGGCCAAATTAGGAAAGTAAGTGAAGAGTAGGTGGGTTGCAAGGATACAGCAGATGGGATGTGGACAAACCTGGCACAGAAGTGGGAAGGGAAAAATGACACCCTGTGCAGCAAGAAGAGATGAAGGAGGGGTACATTTGGTGCAGTACAAGGCAAGGATCGATGTAGGTCTCATGATATTACAGGAGATGCTGGTGTTGAGGTCCAGTTGTCCTCCAGAGTGCTGGCAATATACAAAGCAGCACTCCAGTCCCTGAAGATGCTGAAGTCTCAGGAAACGGGAATCATAATGAATGAGAAAGCCTACCCAGGATGTGGAAGCTTTCCTCCCCAACCCAAGGTTTCAACCAAAGCCTAGGTTCATAACAGAGGTTACAAGGTCACTAACAGCAGACCATATGACAGCCAGAAGAATTAACATAGCATGTAATCAATGACAGGATCTTGCTATTTTGAGCAACTATTTTTGGAGATGAGACATTTTGACAAAAGGCTTCCTAACTGCTTGCTGAGATCAAATAATGGTAAAGATTTATGCCTCTAGATTCAAATTCCAGGTTCTGAAGGAAGCATCCTTCAGCATTGGAAGGACAACTCTGTACGACCCAGAGTGAAAGGGGCTGTACATCTTACATGTCTCAATGCTCCTCTGCTGTCAGCAAACAGCTGTGAAATCCATCCTCAAAGCATGCTGCAGACACTAGACTCTACTAATGACTGACACAAAGGAGGACAAGCAGTCTATGACAGCTATCACTCACTCTGCAGACTCAACTAGCAGCTAATAACGTTTGAAATGGAGGAATTTAGTGTCTTTTTATTGTGTACATTTGTGTGTATGTGTAGTGTGTGCTTTATAAAAAGGAAAATTGCAAAAATTTTGATTCAAACAGTTGGAGAAAAGGCACATGTGAATTTTAGAAAAATGTCAAAAGGCAGCCTCTGCAGATTTAATCTTCCAGCCTTATGATACACCATTAAGGTATGCATTATGATATAGTCTTTAATCATATGATCACACAGCTCTCTTAGCACATATTTCGAAAGTGATAAAGACTAAAGGTAGGTGAAAAAGCATGTGTTAAGAAAAACTAAGGCCAGAAATAATCAGACAATTCTGGACTGTTGCTTCAGAATTGTTATTCTTGTATTCTGATTTATCAGAAGCTGTGGCTACTTTTTGAAGTCAGAATCTTGCTAGGGAAAAAAAAAATCTTTGCATCTTTAGAGGAATTAAACTGAGACAGTGGAACCTGCATTAGCCTTTACAGCAAGCCATCAACACTCAAGTCCTCAGCAACGCTTACACAGTAGTGAAGTGCAAGGACCTGCACAGACAGCATAAGGAGCCACAAAAAAAGAGAGTTAAGCCAGACACTTTACCAGAGGTGAAAATCTGTGTAGGAACTGGGCCCAAAATCCTACTTCTCCTGTCAGTGATAAAGAACTAGGATGCTCTACAGCACAGGCAGCATTACAGAAGATACGTTTATTAAGGCATGACCAATTTCACACCAGATAAGTAATCAGAAACTACCCAAAACAATTGTCAAAAAAAAAAGTATTTTCCATGTTTGCAAAATTCCACAGTGATTCCATCTTAAAAAATATAAGCCAGCTTGTAGAATAAACATCCACTTTTCAATTCCAAAGTCTAAATTTGTTGGCAAAGTTGAGCACTTGCCAATGACAAATTTGAAAGCAAACAGCAAACCTGGGGAATCACTTTTTTCCTCTTTTCATCCTGTGTGTTCTGCCATTTTTCAAGCAAGACATGTAATTTATAAGTAAATTTTTACTGAATACAACTCCTACCCTTTAAAAAGTAAATATTTTAAGAACAGTATATAATCACTTGGTAAGAATATTTAAGTAATATTTAAAAGTATAACGGTAATTGAATTAATCAATTATAACTTTTACAGTATGTGCTAAATTTTCTAGGGCAAAGTCAAGGAACAAATGAAAAACTGAAAAAAATTGAAGCTACACATACATGGTATTAGGTGAAGCACAATAAAGTACATAATAAAATTCATTCTACCAATTGTAAATTTTATCTTTAATTAAATCCTGGATGGTATCCTCATTAGGGTGGCAACAATTTTCTTTTTTCTTATTGTTTAAAAATAAAGAGATTCATTGAAAAAGGTAGACTGAATATAGCCCTACATAAAGTTGTTAATCTAGACTGTGAGTATAGCTACTGGCTGGATTGTTGCTGTTGACTAAATATGCCTGCTCATAGTATAAAATATTTTCCAAAAGTTAAAATACTAGGCCAAATTCACACATAGCTTAGTGATGAGCATTTCCAAATATTTGTTTTAATTGGAAAACATGGGTGATTCACTTTGATCATTCTAACAATATTTATTTCTGAAGCTGCATGGAAAATAAAATTATAGTAGCACTGAAAAAAAATCTTTTCTCAAGAAACTTTAGGATTTGGAAATCAGTTGAGCTGAACACAAAGCTGAGGCTACACTTTGGTAAAATCATTTATTACTGCTTAATCAATGACTATGCAGCAACCTCAGCTTTTTGTTGCTGTGAAACTCGGAGAGGCTATCATCCTCAGAATATTGCTATGAGATAGTTAGGCATTGAAGAGTCTGAAATGCAATGCACTGTAAGAGTATATATTCATATAAGAAGAGTCGGAGAGTTTGTAAATAACAGAAATCTGTATTTTTCCTGACTGGCCCTAAGGGGTTAAACTCCACAAGTCAGGAGAAACATTACATATAGGGTAGTAAAACAAAGCCATTTTACACTGTCATAGAGTTTAGTGATAACAAGCTGAGACCCTTCAACAGATTTCTAAAATGAACAGGCACAAGAACTTACTCACTGGAGCTTTACTTAAACGATCGCTGCTTAAAATCCACATCACCTTCTCAACTTGATTTTCACTACCACTAGCATCTGAACTTCCATCCCAGCAAATATCATCAATGGCAGCAAACTACATTCCTTATTTTTTTTAAATGTTTAAAAGCAGAGCTTTAATACTTTATTGTTTGCCATAAATCTTTCATATTCTATGCTGCAAAAGATGAGGCAACGGAAATGGCAAACAAAGTAATTGGATCTTCTTGCTTTCCAACCAGTTCCTGGAAGAACTTTCAGAACTGAGGAGATTACCCAAGGCCACCTAAGGAGATGGTGGCAGTGACAACCACTACCAGCATGTATTCCTCCGGGTGTCCAAGAATGCTGGAAAGTTTGTAGCCTTTGATAACTCACCCAGACTTGCAGCCTATCATAACAGCTCTATCAGCTTTGTCAGATGGGGATCTATGTTAGCTGATAATTCTATATGGAGAACACAGCTTGTAGTCTTACTTCAGTCCTGCCATACTAATCAATCAGGAGAGATGTCCCCAGAAACTGAAGATATTCCATGTTCTTTTTCATCATAACTACATTTGTTTTCTTTAGACTCACTGATAACCACTGTCTATGTTTTTTTGTCATAACATGAAATGCAGTTATTCACAAAGTCAGCGTAAGCTGAGTTTAACTGGTCTTGTGCCTGTGTTAGATAAATAGAAGGAAAATATGCTTCAAATGTACTCAAATTTTGGCTTTAAGAATTTCTTTAATTAATTTTTATCACATACAAATTCTAACTACTAATATTACTTATCCGTTCCTTAAAGAGAGAATAACTTATACATGAGTAAACATTCATATTAGGATATATTTTAAAGATACTGAGATAGCATCTGATATCATGCATATAACAGACCATCTGTTTCTATAGAATACATTTAACATAACTTTTAATCACTTCCTATAGAAGTCAGATACATATGCTTTAAAACATTATTGGGAGATGGTATAGGAGAAAAAGGCAGAAATGAAAAAGTAGTCAGGAAACTGATATCTACTATATTTCTTCTTTTTGACAATATTTACAATTGCAAAGATAGGTGAGTAAAAAGGAGGTGAAAGCTAGAAGGCATTACATTCAGAAGTAATCAAAACCAGAAAAGATCCACGTTTGAGCCTCGTATTGCCAAATATAAGGAGCATTCTAAGCTTTACAAATGTCAAACATCATCATCCGATGAATTTTTACGCATATAATAAGAGAAATACAAATAAGACAGAAAAAAAGAAAATATAACAAAAAAGATTCAAGGAATTATAGCAAGCAGCACATTTCCAATTAGGTAATCATACTTTTTTACTGCAAGTAGTCTGGATGAAAAACTGGGGCAAGATAGCAAAGCCACTACATTAATGTTTTTGCATAATTGTGGCTACCAATAATTTCCTTGAATCACTTGGCTGATATACAGGTTGCATGGACTGTTACTCTGGCAATTGGAACAGAGTTCCCGTAAGCTAAGACTTTCAAAGCTGCCAAAAAAAGTATTTTATACTTAAATTTTAACAGAACTGGGTGACTAAAAACAGGGGCAGCTTTCAAAAACTTCAGTCCTACTTTCACAATCTCAAATTGGTCCATTGAAAACACACTTGCCTGAACTGAAAAACACTGGAAACAGGAAAAAACATCACTGACTTTTAGAAACCTGGAAAGAAAACTGTTCATCTGACAGTACCAGAACTGTATTTATGAAGACTGTAGTCCATAAAGAAATATATTTTACTGTAAGGTTGTTTTGTTGTTGTTGTTGTTGTTGTTGTTTTTTCCTAGTCTGGCAGATGGCAGTAAGCTCATAGCAACAGTAATCAGATGGATATGCAATAAATAAACCAAAACATCCTCTTTTTTTCCCCAAGATTCAAAGGATGATGCAGCCAAAGAGAAGGACAGATTAGAAAAAGAACAGCTCAGTTCTGCCTGTCGGATACCAAGGATGTAAAACACGGGCCTATGGTGAGCAAAACACCATTCTGTGCAAAATGTGTTTTGGGCGCATTGAAAAGAACATGCAGGAAAGATGACCAAAAAAATTCCAATTCAAACATTAGAATGTCTTCAGCTGCTCTGGAAATTACTTGAAGGAGCTGTTCAGAGAAATAAAAAGAATACGGAGAAATAAAAAAGGCATACTCAAAGGCAAAAGACCACAATTTGGCGCAGAGTGCCAGCACTCTGTTCACCACCTCCAGTCCCTCATCCCACTCCTGAGGGGACTCTCAGCCACAGGCTGTGGCCGGCTACACGCACAGCGCAGTGATCTGTGGGGAGGACTCAGAGATGAGAGAACAAACAAAAAAGAGTGATGTTACGACAATTTTCATACCGCCTGGATTCAGTCTTACCCTGTGTCTCTGTAGACACAGAGAACTCCAAGCATACTCATTTTTTTCTTATTGTTGAAACTGGCTTTAATGTCTCACTGAATTAAATCAGACCATGACCAGTAACTTAGCAGAAGAAAGCAACCTTAAAAAAATCACTTTGTAAGGTTTTTTTTTTTTTTTTAGATAACTGCTAAGGATGATAGAAAAAAGAAAAACAGATTTTAGATTGTGAGCAAAAGAAAAGTTACATTTGATCCTTCTACCTTAATCCTGCTTCTCCTGACAAAGCAACTTGGCATTGTAACGAAGTAGCTTCCATAAGGAATTTTCTTAGGAGTTTTGCTAATGTTTTTAATAAGATCCTTTGCTTCATAAAGAGGCATTGCAACACTGATGAGTCAAAATTCAGTTACCTAGACCTGTAAGTGAGCTTGGAACCAGTTTACTAACGAAGAAATTAAGATCACTCCTGAAATGGAAAACATCAAGGGTTAAGGTCAGGTCCAGTTACAAATCATTGATGTCATGACTCTGGACAAGTCATGGAGGTTATTTCTACCTGACTCAGTACTATACTAAACAAATTCCCAGTACAGGTCTGATCTTTATTCTGTTTATGCATCTGATAACAGAAAAGGTGTAAGTGGTCCAAGGAGCTGAGTGCAGGTATATTTCTGTACAGAACTCCTCTATTACACATATATGCACTTCAGGCCTCTTTTTCATTTCTCTGTACCATTCTTGACCCAGCCTGAAAAAGAAACAGATAGATGTTCCCACTGCTCCTGGGCTGCTGGCGAGGGTCCTCTCAGGATGGCAGAGAAGGCTTCAGCCCCCATCTGCTCAAGAGGACAAGGAAAGGATGCTTTTTTCTTGTATGCGCAATCCAACAAGTCACTTATTATGTGAAAAAATGGGCAGCACTACAGCCACCACCACTCCTTCTCCAGACACGCTGTGACAGAAAGGACCGAGCCTCCCCTCGGTACCAAAGGAGTGATCTCAGAGCCTGACGCCAGCACAAGCTGCAAGCACGGATCCTTACCCCTCCCAGGCGTTGAAGGTGGGCAGAGGGTGGACACCCAAAGCCAGCCAGGAAGGGGGCTGAGACACCTTCCCTACCCTCACCCCACTTCTGCCTGCCCTACACTCCCCATTCGTTGCAGAGAAACCAAGCAACTCATCTATGTTAGGAACTGAGGCAGGTCCCGAGGATGAATTTAAATAGTTTCACTACACTTACTATTTCTTAGCTTACCACATAGCTAAAGCAGCAAAAGAATGCTGCCCTCAGGCCTCATTAGAAGTTAAGGTGAGCTGGAAGAATAAGTATAGATGAGCAAACTAAGGGAAACTCAGCTTATTAAGTTACAAGACATACCAATATCATATCAGTAAAGCTTAAGGGGATTTTAGTAAATACTTAAATTTTGAACATAACTTTTGTGTGGTAATTGATGAAGTGCACAAAAAAACACATTTTTAAAGGAGTACTAAAATCAAATTAGGAAAAGGCAGAGTTAATAGTTCAGATTTGTAAGAATTAACCCCTCCCAAATCAAAATAACACATTTTTATATACATTCAGCAACTACAAAACTTGTAGTGCTTGACAAAAACAAAACAAAAAAAAAAAACAAAAGAAAAGAAAAATGTAAAAGGAAAGTGATTTGATGTTTTTGTAAGTTAAGTGAGTTAAAAAGCAAAAAAGAGCAGGTTTCAGAAGTAGGAGAAACCTGCAAACTACCACTTTGCCTTAACAAAATGGTCTCTCACTGTGGGTAGTCTTAAAAACTACAAAGGTTGCCCAACTGGAATGCAGTCGTTCCTTTATTGTGTATCTTGTTACTGTGGGCTTGGGTTTGCTTTAAAAATAAAAGTTTATACAATTTATGAATAAAAGCTATCTCACTGGCATTATACAGGGTCCTCACTTTATATTGATTTCTTTACTGTAAAATCTGTGCTGAAGCTTGAATTCTAGTAGACTTTCTAAATATAGTCAGTATAAACTACAGACTATGTTACAACTTTAACATTACTGGGATGAGTGTATTTTTATTTTTTTATTTATTTTTTTTAACAAACTAGACTTGAAGTGCACATGCTTGTTGCTAGACCATATAAGCTAAAAGTATTTTTTCCACACATGCTACTCAAATGGCTCAGCTGACTTCTCTCTTAGGTGACTGAGACACAGGTGACTAGAATGAACAGGAACGCAGGGTGTTTCTCCACCAAAGGAAACATCGGTTCTGAAGGCCAGCCTGACTGGCTACTGCCATAACAGAAACCACCGTGTGCGTGCGACAGTTTGCCCACCCTCGGGTCTCCACAGACCTCTCCGCACCCCAGGGTGCTGCTCCAGTGCCTCTAAACCAACCAGATCCCCCAGTCAGCCAGGTCCACCAGCAAACACTCACCATCTCTCCTGGCACCTGGAGTTCATACCAGCTCTGAAGAGCACTTCTGCATGTCTGTGTTCCCAGCAGGGTCCTGGGGCCTGCCACCTCCACTCATTACCCAGGTTACTTTTTCTCTCCCCTCTCCTTCCTCCTTCTCCCAAATTAGCAGTCTAGCATCGGTAATAATAGTAGAAAGTGGCAGCATGAATGACCTTTCCCATTTAATTCAATGACAGAAATATGAAACATTTATCATTTACTCAGCTCGTAGGACCGCTAAAGACAAATTCACCTGTGACACATGCATCAAGATAAATTCTTATCTGTTTCTAATACACTTCCATTAGTATCAGATTTATCATCCATTCTCCTGAAGTCCTGAGTACCACCCATGCAGCGTAGGAGAATATGATTCTATTCAATTCTCCAGGATTCTATTTTAAAAAACTCACAGCACACACATTCAGAACTATGACTTCACTCATGCATATTTGCTTAAGCTGTTGCTGCCTTTGTTGCAACACTGTGCTGAAAATGGACATGTAACCCACTGCTTACACGTACCCATTAGTCAATGTAGGGCTTAAATCTCTGCCTATGCCTAAGCTACATGTACTAACATTGTCTCCATGAGGTCCAGTTTTCCATCTAAAGATGCAGAGGTATGCGAGTTTTTCTGTGGAAGTCCCCAAACTCCATGACATATTGAGTATCATCATGCATGCGCTTCAGTACACCTGCAATACCTGACATATCACTGCTTCAGATATGAATTTGATCCCAAATATGACATTTTTACACAACACTGAGACATACCCCTTTTTTCTCCTGAATATATGTCTGTGTACGTGCATACGTGTATAATGTACACATGTTTCCTGTATACATATAAATATATCAATTTTTTCAAACTGGCATACTTCCTACAACATCTTCAACTTATCTGGATAATGAATCCCTGAAAAACTGTTATTCATTTTGACCTTTTAGACTTCAGAGCAGTGTAAAAAATGAGGTTGGTCTGGGGGAAAAAAACACACCCCCGTGAAATTAAATTCTCCAAATTCGAAATCAGTTCCACCTCTGGTGGGACTCTTTTCTCTTCCCTCCAACTCCTCTCCCCATTCCTTCATCCCCACACCTCATGATGTTTCTGTTACTATGTCAAAAATCAGTTCATATTTTCCTAACTGCACTTCTTGAAATTATTAAGCTTTACTATCATCCCATTCATTTAGGTCAATGGATTTTCTTTCACCGAAGTTACCTTTCCCCATCATGTGCAGCATTTTTGGGGAATTTCTCTGTATCTTTTTGTCCTGTTTTGCTGCAACACAACTGATATTCTCCACACAGTTTTAACCTGTTACCTATAGGAATAAAAATGATAGCCCAACGAAATGTAGGTAGATTTGTTTGGCTAGACATTGCCTTGTCACCAAGCAAATCACTAACTGCAACCACGAAGATTCATTAAGCCTCGCTGACATATTAAAGAATCAGAAGGAGTAAATCTGTCCAGAAATATTCCCTGCTTATTAGTAACTATCTAGTAGGCAATTGTTGCTGCTTACATAGCTTAGTTTATAGCTATGTAAGTTATATTTCTCATAGCAGCAGCAGAAGAAGAGCTAACACAACAAATATCAAATAAGCAATGGCTCTAGCTACCTTTTGTTACTACCAGACATTTCAAGGAAGTAATACAAGTAGGACCCAAGTGGTGAAAAGATATGAACAGTGACAAAAAGAGTGTATGAAAAAAAACTGCTCTCCCATTCTCCATTAGCGTCTGTCAGCTCTTGAAAAGCAGAGACTCAGTCACCGTTATGAGGGTAAATAGTCCTTACAAGGATGAATTTTATTAACTCTATTTTACAGCTTTCCTGTTTACAATTATATCCATCTTATTACATAAGCAAGCCTGAAGAAATAGCTTTTTTTGTTTGTTTTTCTTAACGTACTGTGCAAACCCATAAGCAAATGCTGTCTGTTAACAGCACTGGTTATAGTGTGTGCACACAAACACGTGTGTATGTCTGTGGAGGAGACAGGGCAGAGCTGTTTGAATATCTGCCTTTCAATTCTACTTTTCTTTAGACCTACCCTGCTCCAGAAGCAGCACACTACATCATGCAACATATCTGCCAGGATAAGTGATAACAGCCCCTGCAAAGGAGTCTGCCATTCCCCACGTCTTCTGTCAGCATTCCACCAAATGAGACCATGGCCCTACAGCTGGTCCAGGCCAGCCTGGGCTCCTGATGAGGAGAGCTTGCCAGTGCTGTTGCACAATGGATTGCAAAAATGAAGGCACTGAAAGCTAATACAGAAAAGAAAGAAAGAAAAAAAAAAAAAGCAGGGGAAATTAAAAAAAAAAAAAGAGTTTAGTCAATATTTTAAGCTACTGTACACTTAACAGAGAGTGCTACACCAGGTGTGCATGGGGGCGGACAGCGTGTAGGCATTCTCTGTACTCCAGGCACCTAATTTAGGACCTGATATTCTGTACCAAGTTGGTAGAGATGCTGGTTCTTCCAGAGCATGATTTAGAGCATGTGAGTTAAGTTTGTCAAATACTAATAAAGTGAATGAATTTGCCCCTTGGGGCACCTACCTGCCTACATCACCTTGATAGGCAGCCTCGGCACCGCGGTAGCTGGTATGAATTCCTCTCAGGTGCTTGCATGGATGGGAAACTATGGCAGCAAATAAAGGAGGAGGTACAGAAAATGAAGCAGATCTCCAATATCATGCACTAGAAATACCTACTTTAAGATGATACTAGCTGTCTAGTGAAAGAGATTGTATTACTTCCGCAGTCATAGGGAAACTGTAAAGTATACGCAACAAGAAAAGGATTATAAAAGAAAAAAACTGTATCATATTTTGCAAACATGAGTACTCTTGTTAAAAGAACTTTATAGATGCACATCTTCCCTAAGTGATTATTAAATGCCTATGGACAACACTTCCCCTTTCCAAGGCCAACTTCTTTATGGTAGGACTGCTTATGACATTGGGCTACCCATTAAAACCAATGTCATGTAAAGCATTCTTCTTCATGAAATTAGCATGTTAATAATGTCAAAGCAAGTATTTTTCTTACGCTGCAGGAACATTAACTGAAATACAAGGTTTTCTAACCCATTTTTAATAAAAAATGAGGATGGTCTAACATCCCTGAAACACCATGTGGAGGCAAAGCATGGAACGAAAATATAGGCAGATCAATATTACAAAAAGAACTGCCAATCAGAAATATTTATGTAAATTTGTAAAACTACTTTTCAGCTTACTATCAGCTCATGTTGAGACAATTATTGATCAATATCCTATCAAGTATAACATAATTCTAGAGATTTATTTTCTTTGTCCCTCACCTTAACCTAAGACCTACTGAATTTCAATTTAAATAAATAAATCATTTTTACTTTTTGACCTTTTAAAAAATATTCACTAAGCACATTTTATCTTTATCAAATTTGATGTTTTAAAGGGATTCAGGTGGCTGCCTTAGCATACTGACCTTATACAAGTTCCAGTATGGCTACCATATAAAGCACAGTACTTTTAGTAGAAATAAATAGTTACCCACCATCACACACCAATCATTTGGGTCTAGGTTGAACCCTATGTAAGAGGCAACACAAAACCACACTGCTCTAGTAAAGATCTGCACAATTAGGAAGATAGAACTGACAGGGACCATGTCATTCATCAGGACAGGTTCCTCACAAAAGCAGGTCGACGCTCTACACGTAAATGCTCCTGGAAGATTACCTATCCCTTCCCTCAGCAAGCATGCCTCAGCACACTCCTCTCAATAAATTTTCCCATCTTCAAAATGGTGTAACAGATCTAAGCTACAAGGCTGCACTAAAGAAGATTTGAGACAACCTGATGCCAGAGACTCAGGTCTCTGAATGAGACAGAGCTTTCTTCCCTACCCTTCTGATGGATTATGCGGGTGAGAAACTGATGCACTTCACTGTGAAATCACTTAACACTGAAAGACTTGGGAGGTGGCCCACCTGGTGTCCATCACTATGCTGGGGTAAGAATGGTGCCACCATTCACAGCTTACACGGATACTGCATATGTGCTTGCCAGTCTTCCGAAAACCCCAGCCACAGCTGGGCACTACCAATATGGGGAGACATCTGTGAGATCATATAAAATCTTGTCCGAAATTGTGTAGGTGAGCTTGGGGTACCAAGATTAGAATCAAGTTTTCCTGAAGTCTTGAGAGGTGAAAATACAGAGTTTGCATCTCCCATTTATTCTATTTTTGACAGACACATCTTCCAAACTGCCTCAGACAAGCCAAATCTAAAGTACTTTTCTGTCAGTTGTTGGGATTATCAGTTTTCATTTTCACAGAGATTTAAAATACCTCAGACCATTAAAAACAACCCTCCCACACTCCCCCCGTTTACCACTGACTGTGCCCCAATTCTCTCTCAATCATCCTACCAGTCCAGCTGTGAGGGCACATGAATGTCCCCCCACCCCTCAAGCCATTATTACTGAATGTGTTGATACTTGTGCTGAGTATCAGAGCAGCTAGGATCTTCAGTGCAATCAATCTCCAGACACCTCAAACTGAAAGGTAATAGGGACTCTCTATAATAAATCTAGGTTTTCCTATTCACATAAAAACATACCAGCAGTGTGTCAAAAGCCAGCTATTTTTAAATGGTATAATCATAAAAAGAAATGTCAGATATTAACTGTTCAATCCATTCATCACTGTGGTTTTGAATAACTGTCTTGTCTTAAATTAGTAAGGGAACTGTCTGGAATAGATGCTGCAGTTTTCACAATAACATTTTTTTCACTTTCCAAGAAAAGTCAGGGTTTGTTTATACCCAGAAGCCCAACTAGTTACCCCAAATACTGCAGAACTTCTAATTCATTCAAACTCTGAACAACAAAACAAAAACAGGAACAAAAGAAAAACCTACACAAACGGAGAGGCATATGTTTACATTCGCTAATCCATTCTGAGCTGCACACTATGCAGATTTGAGCTAAGAGAAGCGAGTGCTTAAGGATGTGCACGTGCAACTCATTGCAATAGCCAAAATGCCAAGAGGTGGTTCTTGAAAATATGTTCTTGGGTTTGGCCAACAAGCCTTGCTGTTAATTGGAAATATTTTTTTCCGGTTGAGTTTACATTAGGTCTTAACTGCATTACGGTGGCACTGTGCCATTTCTATATTTGCCCTTGATCCAAATCGGCCCAAATCTCACAGAAGCGACAGCAGCCAAAGCACCATTACGCTATCTGAGGAACTCTGGAGAAATCTGCAGGTCATCTGTTTTTAATTCTGCTGGAATTAGAGAAAGACTGAGGAGTTACCATAAAATGCCTACAACTTGGAAATATCCCCTGAGCACCAATATTCCTTGAGGCTGCACTGAGTTGATGGGGACCTGAGTACCTGGTCACTCAGCATGATCTGAGACACTCAGATGTTGGTGCCTTTCTTGCTCACCTGTTGCAAGGGCCAGTTAAAAATTGCTGGAAGTTCCAAGCATCCTGACAGGCACTGCACTCTTAACAAGCATGTGAATGTTCCCAGATTCATCACTGCTTCATTCCTGTTTTACACCTGCATTAACTAACTGAAACCATGAGCGCTCCAGCATCCTGCCTCAGTGTAGCACAGAGGAGGGTTACACTCGTAACTTCTATTATCATCAGTGGTAGTTACGTATATGTGCTGGGCAGAGAGGAGCAGCTGTCCTCTAATAAGGCGCTAGTCATGACAAATATAATACTGACATGGGACCCACATAATTGTCTTTGTAAGCACACTGCAAAGCAAGAATGATTGCAAATGCCAGAATCCACAAAAAACACAACATTCTCCCTCCACTTTTTATTTCAATTCGCAAAGAACAGCACATTTCTGCAGCAAATAGAGCTTACTAAACCAGCTGCCTTTTGTTATTGTCCTTATGCCTATCTGTGATATTATACAACAGATACCACTTTATCGGTGTCCATAAATAACTTTTATTATGCATCTCAAAAAGCACAGTTTAGCACTACACAGAACAGACACCATCTCTTCCAGAGGTGGAGACCAGCAACTTTCTTCTGAATCTGCCATTATGACCCTACCGCTGGGTGATGGCTTTCATTTATTTTAAAAAAAAAATAAATTGTACTAGATTGTACTAGATAGCAGACCCTGTAAATATTCTGAGAATCAGGCATTGCTGGGTTGATGAATGCTGCATCCAGCTCCAGTTTGTTGTGGTTTTCCCTCTGCAAGTACCAAATTTATTGCCAGCTCCACACTCAGGAAAGCCAGTCTGATAAAATCCAAGACAATGAACTCTGTTTTCAGGATACACTGAAGCCCATGTCTTATGTTAACACTACCAGTGCCATCATCTGGCTTGTTACTAGCTGCTGTCACTGCCTGTGACTGCTGCTAGTGTCATAAAATAAAAGCTAACTGGCCTAAAGGGCATGAGATGGGAGTGGCTTTAAGGAAAAAAAAAATAAATAAATAAAAAAAGAAAAAAGAAAAAAGGGAAATATCAACTTTATAGCTAATGTAAAAAAAAAAAACCAACTACATTTTAAATTCTTTTTTTCAGACAAGCGTCTTATTCTTTTGTGTTCCTTTAGCTGCTAACATTTTAAATTGTTTTACCATCATTTGCTCTGCTAATCTGAATAGTGATGTAATGATATATGACTGCCTGATATTCAGTGGTACTCACAGCACCTTTGTCACTGGTGGCTCAAGTACACAATGACCAGTATCTTGAGTTTAATGTATTTGTGGCTTTGTGAAGGCAGTAATGACATACAACTGGCTTTTTTCTCCTTTTGTTTCTGTGCTTCGTAATGGAACAGCCTGTCACAGAGACTGTGACCAGAGAATAATAGAAAACACTGGGCCATTGATGGCCATGGCAAAAATTTGCAAACTTTACATTTTGTTTAATTATTGAAGAATGACTTTTCAAAGATCCATGTATTGTTGTAAAGAGACATTAGCATTTATCTTTCTTTCCTCACAAAAGCTTTTTATCTTCGAATGAAAAGAATATACTTGTTGAGGGTCAATTAGTAGTCTCCTATGAAGAAGTTTAAAGGAATTTTTAATTAGTAAATTGACCCATGGTATGAGTCACCTGGAAGTGAATTATATTAATTCCTAAGATGGTCGAGTGTTGTTACATAAATATTAATCACTACCTTAGTATTAAGAGAGAGAGGATCTTGAGTCTATCTTGTTCTGGAAACCATTTTCATTCAGTACTGTGGGATCACTCAGAGAGATAGCAAATGTTATTCAACGTGAACAGGGGCAGCAGTCTGAACCTTGTTCCAGGCCTCTAGCATGACTTCCATTCATCCAGAAGAAACGTTACGCATCACCCATGTTTATTCTGCCTAAATTCTAAATAACAGCTTCGCAGTCTGTCCTCTCTTCTTTAGTACAAAGATACCAATCAAAGATGAGCAGGCTTAACTGTGTAATGAAGTAAACAAAGGTGCGTGCAGAAGAGAGGCAGGCATTTCACCCCTACCTGGGCACCAACTCAAAGATCCCCAAATAGTCAATGGAAAGAGACAGCCACCTATAAAGTGCTTCACAGCCTACACATACATGCTTAAATGGGATAGCATGAATCTCTCTCCTGCCATCTGCAAACAGTCCTGCATTTTTGCATTCTGAAAGGTGATGCGACATATGACCAGCATCACCATTTTGAAAGAAATAACAGAATCAACTTCACACGTTGCCTTCTGTACAAAACCCTACTAATGAGAATTCCTTCATAAGAAAAGAAGGGTGAGGAAGCCAGACCTCAGTCTATTATGGTACAAATGAAGGATATGATAGACTTTTCCTATTCCCATTCATGTAACTGGTAACTTGCCAGTTCCATGTAAATGGTGCCTTGCCAGTAGAGATGCAGTCTAAAATCCCAACTGAGAAAAAAAAATAGGAAAAAAAAAATAAAAAGTGATGTTAGAAGCTATTACTGCAAACAGCATAGGAAAATCTCAGATTCATTTATGTCATATGAAGGGTACTTCTACTGATTTTAGCAATCAGTAGCATAATCAGTATTTCTTATATACGTTACATCACTGCTCAGGCAGCAGAAAAGCAAGTTTGTGTATGACAGGTAAATCTGAGCCTCAAACGAAAGACATTTTCAAGGCATCCAGCTATATGTAAACATTTAAGCGGGAGTTGGTAGAGCCCTAAACTGATAAACATTTCTCATAAGTTATGTATGAATTAAAATCAAGTTTTTATTAAAAATGTATAAGTATGATCTGTGGTGAATAGAACTATTAGCTATGCATGTTTACTTTTCAGTGAACACAGATATCAGTAATTTTTCCTCTAAATGTCATTTCCATCAGAGGGTTATAGAATCATACAATACTGAAACAATTCTCAGATGCCATCCAGCTGGTACATACACATCTGGGCAGAAGGGAAAAAAGAAACTGTGAAATGTCTATTGATTGTCACAGTGGCAAGAAAACTTCCTTTCTCCTATTGTGTCCATTCTACTTTACAAGTCAGATAGCACTTAACAGCCTCTCTCTTTCACTTATTATAATAAAATAAACGGAGATTAATCTGGATGACAATAAACTATTTGATGCTTTAAAATTATTGTGTTTTCAGCTGTTATTCTTTATGATCACACCTTATATACAGTGGTTCCTGTCTTCCTCACTCCTGTAGGAAGCCTACAGAAACAAAGTGAACATAAATTAGTTTTATCAATTTGATTTTAGCATCAGTGAGTGGCTACAGAAGAACAGAAAGCAGTATTTTTTTATTTTTTTAGGGGATCTTAATGGAAGTGTGTGCAACAGCTGACATTACTCTGGTAAAACCAGAGTTGTTTTTTTTTCCTTAGTTTCCTTCTACAGTCAATGGAGAGACAAATGGCTTTTCCCAAAAGCATTTCTCAATCTGTAGATAATGTACAGTCCTTAAAGTCAGAGAGTTTTCAGTAAAATGACTAATAAAAATGCAAGAGGGAGGAAAACATAAATAATAACTACTGTGGATGGCAAAATAGCATACATCTCCCAAAAAGCCTTCTTAAGCTGAAGGACCACTTTGCTTAAGAAACAACTCTGAAGAGCACTTAAGGGCAGGAAACTACATTAGGCACTCTGACCTGCCCCCTAATGGAGTCCCTTTTCTGACAACAGAGGAGCCTAAAGAGATTACCCTGAGTTAGCCCAACCACAAATACTCTCGTCCCCATCTAAATATGAAAATATTCACTATTTTCATTCTCAACTAAATGTCACTTAAATTCAAAAACATAGTAAACCTTAAAAGAATCCAGTGACTCATCTTTTCCTCATAAAACGTCATTGGGTATAGTTGTCTGTTTTGGCATTGTACACCTTCGATAATCTCTCAAACTGAATGGAACTGTGGGACTACAAAGGCCTCTTGGAGAGTCTGGGGCTATCCAGGTAGTTCACTGAGCACTGACATCAGCCTCCAGGGCAGACATGGACTGAATCTCACCAGTCCCTGAGTCCAGGGAAGTTTCTCAAATCTCCCATGCTCCTGAAAATAGATGTTGAGACCTGTGTCTAATGGATGCTTGAAGACACATCAGATGTGCCAGGACACTGAGAAGACCTCAAGGAGATTTAGTCTTTCCAGGAACAAACCCACCCACATCACCATGCACTTGTTGTAAGCCTGCAATGTATGCATTTCAACTGTTCAGCCTAGGACAGTAAAGTCACTACCAATTCAAAATGTTGTTTCTGCTTTCAACAATTCTGCAATGGAACGTATTCCTGTCTGTTGACTACTGAACGATAGATTTCTCTCCACTGACTACAGAATGACTATAGAGTTTTTTTCTGTCTCTTAAAAAATGCTTACTTAGTGCTTTTTGTAAAGAAACTGAAAAAGAAAAAATAAAATCCTGCTGCTCATCATTCAAGCTGCTAGCTCAAATCTCCGTCAATACGAAATTAATTCCTACTGCCAAAGACTTGCCTTGTGGCTATACAAGAACAGTAACTTAGCTAGATATTCTAGATCCCTATATTCAGGTAGTTTATTCAACTCCTCTCAATCTATTTAAACCTTTCCCACCTACCCATCATCACAGTATCTGAATGCTTAGTCTGCTCACTGAACTCTAAAGGAGTTCAGCTTCAAGAAGCAGTGAATTAGATTTGCTATTCAGCTGGTCTGAAATCTTTTACCCCTGCAACTTAAAGCAACATACGCTGCTTTTCCTGAAGAGCATGATTGGTAATTCACAATTATTATTATTACTCATTCACACTTCTATGAAAAAAATCATACCATACCATTCATAGTGAAAGTCAATCCACTAAAATTAAATGACGCAAGGTACTGTTACCTCTGACATCCACTTTTTGTATGCGTCACTGTTTTTGACCTCAGGTTGTCAGAAATAAACAGCTCGGTTATGAATCTTTGGTATTTTATCTCAAAAACAGAATAGAAAAAGATTGTTTACTTTTCTACCAAGGTCTCACTTAAACCTAAAAAGGTTGCTACATAGTCCTTTCATAGCAACAAAAAAAGTGTTCACTCTCTGAATTCATGAACAAGTCCCTGTTTTATATATTCCCAGCAACACCTCAAAATCAACTCCTTAGTATTATAGCTTTCAAACATACATCTGCTGAAAATCTGCTATTCATGAGATTGTTTCCTTTTCATTGCTAGTAGGATCACAATGTTTTTGGATACAATGAAACCAAGACTTTCACTTTCTTTCCTATCAAAATTGAAACAAAGAAAGAAGCAGAATTTTAAAGAAGGCACAGACACAAGTTGTTGACAGTCATAATTTCAAAGGCAGACAGAGACTTAAATGTAAGTACTATCCAAAATATAGAAACCAATTCTTTCTAATTTCTTTCTAGATTGATAAACCTCCAGATCTACAGGCTAAGAGGAACAACATCACTTCTCATTCCATTTGTGAAGCCCATTTCTTTAATTCCCCTAGTGCTAGCAGAAAATGTAGGAACATGTACATGTCATCAAAATTTTCCATTGCAGACATTTTTCTCCTAAAGCTGCTATTGAAAACCATTGGCAACAGTGACAATGAAACACAATTAGAAAAACACGCACGCAAAAAAAAAAAAAAAAAAAAAAAAAACCCTCCGCAAAACTCAGCAATTGGAAGCAAACACCAAAAGTTTCGCTGCTGATTTCCTATAGCAAAAATGAAAAAAATAAACATGCTACGTACACTAGTTATGCAGTTTGATGTGCTACTGGAAAGTACACTGGTGAGTACTTTCTCATCAGTTCTTTATTCCATAAAACTGCAGGGCAGCTAATGCTAGGGAGTCTCTGCTGTGAATGCCTTCACTTTGCTCTCTGAGGGACCTCGGTTCTCATCTGGCAAACTTCAGTCCCTGAAGGTCCAAAGGCAATTCAGTCTGCAAACTGTTAAAACATGAGTTTTTTTCCCCAAGCAAGGATATTCACAATATAAAATAGTGCCAAACTTTGTAGGTAGATCTGTGAAATAGATGAGAACCTCCCAAGATCACCATTCCTGAAAAGTCTGACCTCTGTTTCCAACACAAAGAATAGAAACCAACAAAACCTGACAACATTGAAAAAAAAAAAAACTACAAGATGATTCAGAATGCCCTAAAAATATTCTGCCCATCACAGAAAAAATGAACACATGGATATTTGCTGCTCATGTTTAAAACATGATCAAAGAAGATCAAACATGCTCCTTCATGTGCAACGAGGTAACTAAATACGTGGTTATGGATATTGGTATCACAGATAACTACAGAAATCACCTCAGATGAAACAGTTTCTGAAATAAAGTATTTAAATACTCTCTTAATTCACATTATTCATTTCTGGAAAAGCATGAAACAAGTAAATTTCCAAACAATCTGTTAGACTTTTGACTATTTTTTCATTAGCTCAAAGCAAAGATAAAGACTATCTAAAGACTGGTGCCTATGATATCAAAAGCAACAAAAATTGGGGCCTTTGTCATTCTGCTTAGCTACAACGCACCTCAGGCAGTGGCTTCAATGAGAATTCTATCTGGAAGAGGTCACACAGAGATGCAATCAGGTTGGGCATCAGGTGTGCTTATGCCCCAAACTGCAGTGTGTTGGTGAGGAAAAAAAGATTCTATCTGTATCTATGCCCGTGAAAGGCATCAATTTTCAGAAATTGGGAAATTTTTGCCTGTTACAATACACACTCCTTTAGAGTATCAGACTGAATCCCTCAGAATCAATAGCTGAGCCTTGATATATATGCAGCTAGTTTACAAATGTTATATGTTTTAATACTTCACTAGAATATCTGAACTGTATTACAATTTACTTTAAAAGAAAAAGAAGAACAGAGAGACTAACAGGCAAAAGGTACAAAAAGAATGATATAAATAAATTCAGATGGAAACTGAGCATCTGCAAAGACTGAATTACCTGTCATCTAATTAGCCTTGGGAGTATGGAGATCTTTGTCTGATGGACAGAAAAAGTCAGATAATGATTCATGAAGACCTAAGAGTTTCCTTAGGAAATGTTGCCCTTTCTCATCATTCCACTTGGGAAGAAAGCTTGTAAGTTGAAAACATGCAGTACTGTTTCCTGTTTTGCCACTGCTCTGAGCTTTCCCAAGCAGTAACAGAGGACATAAGTTTTTAAACTGGCTTCCATGGGGTTCTTGAAGCCTTTCAGAAAGCGCTGAACAGACAATACTCATGGCAGGTTCACCTTTGCTGCTCTTGCTATTAAGAAGTCTAAACAAGATATTATACTGATGTAAGCTATTAATAGAAAAGGAGAAACCAAGAAATAAGGAGGTGTAAAGGACAAAATGCAACAGCAGAGGATTCTGTCAGTGCAACCAGGATAGTTGACATAAAACAAATGAAAAAAAAAAATTGGAGAGCCCTTATGCCCAGGGTTCTCTTCAGACGGACAAAGGACAAGAGAGAACAAATTAGTATCTTTAAAAAGTGAAAAGATATTTCAAGATAATTAACTTTGCATACAGAAAGCAATGCCTTGTTCCTAACATCAGCAAAATTAGCTCTTACTTGCTGTTAATTCTTCTCATTGGCTCCAAACGCAGAGGAAAATGAGCTGTCAAAGGTTGTTTTCCATAGTACAAATGAGAGCACAAACAGGAAGGTATATGTATGTTAATAAGCAGGGGAGCAATGATCAGTATGCCCTTGAGAGCAGAAACATTCCTTGAGCTTTCTGTTAATCTGATGGTACAGTATGTTGCCTCAGCTAAGAACATTTAAAATGCATTTATGAAAATAATTTTGCTTGTGCAGGGGCTCCCTTAAGTTGATGTAGCTCTACTCCTGAACGAGTATTTGAAACAACCACCCTTTTTTGTCTGTTTGTGGACATATACATCATCTATAAATATGATATGCAACAACTTCTCTAATGAACTGCAGTATCCCTCAATACCAGAATGAATTGTACAACATACAGAGGCTCAATGTACAGAGGCTACAAACACCAGTTAGATCACCACACCCTAGCTCTGCAGAGATGGAAGAAAATCTTTTCATAAAAATGGAAGAAACTTTTCTTTTTACAAACTTTTTATCTCAAACAAAGGTGTATTTTCTGCTTCAAACAATCATTTTAAAACTGAAATCTAGGTAATAGTAATAAAAGATCTTCATGTTAAAAGTTCTACGTATTTTTATTTTTATTTTTTATTTTTTTTTTACACATATGGTTATCACTGTAGAAATGCTCCACCCTGCCAAATCCCCGTCTTGTCAGGCCAAATGACTTCATCATCCTTTGTTTTTGATTTGTATCTGTATTAACATGGCTGCTAATTCCAGGGTGAGTCTTGACAGCATTTGCTCCTTTAAGTGGCCTTTACCTAAAAAGTAGTGACAACTGCTCAATCAACCACAGGCCTGCATAGGAGAAGTAAGTCTCCTCGACTTAAAACTCATGACCCGTTCCTACCTGAACGTATATGACACACGAAGGAATTTGACAAGTGATGTTACTATCAGTGCAAAGAGGTCATTTCTTCCATTCCCAACTGCTTTTTTCTCATGTAAATGATTGTTCCTGCTTTGAACCTACCTAAATGCCATTACATAGGCCAAATGCAAGTCAAAGATTTGTGTTGCTGCTAGCATGTCCTTTTCATGCTCAGGAAACATTTCCAAGTTTGCTTTCAGTTTATGAAAATATGTTTGCGTTAGAAGTTTGCTTAAGCTACTCCAGAATGCAACATTTACTTAAATATATATCTATATGATACTGTAGTTCACGACCACTTTTAAAAAAATTTACAGTAATTCTACATCAGCTTTCCTGCTCATCCACCTGCTGATACATTCCTATGGGGCATTTCTGTTTATGATTTTAACTACGAGTTTTGTATTTTTGTCACCATGAGTTAGCAAATATGTTTTCCTTCACAGACTTTCAAAACAATAACATTTTAACATCTTAGCACATTCCAGAGTCATCATAATCTCCTGGTTGTTGATCGCATTTTAAAAAAACAACCCATACAAGGCACAATTTAAACCATTTTTGTTCCTTTTGCAGCAAAATATGGAAAGTATGCTTCTAAAACTTAAATGGATATGAAGAACTTCAATGATTAATTTTATGTTTCTGAATTTCTGGTAAAGGTTACATTCCTACCATTCCACTCAAGATTCAATACTTCTATTCAAGATTCTTTTTTTAGAGAGTGTGCATGAATAAATCACACCTGTTAAGATACACCCAGCTACAAAGAATAAGATAACTTATTTCAAGAACAGCATATACAAATAAAATGCTTTCCAGAATACAAAAAGATTAAGGGTTGATTACAACCGATAGAAAGACCACAGGCATTTTGAGTTTCTGATCTGCTAACACATCGTCCTTTTTCTATGTACTGTTCTACTGATTTTGGTCCCTGAAACATACTGTTTTCTTTCTTCTATAGTTCTCTTAGCACCTGTCTGCAGGAGAAGAATTGGCAACAATGCTGGTTGCTATTGATACGAACTACACTTTCTCAGCTAAACTATTCAGTAAGAGGTAGAAGGATGGAGTAACATGAATTATTTCCTTCCTGCTATAAGGTTAACTGCTTAACAAAGGTGCTTTCTGCACCTGTTCTGCCAGCACATGAACACTTGGTCTAATGCAAAAACGAACCGGGGCATATTTCATTGATAGGTCTTCAGCCATGTGTCATGCATCCAAATCCATTGGAATTCCATACATCGTGCACCAGACTTGATGACAGTAATCCAGGTACATATTACAGGAAAAGACATTTCTTTAGTTTACTAACTTTAAACACTGCCACTTTTAAAGTGCCACAACACAATTGCACATAGACTAACCATCTTGCAAAGCAGATCTATTTTTAGGCAGTTTCTTTGTTATTGTATCTCAGTGCCTACTTTTTAAACTCGGTCTAGTTTCGCTTGGTTGCTGAGCTTACAAGTGCTGCCACATGTCCCCTGTATACGCAAATATAAATATATAATCGTTTTAGTTCTGTAACAACATAATGATAAAATGTTAACACACACTGGCGAGTAAGTCTGAAAGACAAAAAAAAAAAAATACACATCTGCAGAAGAGCACAGACATAACAACTTCACACACACACACCTGTACGGCAAACTGTTCGCCAGCTATGCATCACCCCTGCCACGGCCACGTCCCTGCTTTACATAACGCCAGCCAAATACCGGCTCGCCACGGGAAACCAAGTACCAAGTTGAGCCAAGGCTTGGCGAAACTGCCCGACTTTATTAACTCCGCCGTGCGCCCACCGCCGCCGCGCAGGCACGGCCGCCGCCGAAC
>VXAA01002920.1:224899-236738 GCA_013399115.1 Anseranas semipalmata
CGCTGCTGCCGCCTGCCGGGCCGCGGCGGGAGGTGCAGGGGGAAGCCGCCGGCGCGGCCGGCCCTGCCTCCGCGGCTGCTGCCGGCACCGGGGAGAGCTCCCGGGGACCTCCAGGGACGCGGCGGTCTCCGTCCCACCCAAAGCAGAGGGCAGCGGTGGGGGCAGGTCAGGAGGGACTGGGTTGGAGGACTGGGAGGGATCCGGAACAGAGCTGCAGGGTGAGGGCAAGAAAAGAAGGACAAGACCGGCAGATTTAGAAAAAAAAATACATTAGCTGGCTTCAGGAAACTGGTTCAGCTCACCATCATGATGAGAAGCATTTGCACCTGGTATGGTCCAGCCTTCTTCTATCGAAAACATCCAGAGTACATAAAGTTGGAGGAAAATGTTATGTCAAATTCTGGAGAATCAATCAGCCTCCAAAGCCTTTCACTTGCTGTGTCATCAGCGGCAGTCTTGACATTGCACTTGGGCCAGGTCACTTTTTGCTGAGCTGCCCATTAATGGATGCAGTTTTAGCAGTGACATCAACAATTATGAACTGGAGGAACATCACTAGGCCTTTTGATCAAATGTGGATGTTCATCTGCAGCACAAATACATGAAACTGGAAGCTCTCTGGAAACATAAAGCCCCAAGTAGTTTGCCTCTCACTTTCCGAGCAGGCTTGTCAAAATAACTGGCAGCATGTCAAATATGCAGTTATGACTCCTAAAATGCCATACAATATAATGAGCACTCCAAGGGGGAGCAAAACACACACAAAGGTGACACTGTTTGTCCTCTGCTCCATAACAACATCCTTCTGATTATCAGCTTCTGTGCTACCAGAAACTATTGACCTGCCAAACCGCTGGTCATGCGGAGTTCCAAGCATAGTAAGCACGTTTGCTTTAGGACCTCAGGGGGCAGCAGCTACGGAGAGCTGTATCTCAGAACAAATAAAACTGTGGAGATGCTGAGGTTCAGAGACAGCAAAGATGTGCAGCAAGTGGCAGAGAATATCTCAGGTACCTACAGATTCAAATAGTCTTTCCTGACTTCTTCAGCATGCCATTCAGAGAGAGAGAGACAGACAGACAGACAGACAGACAGAAATGGCATTGTTGTGTGGATGTTAGCTGGTATTATGGTTGTTTGAACTTTAGATTTGAACTAGACAAGATGTAGCAGTAGCATCTGCAGTCGCTGTGCAATTACCTCTGTCTCATCACCAGTATGTTACCCTGTGTGTACGGGTCCCCTTTAATAGAGTGAATACCACGTGGGTGGTATTGACAGAGTCCAAAAGGATGATCTCGATGGAGTCCTATAGCTTCTCAGAGCTCCCCAATCCTTTTCTCTTTCTCAGCACCTTCTGCTATAGCTTTGCTTCTTAGTAAGAGTCTTTATTTTTTGCCTTCTCCTGAGCTTCAAAGTAATTGTGTCTCCTTATGCTTCTGTTCTCCAGTTCCCTCCAGTCTATGGCTTCCATTTCCACACAAGCTGCTTTTTCCATGTCACTCTTATCTGCGCAGCGCCTCCCTCCTTTGGGCTCCTCTGGGCTTCTCCGTGTCCCATTTTTCACTCGGAGCTGGGTAGCCTTTTTCACTCTGTCCCACCCTCATGGATTTGGACTGCATTTGTCTTGCCTCTGCTTTCAACCAGAGTTGCTTGGTAAGGGCCCTCTGAAGAGCAGAATAAGGCCTCACCAGAGGCAGATGAAGTTCAAGCAAAATTCTGCAAGCTGCCCTGTTCCCTAACCTTTGTTTGAGCCTCTGGTGCTGTCCCTGTAGCTGTTTCCCACTGCTGCTGTTCCAGTCTTTCTACCTTTCCAAGCACGAACCTTCCCAAAAGCTGAGATTTAAAGCAAAAGGTATTCCTCCATCTTTCTTAAATCTTGTTGTCAGTTAGGTTCTCTGTGAGAGCCTTCAGCCATAGGTGGTTGTTGAGGTGTCAGAGAGGATTCCTCCTGTCTCTAACCTCAGCACCAACAGGTTCGCCACAGCTGGGCTTGCTGCAGGCTTGCCTTTGCTTGCTCTATGCAATTAGAGAAGCTACAAATTATATATTGGGGGAAAAAAAAAAAAAACAAAACCTATGGTATGATGATGTAGAGCAGGCAGCGGAAGGATGAGTAAAGCGCTACCCCTGAATGTGTAGCAGACTGCTCCCCGAGCACTTTAGGTGAGCCACAGGAAAACTGGATTCAGCTATCTTTAGGTCAAATGCTCAGGGCCCTTCCCAGGCCAGTCTAAGCCTGTTCTTGGGGCCCTGCAGCTCCAGCACACAGCAAGCTCAACTGTGCACATACAGTAATATTGTTTTGTGGGCTACCAGTTAGATGTAACAAAAGGCCTGTTGTGTGTGCTCAGTGAGTAATTTCCAAATGTTCATAACTTTGTCAAAACAAAACCAATTTTCTGAGAAGCCAGGCTGTGCTGTGCTCTTCACTGAAGGTTATTCCGTGCAAAATACTAATTTGCAAACTTTAGTGGTTTCACCACTGGGTTTGTAGCCTTAAAGAGGCCACAAGGAAAAACAAAACAAAAAAAGATAAAAATCAGTTTTTTTCTGTTTCCCTTCACTCATAATCAAGTATCTTTTTATTCTTATTTCTATAACTTGTCTCGGGGAAGATATCAGTTCCAAAATTTGTGACCATCATGACTGGAAGCATAAGGCTTCAGATGTGTTTTAAGGTCCAAGTTATAAGAGCTTATTTATAGTGCCTGTATATGCACAGCATCTGCCCTTTTGGGTCGAGTGGGGAACACGCCTTATAATGGCACAGTGGCAGACGGTCCATGCTTCCCACAATGCCTCCCCGTTGACATAAGAGGCCTTACTAATCGGCTGTAAGTCTGTCCCTCGCTTGTTCCTTCCCTGAGCCTGGGGGAGCGCCTGGGGCACGGGGAGCCCAGGGAGGGCTGCAGCTGCCAGCGCTGCATCGAGCCCGCAGCCACAGGGGAGAGCTGTGACTTCCCAGAACAAGCCACAGGCTGAACGAGCCAGCCTGTAGGGCCACAAGTGACTCATGAACCACAGCTTGTGTATCCCTTTCCTTTAATAAAATTTGTATGTGAACCCTGCTTACACCCGTGCAGGAGCGCAGGTTCGGCGGTGCTTCATGCTAAGCATTCCCTCCATGCAGCAGCATGCCCGTCCCCGCTGCCAGCATCCCGGCTGCGCAGCCTGTCACCAGTGCTGCTGGTGAATCAGCAGAGGCTCCTGTCTGCTGTATCCATCCTAATATTGCACCAGTCTTAGACTGCTTGGTAATTGATAACGTTGTCATCAATAGTAAAGGAAAAATATTGTTTCAGTTTAACTAACACCTTGTTAATGGAGCAGACCTTGCTGTGTGACGTGCATATGCATTATCTGGGGGGAAAATCAATTAGGGGGGAAATACATGATTAAAACATAATGTAAAATTATTGTAGGCTTAAGAACACTGCAATAAGAATTCTATTCAAACCTGTAAGACTATAGCAGTATTAAATTATTTTTTGAACCTCATCTTTACCATGAAGATTGAGTGTCAGGTACTTTTTTTTTTCCTCCTGCAGGATTTCAAGACTTGATTGCCCAAATGACAGTTTACTTATTTTACTGTCACATACTTTTGTGAAGTGCCATAACAAGTTGATTACAGGTTTCACATTTTGCATAGTGACAAAATCGTCTGTCATATAATAGTCTGATGCCTGAAAGCCATTTAACTAAGAAGCAGTTTCCACTGAAAATAATGCTGTTTGAAACATTAAGATTGGGTTTAAATGTGTACATTTTTTTAAGCAAGTCTTTGTTTTAACTGAACGAGAAGACCACTATTATCCCTTTTCGGCATGAATTTAAGACTCGTCAAAGTCACCAGAAAAAAAATAGCCAGAGGGTGAGGCAAATTAGAAGGGGTATCGTTTCATGAAAGAAATGAAGGACAGAAATGGGAAGCCTAGTGATATATCCCGGCTGCTGCAAAGTGGAAAAAGTGCTTGGATCCAGTTTGGAAAACCCATTTTTCCTGGAGATCTGAGGCAATGTTATGCACTCTGGCTACTGGAGAGAAAAACAGGCTCCCTTTCCTCTCTGCACAGAACTATTTGGTCACTGGAACTGGTGTGAATGAGAATAATAAGATTTACCTTCCTTATTTGATAATATCCATACCTTAGATGAGATACAAGGAATAAAATTAATAAGGACAATGCATTCATTTAACATATCCAGTTTCTGAAGTGATTCTGAGTGACTGGATTTTGTGAATAATGTGATGCATCACTTACACCTAGCAATACTAACCAGTTGAGGAATTTTCCAGGGGATGTTGCCAATAAGTAGATGAAGTAGCAGTAATAGCATCCTAACTTCTTGTGTGTGGGCAAAGGACAAGCCAGTTTTCAAAATGCGAAGGGAACAGGATATGGAAGCTCAGCAAGCTGTTAGATTGAAGAAGGGAATGGTGTGTTCCTAGCACTCTGTCTGTCATACACTGACTTTGCAGACAAAGCAGCCATCACATACCTGCCATTATGTGTGCTAGTAGAAAACAGTAGTAAATTAAACATGAGGAGGTGTACTGAACCCATCTTGAGAGGCGCTCCCATTAGGTACGAGCAGAGCTCAGGGGAGCGGTGCCCAAGGGCATCTTTGACCATCCTAGGCCACCAAATGTGGCACACCACAGGTGGCAAAAAACTACTCCGGAGCAACAGAACAAGAGCAGCCATGTGCTGTCTCTGCACCCTGGTTGCTTAGTTTATTCTCCTCCCAGACTGGAGTGACAGCAAGGCTGCAACAGCCCTGGGTATTCCTAGACTGCTCCACAGTCTTGTGGGTGAATGGGAAAAAGGAGGAATTGGAGGGGAAGAAGGACTCCTTCCATGTTGTGTTGCTTCAAGGGCAAGGTTGACAAAATTGTCATCCTGGAGGCTTACCACTCCTCTTCGTAGATATAATTTTTACAATGTTTTTCTTAACTACCACTGTAATTCTCTCTGCTTTTATTGGCCTATCTGGAAAAAAAAAGTCTAATAATGCTATTACTACTTTATTTTTAGTCGATGCTTTCTCATTTGTGTGTGTTAAAGCATTGTGTAGGTAAATGTATATTATTGATCCTATGTTTCACTAGATACGAGCACAGAGATATGAAATACTTGATATGTTAGGTACTCTGGACATTCACATAGTAGATTTTTGTTATCCATCTCCTGTAAACTTGTGTAACCTTTAGCAAGTCACTTAAACATTCTGCTTCTTATATACCTCATCTGGAAAATAAATGTGTTCTCATTTTGCCTTAGGCAAGGTAACACAAGGGAGAAATCATTTTCCTAGCACTGGAATTTCCTTTAACTTTTAAAATTGGCCAATGTGTAGGTAAAATTACTCTTTGTGACCATTTTTTTTTCCCATTTGCTTCATTGCTGTGGAATCATAGATACATTTCCATTAACAATACATTTTTTAAGTATTCAGCTATTAATATGCTTGAAAGTTGCCTTTTCCATAAGCCACTGACAAATTAAGATTTCCATATCTTAAGTTTTTGTTTAATATAATCCATTTAAAAATATATTAATTTATTTTAATTCTGAAATATAATGGCTCTGTTTTCAGAAAACATTTTGATTACTAGTGAAATTAAAATCCTGACATTTGAAAAAAATGCAAGGATAGTTTCTTTTATGCTGAAGCGGTGACAGAGGTGTGATTACAGTCTTAGAAATGGAGAAAGAAGTCCTATGGGAGAAGGGAAAAAAGGCTCATCTTTGAAAAGAAAACTGGATGGCCAAATAGAAAAATAGAAGGAACACTCATATTGCCTTTGTGGACAGATCTTGTCACCATCTGAGCTGCTGGAAGAGCTTGAGTAGCTATCAGCGATAGCTGGACTTTTACATTCTCTGTAAACTGCAACCTGTCAAAAGAGGGCACTGTGTTCATATATACACAGAAGACCTGAAATTGGAGGCGGCTGTTCATGCTGGTGTGTGTGGATGCACAGATTCCCAGCCAACGTTTGCCTGCCTTGCTAGATGCCCATGTTGGCACCACCGCATCCCAGCCAGCGCCTGCTGGCTTCCCCCAGGCTGCAGACAACTGAGAATGCTGGTGCAGAGGTAGCAAGCTGATGCCTAATGTGGTCACACTTTGTGGCTTAAGCAGATTAATGGACCCCAACAAGGAGTGAAATGTAAGAGGGAAGTGCACAAGGAATGCAACGGACCTAATGGTCTCTTCTGGACTCTAATCTTTAAAAACCTTTCTGTTTTCCTGAGAGCATAAATGGACTAGTAACTCACACAACTGATCAGAGAGAAGGATAATCCTTATTTTGTGTGTTTGTAACATTTTGATAGCTTTTTAGGTGAAAAGGAGTCCCTTTGTTTGCACAGATTGGCCTCCTGCAAGAGGTGATAAGTATTCCTTGGACTCATTTCTGATTGAACTAAAACTGCGGGAGAAACACAGATCCAGGCTTGATTTAAAGTTTTCTAAAAATGAAAAATACATAAAATGTTATGAAATATATTTGAGGGATTCAGTAATAGATATAATATTAAAAATTTGCATTTTAATTCCAGTCTAAAGCTCATTTTTCAACAACTGTTTTTTCCTGCTAGTAAGCTTTCTTCTGATAAGCTAAGTAGCTTGGTCTTTCTGTGTTTTAGATTACCAGGTATGTTTTCCAGTTCTTTAATCATACTCACAGCATTTCTTGCAAGCCTATCTAGTTGTTCAACGTTTTCTAGAAAAGTGGACAGCAGACGAGAACACTAGTAGTGAATGTGCCATCAGCAAATGCATAAAGTTTCAGGACATTTTTGCCTGCATCCTCATGATGAGAGGTCCTGTCCAACTGTGTGTCTCCCATGGTCCCATGATGCCCTTTCTCTGGTTCTGTTTCCTGGGACAGAGTCCTCCATGGGTTCCCTCTGAATTACATTGTCTGGTCTTGGCTACGTGACTTTGCATTCTGTTCTGCTGAGACAGATACGTTTCTTCGTGTTCAGCATACCAAATTACATAGACAGTAGCTAGTCCTCTTCACTACATGCCACTCAACCTATTTTTCATCTTCCAACAAATTCTTAACAATTTAATTCTTCCTTTTGTGTAGAAATTATTAAAATGATGGATATAGTACAAGGTAGTAGTGACATATTCAGTGGTTGTTTTCCAATTAAAATTACAATTTGAGACACACCAGTTAGCTACATTTTTGGCCAATTTAATATGCTCTGTGTTGACTTTCCATCATTCTAGTTTTCTTAATCGAATGGTCATCAAAATGAGCTCAAAAAAGTCTAAACATTTTAAACCAACACAATTACCATCATCATCCAAACTTGTAATCTCATCAATAAAAGCCATCAAGTTGGCTTGACAAGATCTGTTTTCCATAAACTCATGTTGATCAGCATTAATTATATTATCCTCCTTTAATTCTTTATTAATTGAGTCTTATATCAGCTGTTTCATCATTTTGCTTCGGATCAATGTTAGACTGACAGGTATATAATTGCCCAGGTCATCTCATTTACCCCTTTAAAATATTGGCACAACATTAGCTTTCCTGCTGTCCTCTGGGGCTTTTCTGGTGCTCCAACTCTTATTGAAAATCAACATTAATGGTCCAGAGAATTTCTTTGCCAGGTTTTTCTAAAACTCTTCAATGAAAATCATCTGGACCTTTTCATTTGGAAACGTGTGCTGTTAGTAACTGCCTTTTAATTCTCTGGGGTGACCACTGGAATGGAAAGTACTTTAGCATTACCTTATGATAAAATTCCTACCTTTTTGCCTCCAAAACACAAAACAGAGCTATGCATTGAGCACTAGTGTCTTGCCTGCATTATTATTCTTTGTTCTGTGATTCCCATCTGCTAGTACAAAGCCAATATTGTTCTTCTCATTTTATTTGCTTTTAATATCCTTCTAAAAAAAAACAGATAGTCTCTCTTCCTATTGACCTTAACAGCCTTGGCAGGCCTTATTGCCTTTTCAGTTTTGTAATTGATTCATCTTGATTTACTTGGATCTGGTGAGGTCCATTATAAAATGATTGTGAATTCTTTTACTTTTGTTTCCTTTATCTATTTTCTGCAGTTCCTACTTCAATGTATGTTCATTATATTCTGGTGCTCTTTCTTTCTTTCTTTCTTCCTTTCTTTCTTTCTTTCTTCCTTTCTTTCTTTCTTTCTTCCTTTCTTTCTTTCTTTCTTCCTTTCTTTCTTTCTTTCTTCCTTTCTTTCTTTCTTTCTTCCTTTCTTTCTTTCTTTCTTCCTTTCTTTCTTTCTTTCTCATTTACTTCAGTCCTTAATTGCTACCAACTCTCTGAAATCAACCCATTTAAAGCAATCCATAATCAGTGCTGACTGGGCTTTGTTCTCTGTGCAAACAACAAATCTGGGAATTTGCATGAATGTAACCATGATTTCGTACCTTGTAATATGTTAGAAATTCTCACCTAAAACTTTAAAATTCTAGAAAGGTTTTAACATTGGCACCAGAAGTTCCTCATCATATGTCACTCAGGCTGAAGTCCCTTTGATAACACAGCTTCTCATTCTTCCTGCCTTATAGACAGGTACTCAGCGGAGCACCTGCTTTCCTGCAGCGATATGGTAACTTGCAGCAAATCCCAGATGGTGCTTTGCACTCTGGCAGTTAAATATTCACCCATAAACCTTCAATATTGATCGCTTCTACACTGTCAGCACTGGGAAAGAGGTAGTGCCGCTTTTGACACGAAGTGTCATTTTCCACTCTTTCTTCCCTCTTCATCTTTACTAAATAGATTATACCCAGTGATTTCAACATTCCAGTCATGCAGATCGCCCGACCAAGTCTCAGTAATACCAATGAGGACACATTCACACTCATAAATGACCCATTCTAACTCTTGTTTACTAACCGGGCCCCTAGCCTTGGAGTATGGGCAATTAAAGACATTTTTCTTCTTCACATCCCTTGGAGCTTTGATTAATTTTGTTCTTAGTGTCCTGATTTTGTGCTAAACAAATGCTCTGCTCCTCTCTCCCTTCCACCCTCCCCTTTTGTTATTTGTTTCTCATCCTCAGGCAACATTCACAAGAGGACCCCAGTGCGTCAGTCAGATGTCCCCTGTGCAACCCATCTCAAGGGGCTGCACGTGGTTTCCCCACTGCAAGAGCAGTGTGCTGCCAAAGAGAGGCAGTAGGAAAGAGCTCTTTCTTGTGATGATGCTCCACTACCGTGCTTGAAAATCTGGTACAAAGAGTGCAGGAGCAGCTTCCAGCTATGTGATTAGTTCAGCCCAGTAGGGGAAGGGCTTTCATAGATCAAGTTTTGCTCACTGGCTTAAAAAGTTTACCAAATGGCAGTGTCATATTTTGTGTTTTGGCAGTCAGATAACAGCAAACGATGTTATGGTCTGTATATGCTTCTCGGGGGAGATCCGTTCCATTTATCTTTTTTGAGTGGTGATTTTCTTCAACTATATAGCTGACAGAGATTTGAGGTAGATTGAATATAAAGAGATGATAGCAGCAAGATGCTATTGTGCTAAAAGAAGATACATCCTGAAAAAAATACCAACTTTCAGACAACACAATGTTTTTAGTTCAGTTGTTATAATAACCCCAAACAGTCTTTATTATTTTCAGATTTATTTTCTCTTTCCATCGGAGTAAAATAAGGAATGTTTAGGACGAACAATTTTTCAGGACAGGAATTAGATCTTTTAATGGAAGCTGGCTATAACAAAGCTGTAAAAAAACTATCATCTCATCATAAAAACTGTGAAGTAAACCTCTTTCCTGCTGTCGCTAACCTAGCAGAGAGCCTTGAAGGTAGATTAAGCTTTGATCTTTAATTATGATTCTTTTTTCTTTATAGTAATGGGCCCCTGAATTTTATGCCAAGATGATTATTTTGAAGCAACAGTCTGTGATTATTTTTAGAAATTTAGGATCTATTTTTTTCTCTTTTACTCATCCCATTAGCTTCTCCTTCTTTAAACCTTTCTTTAAAATTAATCTTTGACATGCTTTTTCCAACAAGGAACACTCATTTCACAAACTGCTGAGACACACGTAAGCTTGTAAACAAGTAACCACCTGACCAGCATAGCCTGATATCACCATTTCTAGTCCTTTCTATGCAATAGTCGTAGGTTCTAAGCTGTGTTTTAAATCTAGATTGAACTCTTCAGAACAGAGATTGTGTTCTTAACTGTATTGTGAAATGTTTAATACACTTGGACATTTAAAAAATTAACATTAAAAAGGCTATAACATTAAAGAACTGTGATCTTAGAGCTCCTATTTTGGGTATATTTTTAAGATTCATTACATATTTTTTCAGTTGCTCTTAAATTCACTGCATATTTCAAAGTGATTTAATTTCGATTTTTTCTTTTGGCATGGCAGATGTCAGCTCGCTCAGTTTTCTTGCAATTAATGCTCTTTCCAATTTTTCATGTTCTGCCTTGAGGTCAGATTTGAACGAGAAAAGTTTGTCAATTCCTGCAACCACCAGATCTGAGGCTTTACTGGAGTTGTTCTTACATTTTGTCATGTTTCTTTAAGATTTGTTGTTGCTCCCTCCTCCCTATACCTTTTACTGATAGTCCAGGGTATTTATGCTCCTGTCTGGAGAGAGCCATCCTATTCAAGGGACCTGCTTCATTCTCTTTGTGGATGCAGATCACCTGACTGTTTTCACATTTAGGAAATTATGTTTGTTGTTTGTCATTCAGTATTTAAGTTTTTGAGGTGTATTTCAATTCCTCATGTCCTCATCTAATACATCTGTGTATTTCCCATCCATCCCTCCAGCCAGCTACTGAGTATTACTGTCCCATGCTGCTGTGCTAAAAGCACCGCAAGCCAGCGTAGACTGGCTTTGACTTGAAGATTTCTTAGCAAACATGAATTTTGCCAGCATTCTCCTGCAGTGCCTGGAAATAGTCAGAAAGCTTTCTGGTTTTGACTGAACCCCAGGAAACAGTGTGGTTGATGATAATGAATAAGACGGTAAAGAATCTCAAAGAAAAGACCATTTGTTTCTGGGGTTTAAGAGTTCAGTGGTATTTCTACCATTACATTCCGTAAAAGTCCAAAATGAATTTCCTCTTCAGTATGTTCTTCAGAATTACTTTGTCTAATAAGGTTTAACCATCCTGGAGTAATCTTTCACTACTCGTTGGGAAGATTCCACATAAATAAATAATCCAGAGTAAAATTATATTCTCCGATCACATTTTATTCCTGTTCCTGTTATTCTTTTTTCCTGTATCACTTTTTCTTCAGCTCTTTTACTCCCTGACACTGTTCTTCTTGCACATATTGGCTCACTTTCTTTTTGCTCTCGCTGTCTGTAGGTGTTGCTTCTGTCACTGAGCTTTCTTCACTTCACTGAAGCTCTTTCTTCACTTGCTAAAATCCCTTCCATATCCCAAACGTTCATAGGAACTGTGTGGTTCATTTGCAGATAACTCCTGCAGGAAACTCTCAAAGTGATCTTTTATTACTCCTGGGGCTTAGTTTCCCATTTATTTGTTATTCTTGACACTCAAAACATTAGTTGGAGCATTCTGATCATTGTTTGAACAGCACTAGTGGAAAAAATCACTACAGCTGTATATTCAACATCTGGCTACAGGGTAAAACAGAGGAAGACTCAAGAGATACTAGAAATTCTTTCCACTTCCGATATCAGCCCATTATATCAATTTCATCAAAAATATTGAAAATACAATCAAGAAAGGAAGATACTTAAGTCATGCAGTTTTTGACATTGCCAAAATTCTCTGTTATAAGGGATTCTTTGGCCAGTTTCTATTTGTAGCTTCTTTTTTTTTTTTTTT
>VXAA01002920.1:236766-260525 GCA_013399115.1 Anseranas semipalmata
TTTTTTTTGTAATTATCTAAAAATGAGATGGGAAATGAAATATAAATGAAAAAAATAAATATCAGAAGTGAATACCCAAGCTATAAACCTTCATTTTTCTCCTGATAGTAAGCAACTTCCCCTGCAAATATGTAGAGTAATAAAGTTATAAGAATAAACAATCTTGTTCTCCATGCCCTCTGCAAACTATGCTACTAAAGCGACTTTCATTTCATCAAACAAGATTCTAGGAGTGGATAGAGCTGACTGGGATAATGCAAATCATAGCAAATAAAGGCATATGATCAGTGTTACATTATTTTTTAACACCAGCTTGTATGAGTTTAATTCATTTTTCTCCAAATTTGCCTGCTTTATCTTTCCTTCGTGCCGTTATTGTGGATGATTCACTCAAGGTGATCTTTTTACAGCATACATATGGCAGCCGCCATCTCGGCCAACGTATTGGGACTGTTTTAAGAACTGTTACCTAACCAAAAGCATTTTCAGACCATAGCACCATAGGCTTCCCTACTCTCCCTCATATCTCTGCACATCCACCCCACACACCATGCAATCGGCTTACAGATACATCAAGAGCACAGCAATAATCCGCTCCCCTGTGGGCTGTGGCTTTTGCAAAGGAGTAAGACCTTCTTTTTGCATTTTACAGATGTAAATGGTGCTCAGCCTCCCACCCCCTTTTGGGCTTGATTATTTCTTTCATGCAGGCCCACACAATTTTTAACAACATTGCAGCCAAATGAAACTCCTGATTAACAGCTACGCCTTCACGTACGGGAAAGCACAGAGCAGCTGGCAGTGGGCACAGCTTTGGTTTCTGCAGCAAAACTGTCCGCAGCTTCACAGAGAGAGCACCTAGCGCCTGCTGGGCCTTGCTTCATGGGCTTCTCGATTAGCACAGGGGAACAACCAGCAGAGGGGAAAAGTGACTTACTGGTGGTATGGGTTAACATTTGCTGTCAGCCTGTACCGCATACGGATTCAAAGGCTGCAAAGAGAAATGAGTAAAAAGACTTTCTCAGAGTCTGCTGGGGCTATTCAGGGTAGTGTTGGACTGAAAGCACATGCCTCGGTTGTGTCTGTGTTGAAAATCCTAATCTCACCTGCAGTAGTAACCTGTGCATGTTTCTTTTCTTTTTCTTTTTTNTACAAATGGAGTAAATAGACACAGGCTAGAAAATAGAAACACCAAGGAGTTGAGGTATGTAACTTTTAAAAAGCTACCTGGATTTCTTCATTTTGCAGAGCTGAAATGCATAGATGTTCAAGATTGACTGCATTCATTGTCCTATATCCAGCTGGCGTATATTAAATGTGGATGGTCAATAGAGCATAAATATGTTGTGCATGTGCATACTGACAGCACATATATCAGAAAAAAAGTTCCAGTAAAAAGCACATAAAACAATTGTCACAAAAACATTTTTTATATCACAGCTAGTCATCTGCCAGCAAGATGCCAGAAAGAGTGTTAAAAATACTGTATATATTCAGCTCAAAGTGTGTTTACATTTGCAATATGTTCTTTTATGTGAAAGAACAGAGACAGAATGAAAGGAGAATCCTCCCCTTGGTAATGACTATTTTAATATGTCTACCCAAAGCTTTGTAAATAATGCAGCACTATAAAATTTAGTCATAAGAAGTAATCATTATTTCTCAATAAAACAGAATAATTTTTCCATTTCACCTGCCATATAAGTGTCTATAAACATTATATTTATCTTTAAGAGTGTTCCTCCTATTTGTGTCCTAATGCAAGCAATATGAAGATTTATAACATCTCAGAAAATTACCCTTTAGTTTACCTGGTTCCCTGGTTCTACCAAAAACTGCAGTACTGAGCAGGGATTTTTAATCCTCCAACAGATTGGGTCCAAGTCACAGAACAAACAGGCCATGGAAACTTCTTTTGGTTACTTCTGTAAACTTCCCTCATCGGTGGGATGCTGAGGGATATATTAGTGAAACATACCCTTGTTCAAATAGGCCAAAACCTCTTTTCACACGATTCTCAGATGTTTCCTTGAGTAAAAGGCATGATGGGAAAATGGTGGAGGAGTACATTTTATTTTAAATGAAAAGACTTTTAAGCATGACTTCTTTGTTCCAAAAAGAAAGAAGTGGGTGATTATTATGTAATTTTATGTTACACTATCTAGAGAGAGAGGCAGTAACTGATGACTGTTAAATTGTCAAGGAACTCCTTGTTTATAAGTAGTGTGCAGCCGCTATTTGGTCACAAGATGTGACAGATGTTGGGAAATATTTGCATTTTTTTATTGGCATAGTGAATAACAGTGCATTTTGTGGAATGTACTATTTAGCATTGGGTTAGATCAAAAGATTTTGTTTAGGAAAAGAAAGCAGTAGCAAACCTAGAATGATGCAATACAGAATACCAATGTAATAAAGGATGCTTCTGGGGCTTCCTCCAGGGTGGCCAGTTTTAATTCTTGGGCCAATCTTAAAATGAAATGCATACTAAAAAGCTTGAAAGTATCCCTTTGCAGAAAACAATGAATGATGAGGTGGAAGTGGTGAGTTGTGTATTACAATTTAGGCTGGAAATCCTGGTTTACAGAAAACAAAGCCCAAGTGTAGATGTATCAGGTTATCCTGGTGGGGCAAGAGAATGGTGTGCACAAGTTCTTCTCCAAGCTTTTCTTCTCCTCCCCATGCTTCTGCACGAGCTCCAGTTTCCATGCAATCTGAGTGCACTTTACAGATGGGATCTCTCATGCACTCCGAGCAAGTGCCAGCCTGCACGATGCAGGCCTCAGGGCTCAGCATACAGTGCAGCAGAAGGCAGCAGAGGTGCACCCCAGAGAAGTCATTAAGTCATGCCTGGGCAGGGGGGTTAGGAAATTGCAAGTGTAGGAGAGACAACATATTGAACAGTCTCGTTTTACTGTTATTGTCTGAAGATTTTACAGGTCTGTTTTGTGTTAAGGTTGGTAACCAGGTGCAACAACCTGAAGTACTAATCAAGATTATCTGATCTGTAGTATCATAACTAACTCCAGGAGTACTGAGAGCACCTATTACTTCAAAAAGGGCCTCACTAAAAGGTTTAAAGAGGTGGTCTGTAGACAGAGAGCGTAACATAGTTATAACCAATGGTTTCTTAGATCTTTTATGTGAATAAAAAATGTTCTTCAACCTATTACTCTACAGGAAATATTCCTTTAGAAAAGCATAATGGGTCATAGTTCTTTTATAATGTGTGAGCCGATGAGGAAAATGTGGTTGAACCACTCTTGCCCATAGTATGGATATAAAACATTTTTCTCCCTGTTAATCACACAGTCTGTAATGTAGCTAGTAGCTTGCAGCAGCTAGTCTTGTGTGACTAATCTGGAGCAACGGCTACACACTAGCTCAGGGAAACTGTCTTAAGCTCTTGTTATACCATATAGTAGATGTGGATGTTTCTCACATCCATGGTAAAAAAAGAGATGGCAGGAATGGGAAATGCTGGTTTTAACAAACCATTGACAAGAATCTTTATCTGGGAGGGAAGATATCTGGCTTCTGGTTCCTGCTCTAGATGCTGTTGGTGTATTTTATCCTATTATTGTTAAATACACAATCTTGGGAGCAGGGAAGTCTAAATGTCCAACTCCATCCCAAGGAATATGCTGGAATATTCTGGACTTCAGTTACAATTTTACAGTAAGGACCACAAAACCCTACCTAAATAATTTGAAAATAGCTTGAATATAACCACAATGTTGGTTTTTTGTTTGTTTTATGTTTTTTTCCTTAACACATATAGATAATTATTTGTAAAACAAAGAGAAATGAAATCATATAATAATTTTATAAGAGAAAAATCATATAACCATGAATTCAAAAGTTTATCCATGCTGTCAACAGATAAAGTTAGGTTATATGAGTCCTACTGAATCAGTGGTCAGTCAGTCGTTTCTCCTTCTAAAGTAACAGCTCAGAAGAAGTAGAATAAATAGTATATTCATGAATTAGGAGACAATACATTATATTTTGCAGACACCACTGAGGACCTATACACGGGAAACAGTTTCATTTAGGGAACATTATAAAAGAATGTATTCTGTAGACAGTAATAGCCTGATTTTCATTATTCTGTAAAGCAGTAAGGGTGTCAGTAAGCAGCAAAGCAGACATGCAATTCTATTGTTGCAACTACCAATGGAAACAAACATTTGCTTGGCATATGTAAAGAAATGCATTAACAGGGACAGAATTGTTTCTGTCTATAAAACTTAGGGCTGGCTACACTTGAAATACTCTGACCAGTTCTAGTCATCTCTATATTAAGAACATATTGAAAACTGAAGGCAGCTCTGAGAAGAATCCTAAAAAGTTTTTAGGTAACTTTGAAAGACAAGTCACTAAGAGAAGGTCAAAGATCCTATAAAGTATGCCTGTAGGAATGGAACATCCAGATCATTCAGCAATGTTGAACACCTGACCAGTATAAAAAACGAAGCTAGCTCAGAGTTCAGGCTTTTTATTTTTTTTTATTATTATTAGTATTTTTTTTCTTTTTCTTTTCCGAAATACTTAATCTTAATCTTAATCTTAATCTTAATACTTAATACTTATCTAAATATCTGGAACCTAATCCAGTAAGAGTGGACATCAATGTAAATCTTTCAACAGACTGCAGTAGACTCTGGATAAAACTACAAAATTGAATTGAATGTTTTGATACTTGTAGAGAAAAGAAAATGTTAAATTAGAACTGATTTTAATATTCCAGCTGTGGTTATCTCTGAACTTCATGGACAAGAATTTTTACTTCCTCACTTATGTATACTCTGATTTTGTAAATGAAGATCAAAATGAATTTGGATAGTCACTTTGATATGTAAAAGATTAGATGTTTTAAAGAAACAATCCTTCATTCAGAAGTCAGAGTAATGAGAATAATGTTTTCAGTGTTTCCTTCCTGATGTAACTACACTGAGCAGTGAATTATTATTAGGTAAATTGAGATAATTCTGGGAGTTGTCTGACAAAAAAAGGGTATGTCTAATGTCAGCATCTACCTCTGAGAAATCACCATGCGGTATCTCTGTAGTCAGCAAAGGCCTGGTAATTACAATGAAAAGAATCTATGGATTAATTTCCCCCTCAAGTAGACTCTGTTTCGACTACACAGATTAGCTTTCAATTGACCATAAAGCCAATTTAGAGTGACTATTTCATATATAGACATCTACATTGTGGACAGTTAAAGAGAGGGTAGGGGAAAGATGCTGAATCTGAGAAAAGAGCATTACTGAGTTAAGGTTATGCTTATGAGACAAAGAAGGCAACCTTTCTCATGTTCTCTGGTTTAAAACTGGGGAAATAAATTGTCAGGGAAGAAATCACAGGGAAATTATCATGAATATAAATGCCTTTCAGTCAGAAGAGCATCAATGGAACTAATATAGGAGCTTGGATGTTTTCCTTTCAGGTCAATTGGCTGCAATCTGGCTTCACTCAACTTCTCCCTGTGTGTTGAGATCAGATATTTTCTCTACATAGGCTTAGGTCAGTCTAGTTGCATTATTGTATGCAAGGATATGCTATGAGAAGGGACATTACATATTGTAGCAGGGTGGTAAGTACAGAAAAAAAATGCCTATGCAGGCAACTTTTACTTAGACAGCTGTATTGTAAGCCCTGTAGTGTTCATACTCCTGTAATATAGGCCAGAAGAAAATGTCTACTTCTTGAGAAAGGTCTAGGCTTTGCAGAGGTCAAATTGTAAAAGGCTTGTGGGGCTTTTGAGCACAAAATCTGCAGAAACTGAATTTAAGCTGGAACAGATAACTATATAAGTAAATAAGTTATGCCATAATGGCCCATTAGAGTATAACAATATGTTGCCTTTTAGATAACTTTCAGTTTGCTAATTTGAAAATTGCAACCATATGAAAGCTTTCAGAGTGACAGCACATTTGTTTGTAGTTCAGCATCTGAATATGCCAAATATTGGTTCTATTAAGCTATTATAAAGCTAAACATCTACATCAGACACATTTTCTTTCTGCATGAACACAAAGGCATAATGTTCCATGTTTTGCTGGTATCTGCATGATTAACTGCATTTGTTTTCTATTTACCACAGAAAGCTGTGCTCTGGAAAACCCATTCAAAACATTCAAACTTTCACTCAGGGACTTTTCCCCCCATATAATGACCAAAGAGCAATAGATGTCAGTAATCAAGAATCTCTAAGGACCCCAATTTTTACAGCCTCATTAGTAGTGTCTTAATTAGTTGTCACCCAGGTTAGCATTGACTTGTTAAGCTCATATGGAATGCACTGAAGGGCAACTGATGTGCTCTCAAAATGTCACATTGTGTATCCCGGCTCCATTATGTATGATACTTTTGTTAGAAAAGGTTGGTCTAAGTAAAACACCAGTGCTTTTATCTTCTGACCTCTTTTAGCTCTTTTAGCTGGCTCTGTGGATTTGCCTGTCTTTTTCAGAACATTTAATGTAAGCATATTCCTTTTTACAAATGCAATTTTCTGCTAATATATATATACAGAGAGAGACATCCTTTCATATCTCTTTCCAACTTATGACTTTGCATCTTTATATGTGGTGTATATTATACACACATATATATGAATGTGAAGAGAAATGCGTATATACCAGAAAGGAAAAGGAAAAACTGTGTTGCTAAAAGTACATAATTACAAGTTACTGAATTATTTTACCAAGAATGTGTGTCTTTTTTTTGTAGCTGTTCTGATGCTAGTATAAATAATTTGTTGTTTCTAGCCTAATTAGTGAATGTATGTCTGTCTTGAGCTGGAAGGGGCGTGGGGGGCTGGACAAGATGACCTCCAGAGGTCTCTTCCAATTTAAATTATTCTGGGATCCTGTTTACACACAAAAAATGGATTGCAAAAATGCCTTGATGATAACTAATTGCATATTTACATGTTGCAGATGTCTCAATAAGGTGGAGATAAAAAAAAAAAAACACCCTCACCTAAAGGGAAGTTATGTGAAAGAGGTATATATGAAAGAGGAATAGGGTCAAACTTTCTAGTGGTCAGAGAGTGGTGCCTTCTGTGAACCTGAACATTGGCTTCTATAGTTTGGAAGATGAATCTTTTGTACAGAGAGTAAAGTGTTCCAAAAATCTGCACAACAGTCGGGAGAAACTGTTTTACTTCATATTATTGTTACACACGACTTCAATTATGATTATGATATTGTTGAAGTAATAATAATTATATCATAATATGATTACAATATTATAAAATTATAATTAAAATATTATGTAACATAATTATTATATTATATTATAATATTATTATTACTATTGTTATAACCTGTTAGACTTCTGAATGACTTCAAGTCCTGATCTGATGCCTGTGTCAACAGGAATCTCTACATCTCTACAGATGGATGCTGAATCTATTGAAAAGGAAAGGCAAAAATTATAATAGGTTTGGTTTGTAAGATGTGGATTCTTATAAAAGAATTAGGGGTGGTTCATCACCCACTATGCCCATTTTTCTCTTGTAAATGTAATCTAGAACAACTAAAATGAAGAAATCTCAAAAATTTCTCTGAAGGATGCTACAAATGAGATCCGTGTGAGTTAAAAGCTACAGAGACACAATACAAAAGCTACATTCAAGATCACAGGGCTGTGATGAAAGGGTTTTTTGCTTGCTTTTTCTGAATGATATTTGAACCTCGCTGATCTAAAATTTCCCCAAAGTATTTTCTGACTGCGGGTCAGCTGCCCCTTGGATAGACTGGTCATATATTCCTTTAAACCTTTAACGAGTAGTGGGAAAACTACCTATGAGATGAAAGAGCTACTTTCACTATGCTACTTCAGACAGTAAAATAGCTCAGACTATTACCAGCATATAACTCACACAAAAATGTTATCCTATCTCCTCTTCAGCTGGCTTGGCAGACACACTGAACAAAGTAGGTTACTGAGGCAAGGGAGAGAAGTTCTTAGCGGAAAAAAAAGGTGAAGAATAAATTAAAACTGACTTGAAAGAAATGAATAGAAGTACCCTCCACCTGACCCATCATGATCTACTGGAGTGATGCAGTTGGGCAATAACACCCAGTAATCAAAAGTAGTCTCCTGGATTGTTCGTTCAGTGGAATTGTAGCTGGCACTAAAACATGTATTTTCTAGTAAAGGAGCTATTTTTTTTCCTGGGGAATCCAGTGATGTGTTGCCAAAATCTTGAAGGGATTCCACTCAAAAAATATGTTCCTTATCCTGTGATAAATTCTTTCAGTAAGGATTTTTATTACAGAGAGTAAAGGCAAGGTAGCAGGAGGTACGTGAGCTTGTTTGCTTGCTTAGGCAGAAACACTTTATCAGAAAAATAGTTTAAAAAAAAAAAAAAAAGGCAACTTAGTCCTTGATAAACACCTAAGCAACATTAAGTTGCAACTGTTTGTCATATGGCTTGTTCCTGAAAATACCTCTCATATATTTATCTTGTACAACAATTGTCAGTTGGTATGGTTTAAAAGGTCAGAGATGTTAGGACAATTGTTAGTACAATAAATCAAGATCTGTTTGGGCATAACAGCCAAAGCAAAAAGATTCAGTTGCTCCATGGCAGTGATCTGAGTCTGGGGATGCAGCGGGTTTCTCTCATCTTGAGTCATGGCATGATCAAGCAATTTTATATAACGTGGTCTGCAGGTGAAAACACCCCATTATTGCTGCCACATCAAGCTAAGATTTCCCTGGGCAGTGGTTTGGCTCCTATTTGAGAGCAGTGCTGGCTGAGCTGCTGCTTTAAGGACCCAGCTAACAAATCTTGAGGTAAACCCCATCTTCTCCTCTCACATCACGGTAGGATCACCAGCTTCCAGAAGAGCTGTTGCAGCCTTGCACACACAAACTTGCTTCTACTGTTGAAAAACCATCTGCTGCATATGCTGTTGCTCCTGATTTTTCACCAACTATTCCAACAGATTTTCTAAATCTAGTTGACTTCTGGGGCAGGATGAACTCTTGCATTCACTCGCTCCTGCATCTAGTCCTTTAAGTCTTCCTTTACAATCATAAATTCAGCTAAGCAGAAAACTGCAGTGAGATACTTACTGAGAGTTATTGCTATTTGAAAGCTTAATTAGTACAGTTAATTATATTTTGTAATTATACTATGTTTTGTTTCTATGAACATGGAGGCCACAATAAGTGTAGTCAGATCTACTGTAGAATTTGAACTAATGGTTATTTAATTATGGAGATAATTCATTTTTGTAGTTTTAAGGCAATTTACTGTCAATAGCAATTGGTGGTGATGTCCTGTATTGACCCAAATTTTAACCCATTTTCTATGCAGCCTCGGTCTTTTAAGATTCATTGCTGTGTTCATCTCTTACCAGAGACGAATATGTTCATTTTTTTGTTAAGATCTCTGCACAGTCTCTTAAAACTCATATGGCAATCTAGATATTATGAAATAATTACACAATAAGAGGAATCTTATTTACTTGAAGATGAAGAAATAGATGCAGGAAATCAAACTGTTGAGCAGATGATTTTTTTTTTTTTTTTTACTATGTTAATGTTCTATCAAAGCAGTCTTTTTGTACCTTATGTAGGGGGCTTTTTATGCTCAAATGTACAAGTTAATATGTGTGGTACTTTGAGAAAAGATGTTGCAAAACCCAAATTTTTAGTTATCTTTTTTAATTAGCCAAACAAGTCATGTTTTTGCATCTAAATGGACACTGGTAAATACACCTGCATAAAAACATGTCTTCCTGGAAGAATCTAAGCATATGAATGTGAATTTGATTCAATTTTCCAAGTAAAATTTAATTATGCAATTTTACAAATTCAGCTGACATTTTTGATTGCTATTTCAGTTCTATGTTCTTGATTATTTTGGTGGTGATGAGGTTTTTAATTTCATGACTATACAGCATTGGTTAATATGACACATTATTCTTTAATTAGAATAATATTGTAGAAAATAAATGTACCTTCTCTGAAATCTTGTAACACTGAATTCATCATATATTTTTTAAGGGAAGATTTTAAACAAGTGTATGTTATTTGATACAATCACATGAATGGATGAACCATTCAGAGAAATTCTATCAGCACAAAAGGTATAATATATTAAAAGAATTAAGGAAAAAAAAAAATTGTAAGCAAATTTCCAGTCAGAACGACTTCACACCACAGTTCACTATGCAGGTTTGCTGTAACATTGCTTCTCTAATTGCTTGCTTCTCTAATGCCAGAGCCTCTCACACTGCACAGTATATTTCAGAGGAAATGCAGCCTTTTACAAAAGAAAGAGAGAGAAAGAAAGAGAGAGAGAGAGAGAAACATAAGCAATTACAATTGCAAACTTCTACTTCTTTCCTGAAACTCTTTTGGTGTTCTTACACCAGCACAGCCCATCATACAGTCTCAACCAGGTACAGAGGAGAGTAACAAGTACAAAGTGCTGGTAGATATAGCAGATGATACCCTTGCTTCTTTTCAGCCACCATGAGATAGTTTTTTAACTGTTTTTCAAATAAGCTATAAATTTATATTCTCTGTTATATACAGTTACTGTTCTCATTTTAAAAAGAATGTATCATGTGTCAATGAATTCTTTTTACATATTTTCTTAACACATAATGCAAACAACTTTATTTTCCAGTCACACATTTTGGCTTCACTCAGTTGAAAATATTGTGATTCAAGCTTATGATTCATGTATGAACAACAGTGACCTCATGTGGCTACTGCTTCAGGGACACATGTATCAGGCAGTACAAAAGGAACACATCTGTCTTCATGGTAGGAATATAAAAATGTTAAGCAATGCCCATTGTGGTTCATTACAGTTCCTTTTCTATTTTTATTTTGGTCTTAAGACAATGTTAACTACAATATATTCACTACAATGCTGCTTGAGAAATGAGTTTGATGAATGCATCCATGAAATTGGCCAACAAGCTCTGGTATACATAATTGAGTTTTACTTAATACCATGCCTAGGAGTTTCTGACTTCTTCCCTGATAATCCCAGTGATTATCAGTTAGAGATCGAAAATTTTTTAATGGGATATCTGGAATTTATGTTTATATTCTTTCTGACTAGCAAAGTTCATCTGTTATGTGCTAAAGAAGCCTCTCCTCTCCTCTCCTCTCCTCTCCTCTCCCTTCTTTTTATAATACCTTTATTCATGATGTAGAAGTATGTGCATTTAACTGTTTTTTATTTCAGAGATACTACTGTCAACAGAGGGATATTCCATTAAAAGATATTGACTCTTTTCCACAATCAATGTCAAAAACAGTTGTTAGTTAGGAAAGCTTTTAGAGAATACTGACTGAGTCATTCCGCACAGTGTCTACACAGAACTAATATTTTAGCATGAAAAGCGTGACAAAGTGGATGCCAAGGTCTTCCTTGCATCAGTAGGTACAAAGGTAATGTTTAATTCACACCTAATGTCCTGCTTATTTCACTATTAATGGCCAGGATGAACTAATTCAGTGTTTTGGGTTTATTTGTTTGTTTGTTTCCTCTAGATTAATTGTAATTCTGTAAGCCATGGGACGGATATGTGGATAGGTATGTGGATATGTGAATCCACATATGTATGGAAAATGACTGTTGGACAGTGCAGAAATCATCCCTTCACCATCTGTGGTAGAGATGCACCTGAACAGACTTAATGGAAAATGGATGAAGTTTGACATAATTTATCAGCTTGTGCAGCTTCTGCAGTCATTCCCTCATAACACTGGGGACTGATGGCCAACAAAAAAAATTGGCTGCTCCCTAAAAAAAACGCTCTTATTAGGAAACTCAACTAGCTTCAGTTTTTTGCAGACCCTCCCAGACAAACATGGACCTGGCTGGACTTACCTGTGTCACAGTCCTTAGCTGATCTGGTGCTGGGAAGGAGCTTGGGAGCTATGCCATGCAGAATTCAGACTGCTTGTGGACCTAAAATGTCCCTAGCTAAAAAGCCATCCCGTGAGATGGGACAGATAGAAGGATGGTATAGAGCTTGTGTAGGAGCTACACCACAGGAAGCTATAAGCCTGTGACTTCTACCACTGGGGGCCCTCTCTTATGCTGAGTTTTCCAACATGCCATTGTTGCAAAAAAGACATTGACTAACTGGAGCAAATTCAGCTGAGGACCACCAAGGTGACTGAAGGGCTGCAGCACATGACGTGAGGAGAGGTTGAGAGAACTGGGTTTGTTTAGCCTTGAGATAACTAATGAGGATCTTATTGCTGTCTTCAACTACTTAATGTAGAAAAAAAGGAGTCAGACTATTCTTGGAAGTCAGCAATGAAAGGACAAGAGACAACGGGCACCAGTTACAATAGGTGAAATTCCAAATATATATTGGAAAGAACAATGCCGGAGTGAATGCAATCAAACATCGGAGCAGGTTTCCCACAGAAGCTGTGAAATTCTGCCCTGAACAACCTGACCTAAGCCAGCTGTGCTTTGAGCGAAGATGAGCTCCACAGGTAGAGAAGAAAATGCAGAAATGTTTTAATTATATGTGACAGATGACAGTTCCACCAGATTGCCCTGATTTGAAAGAGATCTCTATCAGTACCATAAAATATTCTGTTGGATACACCATTATTGAAGCTGATGGAGTGCAATGGTTTTGTTTTACCATGAATATTTGTGGGAGTGCTTTCACAGGAGATGGCTGCGTAAATAGCAGTCTCCAAATACCTCAAACAAAGCACCCATTTCCACCCAGGTCAAAAATGCAAGGACATTGCTAACTGTTTGCTTAAATAGGTACATATATGCATGTATGTGGATGTGGATGTGAATGTGTAGAGAGAGAAAAAGAAACAGAACAACCGGAGAAACACATAGCAAAATTAAAAAGAGAAAGAGGGCATCACCCCAGTACTGTACCTGTACCTGATAAGAAAGCTATAAAGCCAGGATACTAGCTTAAAAAGCCTTCTGGTAAAACTTCTGGTGGTTTTATTCTTCCTATAGTTCAAGATACCATGATGATTACATTCATATTAACAGGATGTCATGAAAAATGCTTGATTTCAGCCATAGAGCATTCTACAAATTAGAATTGCCAGCTAGTTCTTTCTTTTACAGGCAGTTAAGGAGGAAGTAATAATGCATATTTATTAAAACTGAGGAAAAAAAATAGCTCCATGCCTAAATTGATCAACCAGCTGGTTCTCCTAATCCAAGCTGGACAAGTGAATTCTGCCATTTTTATTCAAGCTCTCTAATTTCAAGATTCACACAGTATTTATCTAGAGAGTGTCTCCTTTAACAACCCTCACAAAAGCTGTTGTGAAGCAATGGCCTAGATTATGCATCTGCTTTGGCAAACAGTTCTGAGCTGCCACATTCCTGCTTGAGAGGGAAAAAGTAAGTTGCCAGAAATATTATCCTGCCTTTACAGCCAAAAAACTGTAAATTTGTTTGGGATGAATGCTTGCTTTCCTTTTCTGTCTCTGTTTCTTGAGCTAGCGCTCTTAAGCTGGGAAGGAAAGATAGTATGAGACTGACTGCAGAAAAGAAGGAATAATATGCCTTTGTTGTTCTTTCTGACTCACAGTACAAATCAGCCAAATCTGGCAACTATTGTTCTGCTGTTCTAAATCGTAAGATTTTGGTCTAACAAGAATTTCTGTAAGCCAGTGGAATTTGGCCTTAATTAAGCATTTCTTTAATTCAAATATATGAAAAGTCTCATGAGCAAAATAAAAAAATAAATAATAAAAAATCTTTTCTAGATCAGGGTTTTCGGTGGATTTTTTTGTAGGTTTTCTTCCCCAGCTCAAAAACATTGTTATATTTAGCACAACCTTTGCAACAAGGGAGCCATTTGAATTCTAAGATGACTGATATCAGTACACCTTGTTCTTTTAAGTGCTGAAATCTTCTGCCCTTTAAGTTTTCCATTTCAAAGTAGTATAGTAGTCAGGTCCTTTACTAGGATCCTACCTGATGATTAAGGGAAACAGGATTTCACCCTCTGTCTTACAAAGGAGCTCCTACATACATTAACTAGCTGCTACATTGCACTTCAAATGTAAGAAATGTCTCAGCAGTACCTGTGTATAAAAGATATTTCTCTGAGAGAACATCACTCTTCTGTCCATAACCATCCATTCTCTGCAGGAATGCAGGTCTTTTCTAGACGTTGTAACACTTTAATACACAAATATAAAATACAGACAATGAGCCATATCTAAACAGAATAACAGGAGAAAAAAAAAATTCAGTTATCCCTTAAAAAATAGAGAGATACTCTTTTGACACTGAAGTCAATTGTAAAACTCCTATTGACTTCAATGGAATAGGACAAGGTCTGCAAGTTATAAAAATACATTTCCAGACAGAATAGAATGTAAATTTAGGTAATGATTTGGAACTTCTCCAATTGCAGCTTAAGCCTTGAAAACAACCGATTCCTCTGAAAGTCATTGTAGCTGAACATGAAAATTCTTGTTATAGTACAGCAAACTGACATCACACAAGCATCAGTAATGACTTGTGCACCAAAGAAACAAATACCTTCTGTATTTATGTTCTAGAACAAACAAAAGAAAGAAAGAAAGAAAAAAGACAAACAGCTTTGTCTAAGTGAATCATGCATTAAAATTTGTTACCTAAAGAAAAAATGACCGTACTGTTTTAGAATAGTATACAAAAGTTACTCAAAGACAGATTGATAATAGCAATTAACAATTTCTTTCAAAATTAACAACATAGCAAACCTGAATAAAGATAATCCCTCTTTTTCCTTTTTTTTTTTCTTTCCAGTTTCATGGTAAAAAAAAAGAACATAGCAGTTGAGAGGAATAGATATGAATGAATTATCCCACCTCTTCTTACAAGTAAAAGTAAATGCCATAGCATCAACCTAAATTTATCAAAAGTAGGAGCATAGAATCTACAACACTGAGAGACAATTTGTCCATCAAATCCTGTAAAGTATATCTGGCTGAGCCCAATAATTGAAACAGTACACAAAGAGGAATGTTGAGACATGGAATATTCAAACAGATTATGTTTTTCTTAATGCTGTCTATGCAGGTTTTATTTTAAATATAGATATATTTTTAAAATTCTGGTGCTTGGAGATTGTCACTTAATATATTACAATAATCAGATGCAGAAGAAGCCAGCTGCTTTCACAAGCAGCAGCCATAGCAACCAATCTCTGGCTGGGTTGGGAGCCAATTCCACAATTTACAAGTAATTCTGTGGTTCTTTTTCCTGTATTATAAAGCCAGTTGAGCTATTCAGCAAAATCTTAAACTTCAGGAATATAAATTTGGCTATGTTAAGGCAGTTGATATGAAAAGAAAATTCTGTATCTTCAGCATAACTAAAGTCAAAACACCTATGTATAAGGAAACTGTATTTTTTTTTAATTTTATTTTTCTCATTACAAGGATATCACTCTATAGTATAATTAGCAGTGATAGTCTTCTGGTGTGTTTTACATCCAGTCTTGCAAACATTTGAGGATGGGATTTGGTTAAGATTATTATCAAGACTGCACAGAAGACAGTAAAGCTTGTAAAGCTTGTAGATGACAAATTTGGCTCGGGAATCCTTACGATTAATAACATCCACTTCATTGAAAACTAAGTGTTCAATGAAAGGCTGATTTAGACTCCTAAGCTTTGTATATCGTAGTCTTCTGAAGTGATGTCCAAGGCAATAGTATCATTGCTCTGTTAAATAACACTAGTCAAAGAACATGGCATGGCAATTCTTCATTTAATATTACATTACCAAGTTAATAGCTGTTGGGGGAAATCTCTGCATGTGGAGAGAATTTCTCTCAAATTCTTGGTGTAATTAAACAGTTTTTTCACTAATGTTTGGACAGCTTAGATATGCCTTTGGGAGAGACAAATTTAAAAAAATGTCATTCTTTTGGAAAGTCTCCTGCTGAAGAGAAGTTTACAGCGTTATTATTAGTCTTAACCAGGTAAATTTATCTCAGAGAAAGTAGTACTGAAAATCTCAAAACTATTGATGAATTTGAGTCAACTGTCCACCATGAAGACTTAGGTTCATGACTCCAGAGAAGAAGCTGCCTCTAACCATCTACTGTATACTGTTCATAGGGAGAGTGGACAGTGCTTATTTACATAAATTTGCTTTACACAAATGGAAAATTTGACTAGGTATTTGTGTCTAGAAACAGGATCACCGAACCTCACAGTTGGAAAATATTTCTTTTAATCTTCCATTCATAGTTTTAGCTAGGTTTGTAAGCCTAGTAAAGAATTTGTGTACTAATTTATCCCAATTTCTAATAAGATAGCTTACTTTTACTCAAGCAAGTTGTTTGCAAAGATCTCTGAATCACATCAAGATGACTGGAATGTTTATATCTATGATATCCCTGCTTTATGCAAGCAATTACTTTAATAAGTATCTACAATACAGCATATATTAATTTAATTAAAAGATAATATGAATCGAACAGAACATTGTCACAGGGTAATAGTCTCTTGTCTCTTGTTTCTACATGAATGCTAAGACATTTGAACAAATAGTAAGGGCCCACTGAAACATCTATTTTCAAACAAGACATTTCTTTTTAAATAATTCTCATTACTTAACTATAATGATTTCTACTGCACCAATATTTTTGATGTAAATCTAGAGCTTGAGCTATATCTAGGGTGATTTGGTGGCTGGAAAGTAAGGATTTCAACCCTACTGTTGTGCTTAGAAAGAAAACACAGAATGTTTGTGTTGAGCAAACTCCACGTTCTCATTTTTCCAAAAAGCTATTTCCCATTTTTTCCTTGATTTTTTTCCACTCACAAAAAGACTCAATTGGGTTATTTTTATCTAATAAATGTGGTCATAGCCTGGTCTCACTGATTCTGAACATATCTGACTGTGGCAGGTTTATTGAAATATGCTATGGAAAACGTTATCATAATTTAGTCTTTCCGCTAAATAGCGCTCTTTAATCCTCAATATTATTTTGTTATTATTTCTACCACATTCGCTGCATTTGATTCAGTTTCTCCTTTGCTGTGTCCAAATATACAGTGAGGAGATAATTGCTGCTTAAAGTTTAAGTATGTAATGATAAACAGCAGGCCAACTGAAGAGTTGACAGGAGTTTTTTTTTTTCACTTTCTAATCACTTCCCAGGATATGAAACTATCACGCAACTGTCCTCATAAATTTCTAATGTTCCAGCATAAAATGGATTATTTTTTTGGGCCACATGCTGAGCCTTTTGGAACCCTGCTCTCAAGATGGTTAGATAGCTTCTAATTCTCAGCCTGAATTGATTTCTCACCAATGTACACTGATTTGCTTTATGTCAGTTCTGTTCTTCGTTGTAAATTGCCTCTCACTTCCTTTTGGTATTTACCCTGGGAGCGAACAATCAGCTCTTTTATCAGCCTCATGATTTTAATGGCATTGATTCGTAATTTATATCTGGAAAATAAAGATCTCCCATAAACTCTTATAGGATTTTTGCCATTATTTCAACACCAGTACAAAGTTCTCTGGCTTGACAGTAGACCATACCTGCAAAACTTTTTAAAACACCTTCCTCAAAGGAATTTGACTGATATTGATTCTTTTCTCTCTTTTTGTCCCTCTTATTTTTTTTTGCAGTCTTCCATGGCTCTAATATTCCCTGCAATCCCCTCTTACCTGACTCTATTTCTGTCTCTTCTGGTCAGTCTGTGCCCTGCAGCATCTCTGCTTTGCCACGTTTGTATAATATTAAGCCTCATGTCAAGAGTGGTAGCAGGAGGCTGCAATGAAGAAAGCACAGTTAGTTCAGTAAATAGCATAGCTGTAATTACAGGGAGTTTTTTGAAGAATTAAAGAAAGCAATGCAATCAGCTGACTCTTGGTGTTTCCCCTGTAGATGGAGTGTAGGAAAGCAGAGTGGTGAATGAGGACAACTGGATTAATAAGTAAAGAAAGGTGACATTATGGGCCTAAATTTTTTGCAGAATTAGAGTTGCTGTGTGGATGATGTTATTCTGCATCTGCTCAGCTCGCAGGAACACATAAGCTCCTAATTACTCCTTGCACGAAATTCCTTCCTGTCTGTTCTCCTGGGGAGGACTTTCAAAGGCACTTCCAGAGGGACCTTAACATCTAAATTCCTTCACTGCTTCTGAAAATTCAAAACGATATCTGACTAGAAACTTCAGAGTAGAAATCTTCATCTTCTAGAACAGAGTTTCCAACAGTTCCCTCTTTTATTTTTGATTGTTTTTCTGTAGCCTAGCAGATTTGTGTAACTATTTGATATTGTTATGTGAAATGCACAGATTTCCTTTTATTTTATTTTACTTTTGAAGTTTTCTTTATTCTCATTCTGTGAAAAGCATCATATTCTTTATGACATTATGTCACCTTAAAATTCAAATACCCCAAGATTCATTTAAAGGAACTATCATATTCTTTGAGTACAGGGGGCCAAACAAATAGCAAATCAATATCTAAAATACTTCAGATCTGATATGCAAATATCAGCATGTATAATGGAAATAACTCGAGAATAATCATAGTAAGATTACTGTGCTGCTTTAAAGACTATTATATGTGAAAGAGCTACATTTTAGAAATCAAGAGAAACAAAGACACCTCACTACTTACAAGCTGGAGCAATACAAAGTAATTAAAATAGCAGTTTCCTACTCCATCTAGAGAAAAGCAGCTCATCACAAAGCATCAATTTTCCATTTTTGCTGCTTATCAGCCAGCTGCTGAATTGATTCTTTATGCTGTGGGTGATCCCTAGCTAGGGGATAGAAAAATGCTTCAGTTCAGATGGAAGAACACCATTCTATCTTCTTTTCTGCTCCTTGTTCCCTGTTAAATATCCTGGGGAGATAAGCGACCATGCACTTTTGGGTATGTCAACACACCCATGAAGGAATATAGTTCCTGCTAGGTTCACTGCAGGTGTGCAGAAGTAACCCCAAGAAACTGTTTGAAAAATATGGAGTAGATTCTCATTACCAGAGTCACTGGTAAAATGTCAGAGCAACTTAATTATAATAATCAGATTTAAGCTATTCTACATTGCTGAGATAGATGTCTCCATTCTAGATTCTTTCTGTCTAAGAATTCTCTATTACCTTTTGTTACCACCAAATTTGGTCCTAAGATATTGTCAGGAGGGCTTTGGTTATAACTTAGACTTCTCAGTGTGTGATGAAACGTGAAGTAAATAACCTAGGCAAAATGAAGTTAAGAACAAAATAAATAAATAAATAAATTCTCTTTCTTTCTCCATGCACACAGTAGATTTAAAAAAAAAAAAAACAACTGACAATATCAGTGCCTTCAAGCATTTGTGTTATTCAATTAAAATGCATTGAGCAATAAAAAATGCATGACATACACATGGCCTATACAAAAAAAGTATCTAAATAGGCTAATTGGAAACATAGCTGTTACAATGACAAATAGCTCCATTGCTTGCTTTTAATTCATATATCATTATATATCAATAGGGACTAATTTTTAAAATGTCTCTCAGGCTTTGACTGACACTAACTGACTGGCTGGCTGCAGCTGCCTTACTGATAGACATTTGCAGCAGTCTCAAAGGTAAAAAGATCAGTACTATGCAACCTCTGATATAGCTTACTTTCATTTTTGAGTCTATGAAGAATAAAAAGTTACAGCCAGTAATGTGAATTACCATTCTCTTCCCAACTCATGTGTCACTGGAAGGATTCACTTTTGCCAAAATTTTTAACCTCATTATAATTAACCACACTATCTTCAAACACAGGTTCTTCAATTAATGGTTTTGGTTTGTCAATGTAATTATTGCAATTGGTTTACTATGCAAATTCTGTGACTTTCTGAATTCATCTCATACAGAGATTGTTAAGCCAGTATTATACTGACTGTGCCAAGCTGTTCTTTTCTTCTAAAAAAAAAAAAAACAAATCACAAAATTATCCGCAGAAGACTGTGCTAAGGCCATATCTGGCAGACAAGAGCGTGGGACCAAAAAATATTGCATTTTACTTGGTGGCTCAAAAGTTAAGAGGATAAGCTATTCCTATTATCATAACCAGTTCCTTTACTGAAAGAACCCAGATCCACCCTCCAGGGTCCTATACCCAAGATCTTTTGGGCTCTGTCATAACATCCAAAACTTCCGCCAGCCATTTGTGAGAAGTGCCCTGAACATACCATGTCAGATGGAGAGAATTAAGTGCAAATGTCAGCTTCACAGTATGAGCTAAGGCCCTAAAACCACCAGTCCTTTCCTCACATCTTTTAAGCTCCTTTCTCTTTTTCTGATTTTTTTCTCTTTTTGTCTTCTGTATAAGAGCCTGGTTTTGCCAGCCAAAGCTTTATCTCACAGAGGTCGCTAAATAAATGTTTTGATATAATCTGCTGCTGGAAGAGGTTTTCCTAACCCCACACAGGGACTAACTATCTGTGGTAAGCAAGTACTTTGTCCTCTTCTGGCTGACAAAAGTAACCTCTTTAGGCAGCACACCTGGGAGCAGCAGCGGACACATGTCTCTGGTGGGGTGACCAGATATCCTGGATTAGCTCGGATAGCTTCTCAGCTCTCCTGATATACTAATGAATTTGAGGAACCTTCATATTTTAGAAAGTTCACATCATCTTTCTCAAGGCCAGGTTAGAATAGTGTGAACTCTATCCAGACCATAGTATCCCCTTCTCATTGTGGCCAAGGAAACTTACCCACCCTCAAAAGCCTTGCAAAATAAATTAGGAAACAGTAGCCCCCACCCAGGTCTTGAGCCTTACACTGGGTCACATGGGCCCAAAGGAAGACTATGCCCTCTCCAGCTCATCCAAAAGGAGAGCCTGGCCTTCATCATAGTTTCCCTTTTAAAAAGTTGTTAAATTCTAGCCCATACTCCAGAAGTGAACTCAGAAGCACAAGATGAATTTTCCTTTTCTTGCTGCCTTTTTTTTTCCTCTTTACCTGTATTTATCTTCTTTTGTTCTGAAGGATGGATATGGCAACAACAGCATCTATCTAAACTGCTTTTACTGTTTGTTCTTTGTCCCAAATGGACAGCTATTACCATCTAAAAGCTGTGATGTAAAAAGTCTATTTCTAAGAGCTTTAGAGCAAAAGCAGAGACAAATAGAAAAATGTTGTTTAAAATTATCTTTGTTTAGTTCCTTACATGTCATAAAATTTAACTATTTTCTCTTTTCATTTCTGTATCTTCAATAAAATTTAAAAAAGATTTTCGATAGTGTTTATTATCACAATATTTAAACCCTGAATTTTACTTAGTTGTTCACATTATTATACAGTAACAAGGTTATGAGAACAGCTTTGCAAAGCCCAGCCAACCTATTCCATCTGAATTAATGCAGTACTATTATATTTTTTTAGGTTTTATATTAACATCTGTCATTCTACTATCCAAGTTCCTAAACATTTTTTTCAGAAAGAGAATGACATTAAACGACTTTAATAACGTGGATTTAAGTTAACTTATAAAATGCATATTTTAAGGTTTTGAAATTGTAGTGACCTCTCTGCTTTCAGAATCCTACTAATGTATGTCTTCCCTCATCTGTTCCTTGTGAGACTTAAAATTAATTCCTCTCTTTAAAAAAAATCATTGGTTTGAATCCTCCTCTTTGCAGCTATTTGTCCACCATGGGAGAAATTGTTTAGCAAGAAATGAAAGAAAGAGAAAGAGAAAGAGAAAGAGAAAGAGAAAGAGAAAGAGAAAGAGAAAGAGAAAGAGAAAGAGAAAGAGAAGAGAAGAGAAGAGAAGAGAAGAGAAGAGAAGAGAAGAGAAGAGAAGAGAAGAGAAGAGAAGAGATCATCTAGACCAACTGCCTGACCACTTCAGGGCTAACCAAAGTTAAAGCATGTTATTGAGGGCATTATCCAAATGCCTCTTGAACACTGACAGGCACGGAACATCAACCACCTCTCCAGGAAGCCTGTCCCAGTGTCTGACCACCCTCACAGTACAGAAATTTTCCCTCATGCCCAGACTGAACCTCCCCTGGGACAGCTTTGTGCCGTTCCCACACATCCTGACATCGGTGACCAGGGAGCAGAGGCCGGCACCTCCCTCTGCGCTTCCCCTCCTCAGGAGGCTGCAGAGAGCAATGAGGCCGCCTCTCAGCCTCCTCTTCTCCAGACTGGACAGCCCAAGTATCCTCAGCCTCTCCTCCCAGGACTTGCCTTCCGGCCCTTTTTCCAGCCTTGTTGCCCTCCTCTGGATGCCTCCAAGTACCCTAACATCCTTCTTATGTTGTGCAGCCCAGAACTGCACACAATATTCAAGGTGAGGCCACACCAATGCTAAAGATAGCAGGAGAATCACCTCTTTTGACCAGCTGGCTGTGCTGTGCTTAATGCACCCCAAAATGTGGTTTGCCATCTTAGCTGCCAGGGCACGCTGCTGGCTTGTGTGGTGCCTGCTGTCACCCAGCACCCACAGAGCAGCTTAGCTCTCCAGCCACTCATTTCCCAGTCTGTACCTTTGTCCAGCACTACTCCATCACAAGTGAAGCACCCAGCATTTTCCTTTGTTGAACTTCATGCTGTTGCTGATTGTCCAGTGCTCCAATCCACCTAGATCTCTCTGCAAGGCCTTACATCTCTCCCAGGAGTCAACAACACCTCCTATTTCAGTATCATTGGCAAACTTGCTGAGGATGCATTCCACTTCATCAATAAAAATGCTGAACAGGACTGGCTCTGGAATTGAGCCCTGGGGAACACTGGTAGTGACTGTCCACCAGCCAGATGTACCCCCATTTACTACAACTCTTGGAGCTCTACTGTTGCGCCAGTTCATCACGCAGTGTAGCATAAACCTCTTTATCTCACAGTTGGACAATTAGTTCAGAAGGATGCCGTGAGGGACAGATGCTCACATATCTTGTTCACACATCAATGCATTTTCTTTTGAACTGATTTTCAGAAAGCAAGATGCTGATTTCCAAAAAGTTTCAGCAAATGAATGAATGTACATAACGTAAGTCAAAGTCAGGTATGCTCAGAAAGATTAACCACCAGAAGGATGTATAAAGAAGGATATATTCTGGGAAGCGTGAAGCTGTTTCCTTTCATAAACATTACTAGTGGTTCAGTTAATTGCTTGCTGTTTTGTGATGCTGTATTTGGTATCAAAAAGTTAAATTTTAATGAGAAACATTCCCCTCTGAAGATGACCTCCAGCAGCTGCTCCCCACAGGATAACAGTGGTCTCTTGCCCAGTTGGTCTTGAGAAAAGGCCTGGTGTGGTGTTTTTACCCTGCTGGGCAGCTGAACTCTACCACAGCCCCTCTCTCACTCCCCTCCTCAAAGGAAAAGGGGGAGAAAATACAATGGAAAGGGCTCAAGGGTTGAGATAAGGACAGGGAGATCACCCACCAATTATTGTCATGGGCAAAACAGAACCAGCATGGGGAGATTAATGTAATTTATTGCCTATCACTAGCAGACTAGAGCAGTGAGAAACTACACGCAAACTACAAACACCTTCCCTCATTCACCCTCTTCTACCTCCTCCCCCCGAGTGGCACAGGGGAACGGGGAATGGGGGCTGCGGTCAGTCCCTAACACTGCATCTCTGCCGCTCCTTCACGGTCACTCTCTGCCCCTGCTCCACGTGGGGTCCCTCCCACGGGATGCCGTCCTTCCTGAGCTGGTCCTGCGGGGGCTTCCCACAGGCTGCAGCTCTTCCAGAACTGCTCCCATATGGGTCCATACCACGGGGCCCATCCCTCAGGACCAAACTGC
>VXAA01002920.1:260920-295902 GCA_013399115.1 Anseranas semipalmata
GGCTCTGGCCAGCGGCGGGTCCCTTTTGGAGCCGGCTGGAGCTGGCTCTGGTCTGACATGGGGCAGATTCTGAGCTCTTGCAGAGGCCACTCCTGCAGCCCCCTTGCTACCAAATCCTTGCCACATAAACCCAATGCACCTAGATGGGAAATGATGTAACCTGACTGTGATGGCTTTTAAAATGACAAAGACAAGGTTTGTTCATGTTGTCCGTGGTTAGATGAATATTAAAGCACTTGGTGCAAAATGGCACATTAGATATGGTAGGAAAACTGAAAACTTCCAACATTGTCTCTGCACTTGGATATCCCAGTCTGGGCTTTATTATTTAAATCACTAAAGACTGGGAGGGAGAGTAAATCTTTAACTCGTACATCCTGGGAGAGTCTTTCAAGCATTGCACTTCTGGAAAAGAGATGGCAACCATAACCACTTTTTATAAAGCAGCCCTGTATTTGCTTGCCTTCTATATAAATTAACAAGGCAATAGCCCTGCTGTTAACAGTGAACATAATTAATAATAAATATATTTTACATGAAGTGAATTTCTTTTGTCTTCCTTTTTGTTTAATTAAACCTAATTTTAATGTCTTACATTCCTTTTCTGCACAGCTGAAGTGGGGGAAAAAAAAACAAACTCATTTCCCAACCCCCCCATTTGCCATCCTTACCATCCATCTGGTAAGCATGTAGAAAGGAAGACATTGACAGGAGTGTAATCATTAAGAGAGCAATCAGACTTAAAATAGGTATGCTTTAATTTAACATATCAATCTATTGGGGGTTTCATTTATGAGAATGGATTTCAGAGAACAAGAATTCAAAGCATGAACTAAAAAAAAAAAAAAGTTCATTTTGTAAAGTAACTAGCAGTAAACATATATTCATCACAGAAGTATTTACAGGATTAAAGTGGCTTTTTTGAGGGCAGTAAGAAGACTGGGGGGAATACTTCAGCAAAAGCTTATCAACAGTCTCCAAACTCTCTTTAAATGCTAGAATAACATAAAACTTTAAAATTTGCCAAACGTTTGCATAAAAGAAAGAACACTGTTCAGAGATAGGAAGCATTAATAAAATGAGTAAATATATTTAATAATCTGAAGACTGGTTATTCATAAGGTTCTCAGGAGATGTAGGAGGAGAAGTCTTAGGTATCCAAACTTTAGCTCCCAAATATATCAAGGCCTGAAGCTTGAAGAAGTGCTAGAACAAAGCTTAAAGGTTTTCTCAATGTCAGATAAATAAGTTTGCTGGGCCATATTATTTTATAAGAATGGTTTCCTAAAGTCTGGAAGGTTTTAAAGTCAGTGTAACAGATATGTAAAATGTGCATTTAAGATTTTACTACCTGACAGGAAGTGTAGTTGCTTCTCAGAAACAACAAATTGGAAAAAAATATTTGTCATGTTTGTTAGTTACTGAGGCAGCAAAACCCTGATGAAATCTCAAATTCAGGCAATCAGCTAGAACACTGTGGTGCCCAAAGGTATCCCAATGGCCACTTTCTAGAAAAAAGACAAACAGCAAGAGTGCTGTCCTGGCATCTAAACACACCATCCTTCCCTGTCCTGACAGCAAAGTGGGTGCCCCATTCCTTCATCATCTCATGCCTGTAGAATCACTGGAGGATTATCCGGTGATTATTCCTTGGGAAAGAGAAAGGGGTGAGGGAAAAAGAAGGGCTTGGGAAAAAAGAGGAAGAGAAGCTGCTTTTGTAAGAATGATACCAGTAGGCTGCAGTCAGTGGGAGGAGGAAGTGATGGGAGCAGCTTTTGTCATTGGAGAGACTGTGCTGCTTCCACCTAAGACTGGAGATGAACTTGAGGCAATTTCCATTGCAGGAAGACCAGAGAATTAAATATATACTGCAAATAGTCTGAAAATACTGAGTCCCTATGACAAACAGTTTCCACAGTAAAGATGGGAATACTACTCAGCAGCTTATCAGAGTGAAATGCAGAAGAAGTCTTGAAGGCTGTATGCACCGAGACAAAGGCAAAGCCCAAACCAAGAGCTGAAGAATAAGAACAGTAAAGGTATGTTTATGTACGCACCCACACCTTCATTGTAACTGATCCAAAAAAAGCTTTCACTAGACACTGAGACAGTTGCATTATTTCTCTGTGCTTCCTGTGCACTGTCAGAGGAGGTTGAACCCAGGAAGTTGATATGACACAAATAAAAATCAAACAAATGGCTTCATCACACATAACCATGTCAACATGCAGGAACAGGTCTTAGACCTGTGGGAATGAAAAAGTATTGTGTGTTTCTTGGTTTAATTACTTGAAGGCATATCTGAGACTCATATAAATGTACTCTATTCCACCCGAAGATTAGACTTTTCATACAGAAACATTTCATTTCAGTTTTGTGAATCTGTGGAATATGTTCTTTTGACTCATCTTTTAATTAATTTTCTAGCAGAAAAAAGGGGATTAGAAAGAAGTAGTACTTCAGTGAAAAAAAATCAAGTTTTACAAATTAATGCTATTCCAACAAACCAACGCTATCAGTTTGTACTGCCTAATGCCACCTGATGTTACAACAGACTCCATGGATCATACATTTAACTGTTATCTTTTTAATTACCACTGCATGACAACTGTTCATATGCATATAAGGGTGTAGGTGTCTGGATGTTCCTGTTCTCTGTGTATTTTGTGTGAGTTTTGGGGAAAGAGGGTAACTGGCGTCTTAAACCCTTCTAGTCACAGAAAGGGATAAACAACAACGACAGCAAAAACAAAAACAGAACTCTTTCCAAAAATTCAAAGGATTTTGTGCCTTTTTAGTAGCCGCTTAACAAAGATCCATTTTTACTCCTTGAAGATAGTAATGGATAAAAGAAACACATTTGCAGGGAGCTTTGGATAGCAGTCTGGGAAGCATTTACATTGTCGTCTAACAATGTGACTGCACATGAAGCAGAGCTGATTTAAAAGCAGCTAGTGCAGATACCGATACCTCTGCAGTGTGGCCATGCTCTTGAGCTTCATCTAGCTGTACAATTCTAATGTAGGAGTTATTTTGCATAGTTTTTTTCCAGCTTGTGCTTCCTCCTTCCTGTCTTACGATGCACTGTGTTATAGAATAATTGCTGGTGAACATTTTTTGTATGAGTTTCCCTAATATTTTCATTGGGCCACAGTTTTCTTTCAAACAGAACGATACAGCCCTCATTATACACCTGGAAATGAGAAGAAATATGTGTTCTGTTATGTACATATTTCTGGGAATGCTAGAGATGGAAACTTCGCAAACAGGTTAACCTATAAATTCAATGAACATTTCTCTCCAGAAATTAACTCTTTCATGAACCTTTCATTTTGAAAGGTAGGGAAAATTACTTACTGCAGCCCTAATGAAAGCCAGAAAGTGTAATTACATAGTTCAAAAGAGAAAGAACTTCTAAGAACATCTAAGAACTTGTAGTTAAAAGTCTTCTTTCTAAAATTATCTGATGCAACCAGTATTTGTGGCCATCTTTAATAAAAATTACACATCTGAAATCATACAAATTACATACATACATGTACACACAGACAAAGGATATGAATAAAAATTGGTGATATGTATTGTTGATCAAAATATTCAGAAAAGAAAAGGTCAAGGTGTAATGTTAAAGAAGCGAATTAACTGAATAATGAGATTTTTTAGAAAAGGTCAGAATGGGTCCTGCTAATATTAATACAACCTACAAGTATTCATCAGTTTTGATCATTAGTTTATTTTCATATCTGGAGGATAGATTTAGGAATGCATTGATGGAAATCAGTGTGTCAACTCTGCTTATGTCAGTCCGAGTATTTTTTCTAAAAATCACATTACAGATATCTAACATTTGACACTAAAGTTTGAAAATTTAGCCTTAAATCTATTAGGAGAGTTCAATAAATGCATACAAAAAAGATTTTTATAACTTTTTGCTTTTTGCAATATTCAAGTATAATATTTGAGTGTGTATTTCCAGGTATTAATGTCACAAACTGTAGAAGGGGCTTGACAAAGAAATCTTATAGTGGCGGAAGTCCCAGCATACTGCGAAAAATACTTGCAAAGACAAGCTTCTCAGAAAAACATTTTTTTTTCTCTAGAGATATTGCCAAAATTGCCACAATGTACTGTCACAAACAGAGAAGAACAGTACAATTGCTTAAATAAGAAATTATGCAGTCTTAAGCCTACAATGTTTTCCAGGTCTGGAATGTTTCCAATTAGGAGCCAATGAATATAGGTTTCCATGGTGATTAGCTAAAATATGGAATGAATTTCATTTCATGATAATTGCTACATATTCACAGCTGAAGTGCATCTTTCAGTTTCAGTCTAAGATTTTCTGGCCCTAATCACAGCTCTGGATCTGAATCTACTGATGAAACCTATAATAAAACATAGGGCTATCCTGCATTTTTTGGTGGAGGCATGAGGGTTTACTGGAGACTGAATGTGATTTTTGTTAATTCATTTAATTCTTTTGGCTTTTGTTTGGTTGTCTGTGTAGTCTTGAAAGTAGAAGTACATACTCTATTTTTTTTTTTTTAAATAAAAGAGAAGCTTTAATAGAAAATCCTTTACATCACTTGTGAAAAGCAGCCAGTACTTTGATTATCTTCCAGTAACACAGAGCTGTATGTTCCTGTTACATTTTTCTCAAAGCTTATATGTATGCCACAGTAATTGAATTTCAGTATAGTTCTTTCATACCCTATACTTCTGTACATTTTACATCACAATACACTTGCCAGCAAAAAGTAACGGCATACCCTTTCACAATTTTATGGCATTGTGAATGTGTGCAGCAATTAGACTGTAATAATAGGATGTCAAATGCTTCTTTAATACAATTCTGAAAACCATCCTTTCTTGGTGGAATGAATGAATATTTACAAATCCATTTATCTTATAAATTCTCGTTGAAATCAAGGAGAAAGACTGACCTACTGGTTCAAGATTGTCCTACTGGTTCAAAATTAACAGGTCTCCTTCTCTGTTGAAGGAAGTTGAGATGCTCCTTAGATCATATCAAATTTTGGACAAAATCTGTTACTTTTTCCATTGATCTCTGAGCTGATTGTACAGGAAGAAAAAAAGTTATTTCTTTCAACTACTAAAAATTCTTCCCTGAGCACATCTTTGATGAGTTAATATCAAGGAATCCTTCAGTGACCATTCATTGTCATTCTGAATTTGATTTCTGTAGACAAAGGTAGGTGGAACGGTCACAGACTCCACCCTGGGGAAGTCCGATATGGGCTCTGTGGTGGCCCTTGAGAAGGACACTGCAGTCAACTGCACGGCTGCTGAGCCCCAGGCTCTTGGTCAGCGTGCTCCAAAATGGAAAAAATCATGGATGTATGTGAATACCTAAATAGTTTTTTCTGCCATTATGTGGTGAATTATGTCCACATACTAGGAAGCTAAAGATGTATTGGAAGATAGAATGGATTTCACAGACTTATGACTTTTTAAAATCTGAGGTATATGTCATTCACTAAAGGATGAAGTTTTAATAAAAATATATAATTTGTCTTTATATTATCTTTGGGGAAACTTCTGATTTTTTTTTACACACGGCTCAAAAAAAATGGATGATTGGTAATACAAATACTACAATTCTGGCTATTAATAGCATTGCTTTAGTCCTTCCAAACTTCTTGCAATATACTTCCAAACTGGTTGCACTATAAAGTACATTTCTTATTAGAATTCTTTCCAAAAAGAGTCTACTCTTCATATTCATTCACCCGAGTCATTTGTGTCAGCATATGGTGGAAACTGAAAACAGTAGCATTGTGTTTTTTTTCAGTAGGTAGGTCAATTTTTCAAGTGATAGGGGAAGTATCTGGCTAAGTATTATCAACAAATCTTTCCCTTGTGTTAAAGAGACCCTTGAAAATAAGAAAATAAAATACTCATCTGCATCACTTTATCCTTTCTCTTCCTTTTTTTTTTTTTTTCTGATATAAAAAAGACAAAAAGAATAGTTATTGCTCTAGAATGACAGGCCCTTTGCACAGAGATGGAAGAGTTACTAGTCCAGATTGTTTAAAACAATGACATTTTTGCAGGTCGAAAGACAACAAAAGTGTTGTTGCAGTTGAAACCACAATATGTAATTTTTGGAGCAAGCCACTGGTACCCATTTATCTATGACTAATGTGTCGCAATGATCAGTAAAAGGATGCACTAATGAAATAACAGCTCTCTTAATCACTTGATTAAAGTTGCAATAGGGCTGTATGCAAGGGGTTGTGAGCCAAATTAACATCTGGCACGTTATAAGAATAGAAAAAGAATAACTGAAGCTAAGTGGGTGTCTTTGCAACAGGAAATTATGTTCCTCCTGTGATTATTTAAATTTATTTTCTGAATATTTTTGAATTGTTTTTCTTTAAAATTACAAAGGAAAGTAAGCATGTGTTTTGAGGAAAAACAGAAATGACAATCATTTGTGAGTGGATTTGATCCTGTGACAAGATTAGTACTGCAATGAAACATCAAATGCACCTAGTTCTTTGAACCATGGTTGATAAAACATTTTTCTTAAATGTTTATTGAAAAGTAAAGACATGATCAACAGAATAACCAGAAACAGTGCAATGGACTGAGACCCAAGAAATTTGTTCTGTGTTCCAAATACAGCTATTTAGTAACTGAAGGTAAATATATATTCCTCTCTGTGTTTCTCATGCCTAAAAATGGCAGTCAATAATGTTCCCTCATGCCACGGAGCTTTGAGAACCACCAATGAAAAGTGAACTCTAAGAGATGTAAATTACGGCCAACGTCTGCATATTTTCTACACTTTATTTTTGTTAATCATAAATGTTCAGTGTTATGTGTTGGCTAAGAATATGAAGTGCCTTCATAAGTTATATACAGCTGTATAGGAGCATTGTTTCTGGGTGGACTTCTGGTACAAATACGTAATATTAGAATAGGAAGAAGTATTCTTTTCTGTCATTTTCACTGACAGAAGAAACTTCAAGCATGTAAATGGGGCTACCTTTCATACTTCCATGCATGAGATGCAAGTTAAAAAATGATAACAGGACCACTGGACCCTGTCAAACATTGTCTCTGAAAGCTACTGAGACTGTATATTAATTAGGATATGTCAAGTTTGATCATAGACAGGAAGCTGTGCCTCTGAGGAGTTCCAGTTTGTCATGATGCCTTTCCAGCATGTATTCATGGTTGCCTTACCTTGTTATTTAAATTGAGAGCACTGAATTTGAGGGTGGAAATATACACTGGTGAAAAGCACTAAAACATATTTTGTATATAAAATCTTCCCTGAAATCTGTTTCTCTAATGGCAAATGTTTCTTATTCCTTCCAAATCTTTACTTCCTCCTATCATTTTTTTTTTTAAATTGATTGAAACCTCACTAATTTTTCTTGAGTCAAGAATTCCCAAAGCTTATAGAGAGCCTGGTGAGTTACTGCTTAACACATTTTTAAACTATATGCTCTCCAGCTGCCATACAATGTTCTGTTGTAATCTGGGTACAAAATGTAAACACTAATGGAAACATGATGATTATTATTAGAGTTCTGGTATTCTCATAAATGTGATTCAGAGATAGAAAGACATTTTTTTTTTTACACTGCATATGAAAGAAGGTGTGAGATTTTCCATGACAGCAGCTCCTTCTATTTCATGATTTGTTAAAAACAAACAAACAAACAAACAAACAAACAAACAAAACTTTTTGAATATTTTTCTCCATAAAACTAATTGCTCAGATCCCCTTCTGAAATTCTGCTCATTTTGCAGAAGGGTATGATGGACATTGTCAGAAATACATCCCTTAAGATCCATACAGTGATAACATGGAAAATGAATGTGAAACTCAGTTGTTAGCATTTACTGTGATGTTATTTATATCTTAGATTGAAAACTGCTGGGAAGGCCTGGGGGAATTATCATGGGATAATCAAACTCGCTGTTGTGACATTGCTTCTTCTTTGTTGTTGTTGTTGTTGTTGATATTTAAATTTAAGGGAGTTTCCTAAAAGTTATTTTTCATTTTCTTTTTTTTTTTCTCTCTTATTTGACATTTTCATGTACTTTTCAAGATTTGTGTCTATTTTACTTTGCATTTTTCTGGGTTTTATTTAACATTAATTGTTCATGAAAAGGGTTAATACTTGAATATATAGGAAATAATATGACTGACAATCTAACAATTAATGATGACAAATATGACATATTCCGTACTGTGAATATTATTTCTTTTATGCATTAAAAGCAAAAAGATCATCAAGAAAAACAGGAGAGAAGAAAAATAGATCTTGGTTATTTGGCATGAGTTTATCCCCACTTTGCTTCCACTTTTTTTGAGGTAGAGTCTGAGGCTAGTCATGTATTAGGGCTAAGAAAAGTCCAGGTCCACGCTGAAGATAATTTCTGTGACTCAGCAACTATGGAAAACAGCCACAGACAGGCTGCTTACAACCTTTACAGCAGTCCTGAGCTATGCTGGGGACAGAGGCTAACAGGGCATGAGCATGTGACTGATCTGGGCCATACCACTACCCACGGTGGGGACCATTGGAGGTGGTCAGGCATCATTTTAGGCTGTCTTCTAGGACTGACATTCAGGTGCTTATTGTTGGTTATGCAAATCCCCAACTTAGTATGCAACTGGAAAGAGCGTTGCCATGCATCTCCTAAAGATTTTTAAAATCTTCTTCAGAGTTTGGCCTTTTGCAGTTAATTCCATAACATTTCTAATAGTTAGACCTTGGAAAGCTTTTCAGAACATATATACTAGTGCTGGTCTTTTACAATGAATGATATGATTGCTGAAGAGAGTAAATACTTCCTTCTCGGGCTCCTGCAGCTTTTCCTGTGTCCTGATCCTTATTCTAAGTGGGAAGTCAGGTGACACTGCTTTTTAAATTAAGGCTGTTCCTTCTGTTATGGGACTGACAAAGACTGTCTTCCATGGGTCCATAATACTGACCCTCCTACTTGAAAATTACCACTGTAAGTTACACTTTGTCCTACACTCTGGCTCAAAACGGAGAAAGCAAGTGGCCTATGCCTGCTTTTCCTAGATTTCCCATTCACTGGGGATCTCTGAACATATGTAATAAAGTCTGGTCTTTTGTGAAAGGCTTGGTCACAAGCTGCACTGCATAACTGTGGCAGGGAGTTAGGATTCCCTCCCCTATTTTCTTCAGTCTGTGTGCGGGACATTCGACAGCTGCTGATGGCCAGTAATGACCACTTTGGCCAAACTCCATCTCCACCAACAAACCCTTTGTACCAGCGCACTGTGAAATGAGTTCACAGGGAGGAGATATAGTGAGTGATACAATCTGTTATCTAGCGTGAGCGAATAAATATAATCATTTACTTAAGGCTAACATTTCTTCCATATTCTAGCCCTGAGCAGCAAATGAAAAATACATGGAACTTTGATCTAACCTGGAAGCAGTGTTCAGTGCTGAAATATTCTCAGTTAGGAGCACTGAAAACACCTAACAGAGATATTTGGCTCATTCATGGCAAAATATTCATCCTCTCTTTTTCATGCTTTACCTTTTCCTTAGACTGATTCTGTTCCTTTGGAATGTATGGACAGGGCTCTTGTGGACTAGAAGCTATAGATAGTAATGAAAAATGTTAGATCAACCTTTATCTGGGCATGAAATAGGAAAATAATATAGTTCTGATGTGGTTATTTAATATTTGGTGGGAGAAGATAATAAAAAAATCTCTATTTTATATCTGTTTTTCTTGTATATCCAAAAAACAATCCAAAACTTTTCCAAGTTGCCAGACTCATATACATATCTAATATATTTTAGTGAACACTGCATAAGATATTTCCTACTCTTTGCTGCTTAAGTAGTATATCATAGAATTCTCTTCATGGAATAGTCATACCCATGGAGAACATGAGAAATGAGGGTGCTTGAAGTTCTACAGAGATTTATTTTTTTTAATGCCAGCCATTGCTTTTCTTTCTTCTAGCTACTTAGAACCGAACATCTGGTAGTCACTAACGCATGAAAAATGAATTCCTTCTTACTCCAGCTGTTACCTTTTACTAGAAAATCTAAAAATATAAGAAAGGCCCAGTAGAAATACAATTTGATGTCTAATTAGGGATGCAAAAGAGTTGACTTTAGAAATGATATTTGGACACTCATTCTGTATTTGAGGCACTGTAAACCCTTCGCCTGTCATGTACCCTAGCAAGTTCTAACCCATCTTTCCTAGCCAGCGTTCACTGAACCTCTGGACATGGGCTACCTGTAATAAACAATTTTTAAATGGTTTTCTCTAATGGAAGTGCAGATGTGGGGGATACAGCAACTTCCCTCCAAAATGAATTCCCATTGCTCCCTATTATCACATTTCCTGATGATATCTCCACTGTTGTTGATATCTGCACTTCACTACAATCTGACTTCAATACCTTAAGAAATTGTGTTTTATCTACTCCTTTCTAGAGGCATTCCAAGCAATAAATTCCATGAAGTGCATGTGATGGTGCTGCTGCTTTACTTTCTCTAATGCTTAGAAAGTGTGATGCCAACACTGATACATTGAAATAAATGATTTCTAAACTCTTTGAATTCTTTCTTTAAATCCACAGAAGTCTGGTTATGGAGTACAGCTTGATGATGTGCTCTACAAATCTAAACTTTAATGAGGTCAGGAAAAGTCCATTCCTCTTCATCTGTAACTAACTTCTGTTAAGGTAAAGTGAAAACTAGTGCATGTCATTTGAAATTGATTGATCCTCAGCAGTTAAAGAGTAATATCACCCCTTGCTAGGGAGAAACATTTGGGAGAAAGCATCCACAACCACCTTTACAGTTTCTTGCATGGTGTTTGAGGATACAAAGGATTATTAAGGATACAAATGTGTTTTCTTTTGCTAGGGAATGAGTGCAAAAACTAGGCACTAGGCAAATACAAGAATACCAGACTCTTCAGGAAAATGTGGTCATGACCAATGAGGACAGTGCTTTAGCACCAGCCTGGTACTTTGCAATGACTCCTTGCTCAGATCTCTCAGTTTACTTTTCTTAGACTGTCCTTGTCCACAGTCAGGTTCAGAAATCCCATCCTAAGAGGATTCTAACTCTGGAGATTGCTCCAATGAAACACACCTTAGAGCTGCACTTGATTTTTTATGAGGAAGTTTTGCATATCTTTTTTTTTTTTTTTTTCCTGGGAATGCTGGGAAAGACAGAATTCCTGCTGTCTGTTTCCTCTGTACCTCTCTCCTGTTCTCTGAGAGGTCAGGTACAGAAATGGGCGCTCTGTTGCAGGAAACCCATTTATTTACAGAAACACTAAGCAATGCCCTTCTGGGTTTAGGTTTGGAGCAATACAAAGATGGCAAAGAAATCCCTTTAGGGTAAGAGTGATTTTTGGTTTGAGCTAGCAGCTACTTGTGAGCAGTGACCTGACAGGAGGCAGCTAAAAACTAATCCTTTGCCTCCAAACTTTCATTTTCATTCCATGTAACTTTTTACTTCCTTTTTTTTTTTTTTTTCAGTTGCACTGTTACAATAATAATAATAATAATAAAAAGATAATAATACATTATCTGTAAGTTCACTCAGATTCTAACCACCAAAGACCAATGTGAATAGTGGGTGGGAGGAGAACCCTACTTTTTAGTCTTTAGTCGGTGAAAATTAGTAGTATTATTTATATTCAGTTCTCAGATATCCCAAGACAGTTTCAGCCAAGTGGTCTGTAAATATTTAAAGCAGAGAGAGAGAGAAAGATAGCTTACATACTTTTTATTTTAGGAAGAAATTCAGCAGAAGTATATCAATTCATTTACTCATTCTATCTTGGTACAAAGAAAAGCATGTCAAAATGAAACCTTCAGTGATTTCCACAACAAGCAAACTACTCAAATAATTAATACAACTTAAAAAAGGAACTTTGTCAATATCAGCATGTTCAGAGTCATAAGAATGATTTGAGTCATGAGTAACCTATGTGCTTAGGGATCTGCAATCATGAGAGAAGGCTTTAAATGCAACACAAAGCCACATTTTTGAAGGCAATATTTCTATTTATCACATTTCTTATGAAAGATTTTTCCCTCTTTCCAAGCAAGTGTTTGGTGGCACTGAAGTGTGACATGGGTATATTAATAGCACTACTCATCCACATTAAAGTTAAAAAATGGTACTTTTCAGCTCCTTACAGGGAGAGCAGTAAATTCATAGGTTCCTTTGGTCCTGATATGCAAACTGTTAGACATTTCATTACTAGGCTGTATTTAACCCTTTGCGATGAGAGGGTTCATCACATGTACATCATAGCTTTGTACACCTGGCTAATGGTGTTACAGCAAGCTTTTTCTATGGAATTTTTTCTAGTCCCCATCACCGACCGTCAGTGCTCCAGTATTTGATTCAGAATGTTAAATCATTCCTTCTTATGTAGATTTTCATTTGATTTTTGACCATCTCTTTTATTTAGGTTTCGGTCTCCACTCTTTAGGCTCAAATTTGAAATACAGAGGTGTCCATATCTTGCATTCTGAGTTTTGTACCTTAAGGAGATATAATGTCAAACACTGAGGTGAATGTGCTGAATTTCCAAAATCAAAAGCTGTCTCATAAATTAGGCAAGCTATCAAACCAGCTGGAAGCACGTAAGTGTGAGAAGACGGTGAAGGTCTCAAAGGACAGATGGGATTAGTGGATCCATAATTTTCTTTGTGAAAAAGAGACAAACATGGAAATTGGAGGAACTGGTATTTTGTGTCCTGTGACTTTGGCTTTTGCTTATATTCGGCCTTATGACTGTTCTTGGAGATTCTGCAGTCAGTAAAGAAGCTATGGTCTCTATATAAGAACACTGTAACCATAAAGATATCTGCAGTGGAGCTGCCAGCTCTTACCTGGTGCTGTGCTCATCCAGAGAGAAGCTGTTTGTCAGTATTTGGCCCTGACACAGTGATATTACCGAAGTAATGGAAAATCTGCCTCAGGTGAGGTGTATGAGGTAAGAAGTAGTACCTGGAGACACACAAGGGGAAAAAAGACCTGCAGCTGGTGTTGCCTGTAGCTGGCGAATGTCTGCAGTGGGAATTTTGCTGACAGAGACTGAATGAACTGCATGAAATTAATGTATTCTAGCATCTCTTCTGCCACCAAGAAAATGATAGCTTAGGCTAACTGTTGATGTAAGTAGAGGCATTTTGTGTTTTTCTGATCTTCTCTCTAAGCAACCATGCGTAGGGCACTGCTTACTTCTGATGGCTCTTGCAAGACAAAGCAACCTGTTGTTATTCATGAACCTGTGTACGCAGGAATCCACTTGTTTCCTATTCAGCTAAGAAATAGATCTGTCTGGGTAGTAGAGGGCTTTCATGGTAACAGTGGGGCTCAGAATGGTAGCAGACTGATAGTTCTTGACAGATATCAACTGCCACCAACACAATTGCTCCCAAATAAGTAAGGTTAAAACTTCCTGGGGCCAGATGAAGCAGATCTGCAGAGTCAGGCAGGATTGCTTGCCAGTCGCTTCTAGTCTACACATTCTTGCAGCATACTCAAACTGATATTTTGTTCCAGTATTTCTTTTGTGCCAGGTGATTTCTAAAGCTAAAGGAATAGTGATAAGTTCAAATGACTTTTAATAAAGAGTTTGAGACAGAATAGTGAAATAACAATATCAAGAGCAGGCTAGCTTCATCTCAAACTCAATGGCAGAATCAATCTGATGTTGTAAAGATTTAGGAGATGTTTGAAAATCTGGAAGACGAGAACAAATTTGTGAATGCTAGGTTTTCCAGAGGGAAATGAAAGAGAAAAGATACTGTCATTTTATAAATAATTTTTAAAGGAAATCTTTGTGATCAAGTATGAGTATGCCTGTTTTTGCAATAAAAAGGAAAATTCTTCTGCTGACAATTCATCAAGTATAATGATAGTAGACTTTCTGATCTTCCAAAATATGGAGAAGGTTTCAAAATTTGCCAGGAAAGTATTAGACATTAATCTGTGAAGTAGCTGGATTTTATTGATAAAATCTGACCGAAGAACGGGCATTTTGGCTACAGACCAATTTCTAGCAGCAGTAGAATCACATCAGTCTGCTCACATCCTCTTTTGTGCCATTCTTTTGGTATTTCCTTGGAGGATAGGTACAGGCAGTTTTATTTCTATACTGTGCTGTGATACTTCTGCTCAACTTTTTATCAGGGTATACCTGAGAATGTTCTCATTTTTTTTTCTTTTTTTCTTTTTTTTCTTTTTTTCCGAAATCAGTGTGTGAGCTTCACAGCAGCCAAAGATTGAATAAGCAAAGGAGATGCTGTGTTTCTGTTACCAGTTTGCCTTGGCCCATTGGGATCACAAGGGCTCTAACACTAGATTATCTTAAAAGAAATAGGTGGGTAACAGAAAGTTCCAAATTCCACATTTCCTTTGTCTTTTCCCAAGTCAGAAATGATAGGAGAAAAAAGTGTGCCACTCTCATCTTGCATATACTAGTTTATGATACTCTTTTGGTTTTGCATGTTGGCATTCATGCTTTCTAAGCATACTTTCTCATACAACCAAATCTGGTTCTTTAGTTCTGAGCTTAACATCTACAAAATACTGGACTTTCTCTCAGCAGTGATCAGGTGTGAGCAGCAGTCATCTGTTGTAACAACCAGTAAAATTGCAATTACCACTGGAATTCTTCCACTTTAATAACATATAATTAAGGTGGAGGAACAATCTACCATATTATGTAGCTGTCAGAACACTCAGACACAGCATTTCCATCACCAATGGCTCATTCTGAACAGCCTCAAAATACGCTCTCTTATTCTCTGTAACATAACTATGGACAGTATAAAGAACAAGCCATATATATTTAATTTTTCCCTACTGGTTGTGAATGCAAAGTAACAGCTTGATTTGAAAGAAAAGCCTTTAGAAACTCTTTCAAGACTAAAGTGTTCATACAAATCACTGTGTTAATTATATATCCCAAAAATTATGCAAATAATCTTTTTAGTGGTGAATTAATCAATTTTAATCACTTGAAAAATAGCTTTTAAGTGGTTTTATTTTTTATAAAAATATGTCAAACTATTTAAAATTCTCATGGTGAGCTTATATTTAATAGTCCTGTTTTACTTCCTTTTAATAGTGACAGATGAATACTCCCTATGTTATTTTGGTGTTGAGCAACAGACACAGTAGGTGATTACAGGTGTAAACTTCTCACATTGGATTTCAGATTGTTGGAAAGGTTTATAAAATAATAGTTTAGATTTCACATCTTAGTGTTTCATTTTAGATGCCTTTGGCACTATGGCCTAACTAAATGAGATGCATTCAAACAAGGTACTTGACCTCTTCTGTAGCGATGTGGACATAAATTGTTGTCTAATCTGAGAGCACGGCAGAAAACAAATCTCAAATCTGGGCATGGGAACACACCTGGATAAGAACTTTTCATTTGTAAATTGTTTGACCTACCCAGATCTGTTTACTGCTTGTTCCAAAGGTGCATGTATATCAAATAGCTCCTCTGGTGATGGGCAGCAAAATTCTAGACAGAGAGATGACCAGCTCTTGATTCTCACTGTGCCTGCTCTCAGCTTAGCTGTAGCAGTACATCTGCTTTCTCAAGCACAACTAGCCACAGAAGTAGGAACCACATGCTGCTATTCTTCAAGCTGGGGCCATTCATGCTTCTACGTCTGGGCTCCTGACTGAACTCTTAACTCCCAAAATTTCCCATTATTTTGACTTTTATGATAGACGTATCCAGAGTCCCACATAGCTATCCAACCATCACAAGGCAGTGTCTCTCAGAATGCACACAGAACGTGCCAGAAGAAATGTTCATGAATCCTCTCAGTCCAGATTTTAACAGCATGCGTGATCAAAAGCTCCAACTATTTGTTTAGGCAGAGCTGAAGCAATGTAACACTTCCCATCCACAAAGCAACCCAATGCTTATGCAGTGGCTACCTGAAACACATTGGGATCTAGCCAAGAACAAAATTAAAATGATTAGTACAGTATTACTGTAAAAACCGAATCTTTAAAAAATCTCTGGAAATATATTTGATATGGGTGGGGATGGGGGTAGAGAGGTGGGAGTATTTTGCATAGTAATATTCATTTTCTTCCTATCAGTAACAATGTTTAGGTACATTGCTGCTGCTCTATGAGGTTGCTAGCTAACATTCCATTGATGAACTACAGAACTTTGTACAGTATATTTTTATGGTCCAAAGAAGTGTAAAACAAACTATTTACAAAATTTACAAAATTAAACTCAAATCTGAGAGTTAATGTCCTGATACACTCAATTATGGAAATAAAATTCAATTTTGTTGCATGTACTGTAAGAATATTCTAGTAGTAAACAAAAGAGGACAGCAAGGTTTACAAATAAATGTAACAGAAATATTACATGTCTTTTGCATTGAGAATACCAGATAAAAATGGACTAGACATTTAAAATGTGTGGCTACTATGTATTCATTCATTCATGTATTCCTTCCATAACCTGACTCAAATTTTTTGCTATTTGGTGCATTTACTGAAAGACATTTAGTGAAGTGACTGAAAAAAAAAAAAAAAAGAATTACTAAGTAAAATGATTATTTTTCAGTATGATCATATTTATGCTTCCAATTAAATTCTTATGTTTACAATTATTGATTGCATATGCAATGCAAGTATACATGCAATACAAGTACATAATCTACATTTTGTTTTTCAATTTCTAGCAGTTCTCACTTGCTTAAAATGAGATCTTTGACAACCAGAAAATTAGGCCGTAACTGATTGGGTTGGGTGAGCAAGAGCACGAGGTTCTTCAGTGCAAGACCTCTCCTGTAATGCATGAACAACAGGTGATATAAAGCTTCTTCAATCCATGCTGTAGTAGGAAAGAAACTGCTTTCTTCAAAATGTTCTGGTACATTGTGCATGACTTTTGTCTGATTAACCACTGAGACAGCTACACTTCTAAAGGAGCGTACAGTTTGCTGTGCTGGTGCCATTTCATTTGGAAACAGCAGAACGGAAAAACAAGCTCCTTCATGGACTCCTTCTTCAGACAGAACTGGATAAGTGCTAGAACTAATTTTCATAGCCAAATATTCTTCATGTGACATCACACACATACACTGTGCCATAAATGAAGGAACTAAAATTTATTCTTCATACTTTATAATGTCCTTTATTTTTCCTTCCAATGATGATTCACTGCCGATATACAAGTGAAAAAGACCGTGTTTTAGATGTACCTGGCCACATTACCACTGCAACAGCAGTGGCACAGCATAAACTGTGGGAACTTTTTTTCTGGCTGGCAGATTGTATTCAGTTCAGTTCCTTGAGCATTGGATACTATTGCTCTTCTTAAGGACTCCAATGAAAATTTGTAGGATGAATTTCTGCCTTCTTGAGACAAGACTTACATTATGCCAGACTAATTTATCCACCCCACAGTCTTTGGTGGTTAAAATAAATAGTTTATCAGAAATCTTTCTGAAATATTTTTGATCTTTTTATATGAGATTCTATTCAGGAAGGAGCTCCCACACCTTTGTCTGATTCATCCCTCATCAAAAGGAACAATGTGAAGGAATCTGTAATTTGGGTTTTACACCTGAAGGTGAAGGAAAGCTGGTAACCTGGAGGAATCCTTTGCCCTCAAGACTCAGAAAGCCCAATAAATGCTGGTGATGAAATCCTAACTGCCCAGCAATGACTGACACAGATGTTATTTTTGCAGATAACAGCCTTGTGGTACATGAAGCATTAGTCATATCTTTTAAATAATTCAAGAGAATATTAATATCCTCTAACTGCCTTGTATTTAAGAGTGACAGGTTGTGAAATTGACCTCTGGAAAAAAAAAAATCTATTCAAAATATGAGTTTACTTCAGGACCACCAGCTTTAAATGTCTGATCCTCAGCTCCTTTTGATTCAAATGAAAGGGTTGATAATACTTGCGTGGCCAGACAAGACAAAAGATTGTTTGTTCTCTTCCTAATGTGTGTTGGCAGAAGTCTCTTATGAAGAAAAGAACAGGAGCAAATTTATTTCCCAGGAGACTCATGGTAGTATGGAGTGGAAGAGCTGGGAAGGTTCCTCTGAGTGATTTAAAAAGACCGTGAGGATTTAGTCTGCCAGTAGCCTTACCTGGTTACAGGTAGGGAACTGCTGTAACAAATGAGAGTTTCTTTTTAACTAAGTGTCCTGGTTTCAGCTGGATAGAGTTAATTTTCTTCCTAGTAGCTGCTATGGTGCTGTGTTTTGGATTTAGGATGAGAACAACGCTGATAACACAGGGATGTTTTAGCTGTTGCAGAGCGGTGCTTGCACAGAGCCAAGGCCTTTCCTGCTCCTCGTGCGGCCCTGGCAGCAAGGAGGCTGGGGGTGCACCGGGAGCTGGGAGGGGACACAGCCAGCACAGCTGACACTAACTGGCCAAAGGCATATTCCATACCACTTGGTGTCACACTGAACAATAAATATAGGATGGATGGCTGGGGCGGGGGCGGGGGGCTGCTGCTTGGGGTCTGGCTGGGCATTGGTCTGTGGGTAGTGAGCAACTGCATTGTGCATCACTTGCTTTGTATATTACCGTATAATTATTATTGTTATTATCCCTTCCTTTTCTCTCCTATTAAACTATCTTTGTCTCAACCCATGAGCTTTTACCTTTTTTTCTCAATTCTCTCCCCCATCCCACTGGGATGGGGTTGTGTGAGCAAATAGCTGTGTGGTGCTTAGCTGCCTGCTGGGTTAAACCACAACACTAAGAAAACAAATGTACTGATGTGGAGAGTGGGGTCAGAAGGACACATTTGACAAATGCTGTTAAGGGAGTGGAGGCATGCCATTTTCAGAGCAGGTCTATGTGTCAGGCAGCCAAGGAGGGGGAATGGGACCATACCCCTGCTTGTGGCATGCACCTCCCACTGCCTGGGTGCACAGCACCCAGATTTCCATTGGGCAGCTCTTTGCAGTATAGGGAAATAAATGGGATCATGAACATTAGCTTGAGTTTGGTGATGTGTGAAAAGTGCGTGTGTTGGTTAGTTGTTCTTCTGGTCCTGCATTTGTGTAGTTTTGATGTTGTATTGCTTTTGTTGCTACTGCAGCTGAAGCAGAGGGCTGCTTTCCCCACCTGTCGTGCTCTGTTTCTTGGGTGTAGAAAAGAGAACATTTTTGTTGTTACTCTGCAATGTGGGAAGTGAGAGTATTGCTATATCTGCCCTCTGCAGAAATTAAGTAAAACCCTAGTTACCTTCCCTCTCTGAAACAAACAAAAAACCACCTTCCCTCTCAATTGTCTGTTACCTAAGTAACAAGAAATACGGCTTCTCCTTGTTCATCATCAGGCAGCATTGTGCAATGGAGTGGAATTCAAACATCCAGGCTATGGTTGTTTCACAAAACCTTTCATCAGGCGTGAATGAGAGCATATGTCTGAACTATCCTGGTAGCCCAGGAAATGGGAAGAACAGAAAGTGATCTGAGAGGAAAATCTTTAAGACACCAGGGATGCAAAATGGGATTTTATGGCCAAATGCCCACTTCAAAAAATGTCTATGAATTAAAAATACACAGGTACAGACATAATTATTTCCAAGACCCATAAAACAATCTCAAGCACAAACCTTTATACTGGAGGCCAAATCCCCTTTATGCAGAAACTACCCATGTCCCTGCCTGGGTTGTTTTAGGGTGGCACTTCACCCTGCAGGGACCAGCTGCCAGCAGCTCCTTGGCAGCTGCAGCCTGTGCCAGCTGTACCAGGGCTGCCCACAATTTCCTCAGGCCCTGGGAATGCGGTCGGGAGCTTCCAAAAGTCCCCAGTGTCCTTGCCTTGCAGTCTGAGCCTTGGGGACGCAGCTGAGGACCTTCTGCTCAGTGTCTCTGGGGTAATACTTTTTTATTTTCATTTAAATTGTGAATTTGGAAAGAGAAATGGTTTGACTGTCCCTTTAGGATCATTGCATTCCTCTGTATTCGGTCTGCCCATTTTCTGCTATTTCAGGGAGGCAGGGGGAGGAGTAAGGAAGGTGCAACAAGTCTTTTCGGTATCTGCTTTACAAACAAGTATTCTTTACGATTTGCATTAGAAAGTTGACTTTGGACATATGTTGGAGCTCGGACAGGAATTTCATGTGATTGACAGTGACAAATGGTGACGTACTATTCAAGGAAAATTAGCATATATCTGCTATGATAAGTGTTAAAGACATTAATGCTTAAATTTATTTCTCCTTTTAAAAGAGCCTTTATTTTTTAGAAATACTTTTTCAGTGCAGTTGCAGCTGTCAGCCCTGACAAGGTTGAATTTACTAATTCATATCTTCTTCTCATACTCTGTAAAGAGGCTAAATTGCCTAATGAAAAAGCTCCCTGTTTCGATTTTCTTCTTAAATAATGATAATAATAATAATAAAATGGGTTCTTCTTCTGCAGTTCTGAATTTGATCTGCCCAAGACTGTGGCTTGAATGAGGGAGAAAGAAAGAGGAAACACAAAGGAAATTATAGTTATTGTTGAAACAAATATATTTTTCCTTTAAAATACAACATTTTCATAAATCTGATTGATGTCATGCAATTTCTTTCCTATGGCTGGTAATTGCCAAAAATTTTGCCTGCTTTATTTTTTTTTCTCCTTTCTTCTGTATCCGTCTCTCTGCACACTTGTGAAAAATAACAGAGGCCAGTATTCCCTGAGTATTTTGCGTCACAGGTTTGTGTACTGCTGGGTGGGGGATTGACTTTGTGGCACACAAAGAGTTAATCCCAGCTGCAGCCTTTCATATTTCAGGAGTTGAAGAATTATTTTCAGTCGGACATAGTCGTCAATTCACTGCCAGGAGTTAATATCTCTCCCATCTGTGGAAATGCACAACTCAACCAGGTTCTGATATCCCAAGGAAAACAATGACTTTGGAATAGCAGAAAAAAGCTGCTGTAAATAAAAGACACATGCTGTCCGCAGAACCACTCTTAGAGATACAATCTGTATCACACACATCGGGGACATCCAGGAGAAGAAGTCCTTCTTTGCAGGAGAGGACGAGGACATATAACTATTATTTAAGGCTATTTCCACACAGCTGTTGTATATCAGTTCTTAGCCTGTAAGTTTGTTTTTATCCACTGCACCCAGATCCTCAGTGTCTTCTCACAGAAGAGCTAGGAAAGAAGTAAAATCCAGATGGTTCTCCTGAGGTTTTGACTGGAACTATTTATGAGGGTAATCCTTTGCTAATGTGGCTGAGGGAAGTACACTCAAGCCTGTGTGTCTAAGAGCACATGGTCTGTAACGTAACGTAAAGTAACGTGATGTAACAAACATAACAACTTAACACAAGCAGAAGAATAAGTCACTACATGAAAATAAGAAGAGGTTTCCCGTTGGTTGTGGAAGTCAGACTGAGCAGATAGATTTGAGCAACTCTGACAGGGTTTGTATTAGTGAAGATACTTGGAGTACTAGTTTTACCCCATATTTTTTCCAAAGTACTTGACATGACAACATATATTTGTCTTTGTCTTTTCAGATAGGTGCAGTCAGGCTTTTGTCCAAAATTGTTTTTCTTTTTTGTTTTTTCTGTTTTTGGCAATGTGCTCTACCACGATCATTTCTGGGGGGAAAAAAAAAAAAATGTTGAGTTCAACACAATTTAGCTTTTATTTAAAGTAAGGTCTGAGACAAACTTGAAAGGTGTCAGTTGAAATTTGGAGCTGGGTCTGAAATTTGAAGCTCAGAAAAATCTCACTTTTTGTTATATATATTTGTATTTCTGAGTATTGTGCTTTTAGTATGGGAACTTGGTTTTAAACAAAAATTTGAAAAAGCAGTCATTTAAAGAAAATAAAGTCCCTTGTTCTCAAGAAAAAAAAAATCAGAATGCATGCACTCATCTTTCCTTGAAAGAATATTTTTGATCAGGCAGCACACCAAGCTCATTAGGATATTAGAACAGTTTAGGATGTCTATTAGAATAGAATAGGGTATCTTGGAATGCCCTTATTTCCTGGGATTCAAGCAGTTTTAGAATTGGTGGGCCTTTTTGTATGTTAGAGATGGTTCCCCATTCAATCACGCACCCAGACTGAAGTTACGTCAGCAATTTTGTAGTATAATGTCTGATTGGGAGTGTTGTCTATGGCAAAGTGGAATACTCAGCATCACAGATATTGTCTTCTGTACCTGATGACTTTCTATCACGTAGCTTTGGAGAAATTGCTTTCTGTGAAACCTAACTTATGAAATGTCCCTTAATGAGCTTGGAGTGCCAAGGTGACGTGACTCCAGGGTGCTAGTCAGCTGTCCCCCAGCAAAGGATGATTTGAATCCAGACCAGTCTGCCTACAGAGACAGGGCTTCTTAATAGTATTCTGCATTCATCTGTCAGTAGTTCAAATTAAATGTAGGACAGATCTACCATGGAGTTCAACTAATTGTCTCCTACACATTAAAGAAAGGACTGTTTAAATGTACTATGTATGCAACTTTCTCACTGAAAAATGATGCAGACTGATTTTTCAGAATGTTTAAATTTTATGATTTATGGAAATGTTTAAACATGTGGACAAGTTTTATCTAGATCAGATATTATACCTAAGTCTTATTTTGTTCTGTGTCTGTACTTTGGGTGTACTTTAGTATATTCAATTTAAGTCTAATTTGGTCATGTTGATTCCAAAAATCTTGCAACTGTTATTCATGAAAGAAAAACAGTTATTTCAGAGTTGTGTTAATGGTCCATAGAAGGTCACAGCTACATCTCTGACTGATCAGGACTTCAAGGGCATCAGAATCTGAATTTGTGCTCCTATTCATACTGGAAAACACAGGGTCTTACCACTGGAGCTGAATGAAAGTCTCACCTGTGAGTAACAGTATTCCTAAACAAAACAAACAAAACAAAACAAAACAAACAAACAAAAACAAACAAACAAACAAAAAGAGCTGATGTCCCAAACAAATACAAAAATTATTTAGTATTAGTATTTTTCTTCATAGGTACATCAAAACTCACTGACAGACATCACTCAAATCTTCTATTTGCTTCTGCATCTGTCTTTACTATTCACCAGATTCAGTAGCATTCACCCTCTCCCTAGCTTTATACTTTCATCCTATATTTAGTTCTTATCAATGGATTGCTGACTATTTCTGATAACAACATGCTACTAGGATTCATCAGATACATGGGAGGTAAGGTTAAGTATCCTTTCCTTGACCCTGCTGTGCTTCTGAGCATGCACTGAGATATGAAATCTTTTTCTTTTGCTTAGTTTGATTATGTAGGACTGAACTCTGAGAATTCCTCAGTAATGTGTTAGAAAGCAAACTCATATATTGTTCTGCATTTTCTTGTTGACTGAGTTTTACTCAGTTCTTCAAATGCTTCCTTGAATTAGTATGAAAGTCTTTCCTCTCATCACTCAGTAATTTAATGTGATATATTGTCTTTCTCTGTTCTTTTTTTAATAATATCAGTGTGGCAACCCAGGAATCATCTCATAAAATATCTGTGTACTCCTACTTTGATTATATGAACAACACAGTTTTTTCCAACCTAAGCCATTCTGTTTTTCTGTGATTCTGTAATTCATCTAAAAGAAGGAGTTTGTAGTAGAGCTTGTGAAGTAGTAAACCTCAGACTTTTCCTAAAATAAAATGTTCAAATAATTGATTTTCTTTGATTCATTAGTTAGGACTCTCACTGAAATACCCATTATCTGAGATCAAGGCACATGGTTACATGCAGACATCTGTAGCATACATCTCTTCCTTCTCCCCTGTTCATAAGTGTTACTTTTTCTCTACCCAGGCAGCTCTAAAGATAACCTTCATTTTATTTTCTTTAACACAGTCTTGTATTTCACATGAATCTGGTGTGAGGAGGGACAATTAGCCTGCTGTTATAACTCCCTCCATCACCACCGAATCTGAGACCTGACCCTGGGACAGTTCTTTTACCATGTAGCTTCTGTGAGAGAGTACCTATGGCTAACTTGAGCCAAGGGTATGTTCTTGTGCCTGAGACCTGATGAGAAGAAAATGAGGAGAAATTGTGTGAGTCCAGGTTTGGATATTGCTTGTAAGAAACAAAGTAGTTTTATATTTTCTATTTTTGTTATGCACACATTCTGGAAAACAAATATAATTTCACAGATTTCCTGAGAAAAGACATAATATAAAAGATGTCCTATCAAAACAGACAGAGAGGGATCCCACCAACGTGCATTCTGGGTCAGGTTCATTATGTAAGCTAGGTCAGTGAATTAATCATTACTTTGTGGGATGAAGAGCTGTAAAGACTTTCTGTTGGGCTTCTGCATAATGTGGATTTCACAGATTAGTGTAGAAGAAACTCCTAATGTTGAGCCAGATGCTAAACTTCAGATTTTAACAAAACTTTTATCAACCCCTAAACTTAATTTTGAGAATTTCTCTTTCTCAGCTTCCTAAAGAAGAAATATAATACTTTCTATAATTTTCAGATGGTGATATTCATCGTTCATGAACACACACAAAAGCAGAACTTTATTTACATTAGTTCTGTGTATTCTTGAAAATGCTGTCATTATCTCCAGTAAATATGACACCCAGCTCCCTTGACTTTGACCTCCTTAGAAGCAGCAATTGTATAACTTCCAATAAAATTGCCTAGAGCTATACTTTTGTGCATATGACAGCTTTAGCCTGCTTCCAGAGTGAGTGTTTTGCATCTGGAAGGGATACAAAGGATGCAGAGAGTACCACGCTGTTCTCTTTCTGGCCACTGGGCTGATGTTTTGTAAAATTGATTTCCAGCTGGATTCTCTCACTTCCTCTGCTCTTATATTTTGGTTTCAGCATATCAGCTCATGAGTGAAGGCTGAGCAAAAAATAGCAGCAAAGGAAGTAAGGCGTGGAGGCAAGAGGGCAGGTGGTAGGAGCTGAAATAGAAACAGTGAGGGACAGATAAAACATACAAACATATATGCCTGGGTATAGTCCACATTCTCAGGATCCTGCTACATAAAACAAGGGCAAAATTCAGGCATGAACACTTTCCCCAGTTCTCTCTTCTTATATACCCTAACTGAGCCTTTATTATTTTATTTCATTTGAATGGTAATACAAGTGGAAGCAATCCTGACTTCACAATACTGATTAGGTCTATGCTTGGGGTATTCGGCTGAGGCAATATTCCTTACATCTCAAGCAAGTAGCGTAGCTGTCAAAATACAGGTGACACAACATATTTAACTGTTCATGTAAAATGGAACTGCTCCAGCAGAAGAAAGAGAAGTAATTAAGAAAGACAGGGTCTTTGCTCTAGTACCACACACCCTAGCACACTTTACTAACAACTGAGCTATTGTGGGCTGCTGTTCTGTTGATGTGAATGTGATTCCACAGAACATTTAGGTGTTCATGAAAGAGCATTTTTTGAAGGAATATGTTTTTGTCTAAAATGTTTTCATCAACCTTAGTGAAGAGGATCATCTGAAGGACAGGCTAAAGGAGTGAAGGCAGGGCCAGGAGGGTGATCAGAAATGCACTGAATACTGAGCATCAAATAATCAAAACTTAGTGTAAAAAAATTGGTCTGGAGACCTGAAGAAGAAAGGGAATGGAGCACTGACTCTAAGCTTTGGCTAGCAAATGACTAACATTTTCAGACAAGTGGCAGGTCTGAAGCGTGTTAGAACAGAAGGAAGAGAAAAATCCTGATGGTGGCTGTAAACCTCTGTTCAGTGAGCCCTTACTTCTGCATCTTATGCACTGGATAAACAGATTCCTTTCCTTATACTTTGCCACAGAGCCAGGTGCTTATATCTCCTGGGGGGAAGATGAGAAGTGCAAATGCCAGCCCATGTAGCAAAGGAGAGCTGACTATAGGTTCCCTAGTAAGAACTGTTTAAGATGGTTTCTGATTTCATGTGACGATGACATTTACGTAGAGGCATGCTGGCTTGAGGGCATTTTTCTGCTAATTTCACTTTCAAGCTCTTACCCACATACATAATTCCAAAACTGTGAAATTGTAAGCAATGCGATGAATAGATTGCTCAGGTTTTTAAAATTATTCTTATTTAAATTGTTAATATTTTTATTCCTGTTGATTGTTTTTAAAAGTCTATTTGTTTTCAGCTTTATAAAAACTTGTTTACAATCACAGATTTTTTGACTTAAGCTTTGTATTTTCCATGAATCAGACCTGGGAAAAATCTGCCCTGCTTAATATTTTTGCATATTACCTTAACGAATTTGCAGCATATAAGCTATTTATATTTTCGATAGTGTTCTGTAATACTTAGATGAACTTCACAGGTATGTGCATAAATATGCGCAGGTAGACAGCAAATCAAGAGAGGTCCAAAAAGCAAAATCAGAGAAGTTACCAATTTCATAAGTTTAAAATACTGTCTTCATTGGCTCTGTGACTGACTAGGAATCAAAGTGGAGAAAATCACCTAAATTTACCCTCCCCCTTAGTCAGCGGTAAGCTTCATAGGACCTTCCCCAAACCAAATAAGGCCAGGAAGAATGTGCTAAGCACTGAGTGTGCTAAGAATAAAGTTGAGCTGGGGTGGATAAGGTTTCTTTGAACTCTATATTTCATGTTTCCTGACATACCCCCCCAAAGAACTGTAATTATGTTAGCGAGGCTGCAGGAGCGTTAAACAGCTCTTTCTCAGTTCTTTTGCTTTTTGCTGCCTTTCCATGCTTTCCTGTCCTGTTTAGAGCTGTTGTTTTGTTGTTTTTGTTGTTGTTTGTTTGTTTTTTACTTTTTACTTTTTATTTGTCATGTGCATGGTTCTTAGGATATTAGAGAAAACATGCTGAAGACTCACTGTGAGGCATGGCTATTTTTATTAGAAGCTGATACTTTAGACTGAGCTTTAAGTATTGCCTCTGGAAGGCCTGAGGTTGCTTGAGGAGGGCAGGAGTCTGCAGAGGAAAGAGAAAGTTCAGAGGGACACAAAAGAAGAAGGAACAGAATTAGAAAAAGCAGCGGACCTCCCTTCTGCTCGTTCTGCAACTCCTGCAAGAGCCAGCAACCCAGAAGTAGTATCTAAGCTGCCACGGTAGATCTTGACCTTTTTAACAGAGTATCTCTTACCATCATCATCATGGCCGAGATTACAGCAGAAGGTACGGTAACTATTTTCAAATATAATTAACCAAAAATGGTATGTACTTTGACAGTGCAATTGAGCTGTGTGTGTCAATACGATTTATTGTTCTTAGAATACAACACTTTCACTCCAGGATCATTTCATCTGTTTATTGGGTTGTTTTCTTCTCTTTCCTGTCCTTTTTTTGTTGTTGTTGTTGTTTGTTTTTTTTTTTTCACTCCTGTACTCAGAGTTTTTACCAGTTACAAAAGCAAGATCTCTGTGCACCTCTAAAAATAGTGTTAGTCTCATGTGCAGAGCTGCTCCACTACACTGGTACAAGAAGGGGGAATGCCAGAATGCCAGGTGCTTCCACCCTCAAGCCTTTACTCAGGTAAAACATTGGTAGTCCCTTACAGTCAGGGATTCAATTCTGCAACTCTTATTCAGGTAAGCTTCTAAAAGACTCAGTGAAAGTTGTGTTGAAATAAGTATGCCAGAGGTAGGCACGCAAGAATGAAAGGCAATTGTATTAACCGATAAATGCATATTCTAAAATATGAATATTTCATGTGCTTTAATATTTCCTGACCATTCATATTTAAATAACATTTTAGATGCATAACAATATTTTATCAACCACAGTGAGACAGGGGCTATATTTAAAATGCAACCTTCTTTAGTATTGAATTTTTTAGTTGAATTTCATTCCAGCCTTTTTTTCTGTTTTCCAGTGTGGATTACTCCACTATTTATCCAAATTTAATAATTATATTACAAAAGCAAACAAACAAACAATCAAAATCTAAAGGCTTTAAAACAGTCTTCTGAAAGTTATTTTTATTCTACTTGTCAAGGTTATGTGCATTTCAGTGTATGAAAGTTGTACTTTTCATCTTCCATTTTTCATTATTAATGTTTGTAAGAGGATCTGCATTAAGCAATATTAGAGAGTGAACCAATTGTCTTCTAAATGATTCATGTTAGGACTATGTCAAACTGTACAATCCTTGCCTGATATCTGGTTAACCACAGCAAGGAGACAATGTGGGGATGATTTTTTGATCACCAGTTGGATGGATCTATAAACCATTTCTGGCTGCAAATACTGGCAAAACAGGTGGCTCAGCATGACAGCCCTAATTTGAATGCTAGTACTAATTTATTTGGATATTCTTAACCAGATCTGTTGGAAACATTGGTTATCTTGTAGCTGTTATCAGGAAATCTGTGAAATTATGTTTGTTTTCCAGAATGTGTGCATTAACACCATCAGTCTCAGAGAAGCAGTATGAAAATACTTCTTGTGTTTCTCCAAGTGAAACAAAGCAAAAAAAAATCAAGATTCTTTGTCTGAAATTAATAGCAAACATAAAAAACTTTTCAGTCTGAAAGTGACTTTTCAATCATTTAGTTAATCAAAGAAAGAAGCTAAAAGACTAAAATAAAATAAAACACTAAAATAACACCCTAAAATAAAAATAAAACACAGGGTCTGAAAATGTTTTTACAGTGCTTACAGGTGTTTCTTAGCTGTTGCAGTGTGTGTCTGTTTTCTTTTTGTCTGTGCAAAGCAGTAGACTTCAGGTGACAAGGGGCATCAATCAGCTCCACAGTACCTGACCTTCAGCAGGACAGGTAAATTAACCAGAGAATATATTTTTTTTCTTTTTCTTTTTCTTTTTTTTTTTTTTTTTTATATTTGGATAAGACTTATGTTGGCTGGATGATTTTTAAACTTGATCCACAAGATGGAAATTTTACTTATGGCAGAAAACTAAGAATTCAGCCTGGGGCTAATGTTTCACTGCAGTTTATTTTCCTCAGGGGCTACTGCTGGCAGTCACAAGTCAGTCTGAAAGTTCAGATCTAAACTTCAACAACTTATAACTTGGACAAATAAATAAATAAATAAATAAACCAACAATTAAAATACATCTTGCTTCATACAGTGCCTTATTTATTTATTTATTTATTTACTTATTTTCATACTATGTACCAGTCTATAATTTGCTGAAGTCTTAATGACTTTACTAGGTTTACACTACTTGCTCCATGTGGTCAGTATTCTTATCCCTGTTTTATTCTGTCAGCCACACCTCAGCTAGATTGGCAGGCTCTTTGCCCCTCAGGGTACCACTCTGACACATCAGAGAGCAGCACGGCACAGCAGCGACATGCCTGGAGCCATGTCATTGCTATGGCCAGTGTGGCTTTTGGTTTAGAGGGGTGGTCCAGCCATGGCAGACTGATACCGTTGGTGCACATCTCAAGGTATCTTTTTCTGACAGCCCACACCAATACCATGATCAATACCATAAAGATGCATGGTCCTGATGGGGTGCTCTTTCCGGTCGACATCACTATAATGACAATAACACAAAATAGCTTAAAAATGTAGCCACCAAACAATGACTACTTCAATTGCAAGTCAAATATGCTGCCCATTCCTTACCACAACTACAAATTGCACAATGAGCAGATATACTGGTGAAGTATACTGGTGAAAGGAAAAAGGAGTTCTGTGAAGACAGCAGTTTATAAATGTCCTGAGAAAGCTGGCAGGACCTAGGTCTCCTGCTGGTAAATATTTAGGAGAAGATTCCAAAGGATTATCTTCAGCATCCTCATATTACATGTAAATGCAACCACAGAACTGTACTATTAAAATGTGGAAGTCCTTAAAACTGTATGCAAAAGAAAGCTCAGGAGAGATACTAAGTACTCTGTCTTTGCAAGGTTCTCAGGAAATTTATGTATTTATTATTATTATTATTATTTTGGCTGCTTCTGAGAATTCTGTAAATGCCAGGGACTTTGCTGAGACCACTTAGGAGCTTGCCTAGAAAGCCACAGGTATCTAACTATGCTACTCTGCTGTGTTTACGAACATGGGGATTGGACTGGGCTCAATGGCACTTGCATTTAGAGCTCCCACCACTGAAATACGAATACAAAAAGCTGGCATCTCTGAGAAATGGCTTCTACCAATGTACAGCTTAATCTGTACAGGCACAATAGCTTCAGTTGCTGCCCTATAGTTGGTCCTTTCTAGCCCAATCTACTGCAGGTCACACAGCAAGGCTGATGGCTGTCCCCTGCCATTTTATTCTTCCATGCACGAAAGAACGAGCAGAGACTTAGAAGCATGCAGAGCCGCTGCCTGCTGCAATGCACCAGAGACTGTGTGCTGATCTAATCCAGGGAGGTGAGGAGAGCAGAAAGACAAGGTTTCTTTGCCAGCTGTTTGTCTGCCACAACTTATTTCCCCAGTGGAGCAAGAGAGAAGCAGGCGTCGAACAGAAATGTGACAATGAGTCACAATTTGGTCCTTATTTTGTTGCTGAGAGCTATGCAACTACACGTTTCCTCTTTCTCGGAGCAGGCTGCAAGGAGACAGGCAAGCCCTGAGGCTACATGCAGCTCATCAGTGACAAACTCCAAATTAGCTTCTGGATTTCAGTCCTTTTCTCCAGCTGTTTGATAGCTATGGAAAGTTTTAAGATGTAAAACATTTCAAAAGGCAGATTTAATATGATCTGTATGCTTTAAGATTAATATACATGAAAGCTGATAATGTATGAGAAATAACACTCAAGAGCCAGAGGGTAAAATCATAAAGACTTCGTGAGTGCAATGGCCAGAAGCTAACAGCAGTCTTCAGTAGGCAAAAAGTTTAGCAAAGTCACACTATCGGCAAGATAGCTGCTTCTCATGGTAATTCATGAATTGCTGCTAGTTTTGCTGACTGCAAAGGGAGCCTACATGAATAAATTAGATAAATTAGATTATTTATTTTGATGGCTAAAGTCATGTGAGGTGTTTCCTAGCCTTCGATTAGACTGTTGGTTAAACATTGTTTTAAGAGGTTTGTGTAGAATTTATTTGCAACAAGAGAACTTGCAATATGAACGGGTATCATCTTTTTCTGGCTTCAAGTGTTGACAGGGAAGCAGATAGCATACCTTTTGCTGGTGATGAAGGAAAATTGGACAATTTTGGCAATGATTTTTTTTTTTGAAGGAATCAGTCTGCTCTCTTTCAAAAGTACCAGGTAAAACAGATTAAAAAAAAAAAAAAAAAANCTATGAATAATGAACAGGTCTGGTTTTATGAAAAATACCTTGATTCAAAAAAAAATTAAAAAAAAAAAAAAAAAAAAGAGCCTAGTTATCTGGAAACAAAAAGTCAGAAAACCCAGGAATGCTTGTGAAAAAATAAAACTTCTGGGGTAACAGAAGTTGTAAATTCTTACTGAAATTCCACAAAACTTGAATTTCCCCCTGCATATGTCACAGACACCTGAGCTGGTTGGTTTGGCTGGCAGCCCAGGTGATCTCACAGCCTGCTGAGGCAAGCAAGGTTCTTCTTTAAAAGAATCTCGTAAGCATTTGGAACATATTTTAGGGTTACTTACATAATGAGAGAGATATTTAAAAGCCTATCAGCTTTTTCAACTATAAGTGTGACTAGAGCCCACTGATTCCAAAATGAAACCTATGCAACCGGTTAGATTCTCCAAAGTGCCAATCAGGTACTTAATCCTAGAAACAAACAAACAAACAAACAAACAAACAAAAACTAGTCTATAAATGTGTTGAGTACTTTTGCGTATTGCCTATAATGTAAACAATGAGTAAGGGGTGGATTCATGTTGCTTTTACTGCTAAAATTAAGCCTTCAAAATCTGAGCTTTGTTCTGGAAAGCAGAGGTTAGTTTAGGTTACAACACATTTCATAGTGCAGGTCTGGCATCAGTCCAGAACACGCAGAGGACAGAGAAACCAGAGTTGCCCTTTTCGAGGCAGGTCAGCTGCTTGCGGGAATGGAGAAGCTTTCTTTTTCTTTTTTATGCTAGTATTGGCTGTTTTCTGCTCTGTTTAAGCAGATTGAACTAGTGTTCATTTTACCAGATTAAATGATATTTAAAGCAGTAGAGGGTGGATTGTTTTAAACTAAAATGATTGAAAAATCTTTTAAATCAACAGTTTTAATCATGATTTTAATCAGCAAACAAGAAACCCGGATTTGAAAACAGCAATTTTAATCTCATTTTTGCATATGTTGTTCAGGAAAAAAGAACGGAAAAGAGAGAATGATTTGTACTGGTTGATAACTAGTACTGCTGACTATATACAGCTTTTCTGACTAAATCTGTGCCTTTTACTCTTAGAGAGAAAGAGAACATAAATGTGTATCTATTAAACAATTCTACAGTTAGGGAGCTATTTAACCAGATTCTTAATCTTCGCATGCTTTTTTTATGATAGAAAATTTTGCATTTCTTTCTTCCTAAATAATGATTTCACTTGTGATATCCATCAGGCTTCATTAGGATGGAAATTGGAATTCAATTAAAATGGTACAAACCTAGCATTTTAAAACTGTTTATTTGTGTACTATAAATGTACTCAATATATAGAAGTTAATTTTAAATTGAGCATGTTTTGACAAGCAAAATGTTTTATTAAACAAGTATAGTACTATATGTAATTTAGTTTCCAGCCAGTGCATCCTGCAAGAATGTATGATAAAGCTCGTTTTCTTTCACATGGTTAGTCAAAGATTAGAGAAAGAAAACATCTTTTTTTTTTTTTTAACTCTAGTTACTTCTTGACTTAGAATAAGATAATAATTGAGTTCAAACAGTAAAATAAATTGAAATGAAGAAAATTTTCTTTGCATTTGCAAACAGGTTATACTTTCAAAAAAGAGGCTAGCTTTATTTTGCTCTGGTCTGCTTAGCTAGTGATTTCAAGCAACTCAGTGCTTTATTTAACTTTCTTCACAACTTTAATGGCTTGATCATAGCTTTGTGTTTAAGTAAAAGTGATTTCATTAGAAAGTACTATAAAAGTGTAGCCCTTATTACAGGTTTTCTTAATTTCATATTTAATTTTTAAAAGATATATTTTTTAAAGCATTTAAAGAAAACTTCAGTTTGTGATTCAAAAAGAACCAACATTTATATTTCCTGCCTTTCCAGAGCGCAGGATCATTTGAGTAGAGCTTCTAAAGAACTATTGAAAATAAATACTGAAATGTCTTCAGTAGTTGCAGATGTATAGGCAGGTGTAAAACAGCAGCAATGGTTACATATTCTAAGATCAGACTGATGACAGGAAACACAAAGTAGATAATGGGATCTGAACTGTAAAGTCACCCCACCTAAAGACAACTTAAAGCTATGCACAGATAGCTATACTTCCTATCCATTTGATCCCACTGTCATGTTCTTTTATCAGCTTTGAATATTTTCATTTGAAATTATGATTATTTCATATTTTGGTCTTAGTCCTGTCTCTGTATATAAATCTTACGTCAGTGCATTGAGATGTGACCATTCAGACTTTAGATCCCTGAGAGGGAATTTGCTTAAGCAGCAGGTGGTCAAAAGGGACCAGTAAGATCTAGGGTCTAGATTTATTCCTAGTAGGTGCCTACAATGGAGTTGCTTTATGTAAATGTCTGCTTCAGGAATTAAGAAACCAAATATTTGACTAACATTAGAGAAAGAATGACACTAAATGACACTGCCAGCATGTCTTGTCCCATATTCCGTCCTTTTCTTCATAGCCTCTGATATATATATATACATATATATATATATATATATGTATTTTTTTTTTCTCTGTAATAGAGTTTTCCTTTTTCTCTTTCTCGTTTCCTACCTCTTCTGAGATCCAATAGATAATACTGCAGGCAATATGCAGGAGATGTAATTCTGGTCCCTTCCATAATCAGAAGAGCACACAGTAAGCAACTACATTATTCTTCAGACTCACCAGATTTTGAGGAAAAGGTCTGAGCTAACAAAACAGATCATATAAGGTAGAGGAGGCTAAACAGCAAAGCTGTAGAAGACACTGATTTTTTTTTTTTTTTTTTCATTCAAAACTGTCTCATGCNGGTTATACTTTCAAAAAAGAGGCTAGCTTTATTTTTCTCTGGTCTGCTTAGCTAGTGATTTCAAGCAACTCAGTGCTTTATTTAACTTTCTTCACAACTTTAATGGCTTGATCATAGCTTTGTGTTTAAGTAAAAGTGATTTCATTAGAAAGTACTATAAAAGTGTAGCCCTTATTACAGGTTTTCTTAATTTCATATTTAATTTTTAAAAGATATATTTTTTAAAGCATTTAAAGAAAACTTCAGTTTGTGATTCAAAAAGAACCAACATTTATATTTCCTGCCTTTCCAGAGCGCAGGATCATTTGAGTAGAGCTTCTAAAGAACTATTGAAAATAAATACTGAAATGTCTTCAGTAGTTGCAGATGTATAGGCAGGTGTAAAACAGCAGCAATGGTTACATATTCTAAGATCAAACTGATGACAGGAAACACAAAGTAGATAATGGGATCTGAACTGTAAAGTCACCCCACCTAAAGACAACTTAAAGCTATGCACAGATAGCTATACTTCCTATCCATTTGATCCCACTGTCATGTTCTTTTATCAGCTTTGAATATTTTCATTTGAAATTATGATTATTTCATATTTTGGTCTTAGTCCTGTCTCTGTATATAAATCTTACGTCAGTGCATTGAGATGTGACCATTCAGACTTTAGATCCCTGAGAGGGAATTTGCTTAAGCAGCAGGTGGTCAAAAGGGACCAGTAAGATCTAGGGTCTAGATTTATTCCTAGTAGGTGCCTACAATGGAGTTGCTTTATGTAAATGTCTGCTTCAGGAATTAAGAAACCAAATATTTGACTAACATTAGAGAAAGAATGACACTAAATGACACTGCCAGCATGTCTTGTCCCATATTCCGTCCTTTTCTTCATAGCCTCTGATATATATATATACATATATATATATATATATATGTATTTTTTTTTTCTCTGTAATAGAGTT
>VXAA01002920.1:296111-315887 GCA_013399115.1 Anseranas semipalmata
ATATGTATTTTGTTTTTCTCTGTAATAGAGTTTTCCTTTTTCTCTTTCTCGTTTCCTACCTCTTCTGAGATCCAATAGATAATACTGCAGGCAATATGCAGGAGATGTAATTCTGGTCCCTTCCATAATCAGAAGAGCACACAGTAAGCAACTACATTATTCTTCAGACTCACCAGATTTTGAGGAAAAGGTCTGAGCTAACAAAACAGATCATATAAGGTAGAGGAGGCTAAACAGCAAAGCTGTAGAAGACACTGATTTTTTTTTTTTTTTTCATTCAAAACTGTCTCATGCTAAAACTGCCCTACGTTAAAATTTTAGCCAAATCAGTTCAGTTGCTCAAATCATGGTCAGTGCTGATTTCCCTTAGAAATCAGAATGAGAAAGCTGTGGTTTTAAGTCCCGAATAAGCCCCACTTGAGTCCTGTGGCTGATTTGGGCTTTTTTGTAGAATCAGTCGTACAGCACAGTGTGAATTTGTCTCTGGCCTGAAAGTTCTGCTTGGTGCCATGCAAAGGCATTTTCCATAAGAAAGGAAGATATAAAATGCCAGGCATAGAAACACTTTCTCACTGGAGAAGTCTCCTCTTTCTATCTTCAAAGATAGGTTTAAAAAATCCTTTACAAATATGTAATGAGTAAAGACCTGCTACTCCCTGTACATGCGTATGTTCTCAGAACTTCAAAAGTATCTCTGTACCTTTGCCTGGAGTCAAATTGTCAAAGGCACAATGAATCTAAGCCTTTGTAGCCTCTTTTGGTATGTAAATTAACTCATTTTTTCCTATATTCCATTATGTAGATTTAAGTTGTGGTTCTCTGTGCAGGTCAGGAAGGCTAAATCTTGTTTCAATCTCTGCTAAGAGGTTATTCATAATTGACACAATTACCATAAATATAGTTTTCTGGTAACTATTTTACTGTTTTTAGAGGCATAATTTCACACATTATTTAAATGTTAAGATCCTCATTTTACTTTGACCTTTTCCTACTATACCAGGTAGGACCTTAGTTTTGGCTTCAGGTTTATGTGTGTAATTCTTACTGGAGTCAACTGAAGAGGTACATGAGCATATATATTATAAATTATCATCCCAAAGAGTCAACATCATGTGTATGATAATGTTCAGGCTATAGACTTTTCATAGTTTTCTAACTTCAATATTTAAACTGTAACTCTAACTTGAAATTAGCATAATTTCAATTGCTTTTCTTTTTTTCTTTTTCTTTTTTTTTTTTTAAGGGAAAATTTCAAATCCTTCTCTTCCTAGAGATTTCATTGTATCATCATTCATGATAAGAGTAAAAAATGTGAGCATTTCACAAGGAGATATCCAAAACTGGACTTACCCCTTTAAACATGTACTGTTGAATTTATTTATTTATTTATTTATTTATTTATTGCACCAGTAATATTGTTGTAACACTAATCATAGCAAAAGGTCACTGATAGAGGTTGAATGTGACCCCTGTCTGCATGGCATAGCTATGTGACTGGATGGCTGACTACATCCTATCACCTGAGGCAGAACCACTATATGTTTCTAACACTTCTAATTTATGTCACATCCTGTAAAGTAAATGAAGATGTTCTTTTGGTAGTAGAGAGTGTATTCTGAAGATACAAGGGGTTCTTCTGCCTCAGAAAGGAGTAGTTTGACAGAGCTAAAAATTTTTCCTTTCCTTTCCTTTCCTTTCCTTTCCTTTCCTTTCCTTTCCTTTCCTTTCCTTTCCTTTCCTTTCCTTTCCTTTCCTTTNATTTTAGTAAAAGATATGACAACTCAGAACTAAATACAAACATTTGTTTTGCATCAAGAGTAGCCCTGTTACAGGATGCCCAAGCAGAATTCATCCATGTGAGATACATTTATCCTAAAATGCATCTCTTGCTTTAGATGTTGTAATGTTTGTACTGATTGCATAAAAACTACCTGAAATGCTCTGGAGCACGTAATGCTCAATTCTGTTGTTGATATACCTGATGAAGTGACAAATTTCCAGATCACTAATGGCCAACAACTTTTCTTTCCCAATCTCCTGTCTCTTTTCCACTTCCAGAAGCCTGTGCACTAGGGCCCTCTGCCCAAGGACATGCCTCCATGACTATTGCTTGGCTTTATCTGAATTGAGAAATCCATAGATTTGATAATAAAATTTTATTATATTTTGCTTGCAACTTGCTGTTGAACCAGATGTTTCCAGTGGTTTGTTGTTGGTTTCTTTTAGTGATTTGTACGGGGCTCATGTAAAAAAGTTCAGAAGGGAAACTTTGCTAGGTGGTGGTTATTCTGGAAAGAAGGGATCTTAACATCTTAGAAAATCATGGAGAAAACAGCAACAAATATGTAAGAATACAATTTCAGGAAGATCTTTTTGCTTTGCAAGGTTAGCTACAAGTATTGATGAGGCTTTAGCACACACTTAAAATTAAAAGTGAATTAAATGTGTATATGCATATATTAGTGTGTGTGGGGGGGGTAATATGCAATGTTACCTGAATTAGTGAATTAATCATAGAATCATAAAATCATAGAATGGTTTGGGTTAAAGGGACCTCAAAGACCATCTGGTTCCAACCCCCCTGCCATGGGCAGGGACACCTTCCACTAGATCAGGTTGCTCAAAGCCCCATCCAACCTGGCCTTGCACACTTCCAGGGATGGGGCATCCACAGTTTCTCTGGGCAACCTGTTCCAGTGCCTCACCACTCTCTGAGTTAAGAATTTCTTCCTAATAGCTAATCTAAATCTACCTTTTTTTAGTTTAAAAATTGATTATTTCAACTATATAGGCAAAACAATGATGAGGGCTAGGTTTTTGTCTTATAAACTAATTAGTGGGAAATTTCTTTTAAAATTTGTTTGCCATTGTTCCAGTTGCCACCCAGCATAGGCTAATGCATTTCACACTGAGAAGTACTAAAGGCATTTTCACAAAAGACATGCAAATGACCAAGGTAGTTTTACAACACAGTTGCTATCCACTCTTCTGTGTGTCATGTTAAGCACAGGAAACCAGAAATAATGATGCATCTGTGGAGATTGCCAGAATTATAAAGTGGCATTGGATCTATTTTATTTATTTTGTAATTATTTACCATGGTTGTGCCTAGAGGTCGGGACTGTATTGGCCTTTTCACTTTGTTTTATGTATCAAATAAAACAGACTCTTCATTTGAATCTTATAATAATTTTAACTTGTAAAGGTTCTATGATTTCCTTAGTCCTTTCGAAAATAAAATTTTCCTGGTAATAATTTTAAGATTTAGTGTTTTATTAAAGTAAAAATTAAATTATATTACTCTCCAAAAGTGAACATTTAAATTTCTGAGAGCATTTCTAGTGCACAGTAACACTGTTTAGGTATAGGAGTCATGTGTTATGTTTCTGCTTGCCAACTGGGTGCTTTTATGCGGGTAATTCAAACGAGAGGGAAAGAGATGGCCACTCTATTGGAGGCAGCCAGATCTAGTGGACTTCAGGACCTAGGAGCTTCCTCGTGGCTCCCCTGCCAGAGCCATTTGCAGTGGACTCTGAAATCCCAGAGGTGCCTCTCACATCTCCAGTGCCGGCAGGAGGTGGCTGAGGCTGCTACTCAGCAGGACAGGCAGCAGTAGTACTTCTCAGGTCTTGTACTAACAGCAACTGTTCTCCAGTCACAGAAATCTTCATGTTCAGAAAGAATTTTTCACCTTTGCAGAAATCGGTCTTTAAATGTATGGTCAAATTGAATTAGTGTTAATAGTAAGGCACCTGGAACTAAACATATATCTTCTCGGCCCAAGATTTCTTTCATAATACGTCCTTTCCTTTGATATTACAAATATTGTGGAAAATTTCAATTAGCCCACATCCATTCTTCTCTCTGTGACCGTGAGCCACTCTAAGAGATGCTGAATGCAACATAATGGTTATTTACAAATGTCATCAGGTTGTAACCATTTATTCCCTATATCTGCAGACTCAGACACTTTCCCCTTTATTTTTTTCATTTAACTGTTTACATTTTCTTGGCATTTCTCAAATGTGAACATGATTTTAGCTTCCAGATGTTCCTTCCTTCCCTGAAAATTTCCAGGTGGAGAGATAATATAGATTACATCTTCTGAAAATAGGTGTACATCAGTTACATTGGAGCAATTTCAGTGTTAACCATATTCTGCTGGAGGAGGCAGTTGTTTTCCAGGTGAAATTATTTAACTAGCAACAACAACAGCAACAACAACAACAACAACAAAAAACACTTTATAGTGCTATTAGGTGTCCGTTTCTCATTTTCAGCCATTTTCACCTCTCCCTGTCTTTCTGTAATTATGTGAATAAGCAGGAAGTGAGACCTGTCCTCTTGTCCTGAGGTCTGCAAAAACTTGTGCAGAAGTCTGAACTCCTGGCTGTGTAGGTACACGGGACATAATAAATGGCTATGATTAATATTAGGTCCTTGTGTTAAGAATTAGAAAGGAACAGTGAAATAAAACTTGTATCAGTAAATCCCTAGAAAATTCCCTAGATCTGCTTTCCACTCAGTACTAATTTTCTCAGATACCTGAACAGCCAGTGGCACTGTATAAATATGGAGAACAATCCCCAAACTGAGGGAAAAAACAAACACACAAACAAACATATTTTTCTTTTTTTGCATAAGTATAGGTATCAAATATCAAGTTAGAACAAAAATGCGTAACGTGTACTAGAAAAATTGAGTGTTTACAAAAGCCTGTGAATTCCCGGTTGTATACTGTGTTCCTCTTTCTCTTCTCAGTTCTCATCTTTTAACATAAGCAACACTAAAGGTATGTGCCTTCTGGTTTATTTAAGTAAATATCAATTAAGCATGAGATATAACATTAATGCATTTTTAAACAGAACATTTTGTGTATTCTTCAAATAGAGAAATGGAGGTGTTAAAATCTTCAGGCCTAGTGTACTTCATGAGGAATTACACCCTCTCTTAAAGTTTGTGATTTTGCAGAATCATATTGTAAAACCTTCAACAGCTTCAGCATACTTTTGAAAGTATATTTCATGATAATAGTTGTCTTATTAGTTTCCTCCCTAAACCAACTTTTATCTAGTTTCCTCACTAAAACAGCTTTTGTCATCTATCCCTAATCAATATGCAAATGAAAACAATCTTCCCACATATTCACTAATTCAAGTCAGTGTCAATGAAGACTCAGCTAAAGAGTTCATACTTTTACAGGATTCATGCTCTACACTTGTATTCTTAAATATATAATTCCAGATTTTTTACTACATCAGTCTTATTTTTATTCTACTTTTATCATTTACTGTAAACTCTTTTACATCTGTGGACTCACTGATTATGTCAATACCTTTGAAATCACTATTATTGCTGTTACTAACACAATCCTTGTTATCTTTAAGGTTTTGTTGAAAATTATTTCACTTTGTCTAATTGAATACTTTTAATTCTTCAAAAGTTAGATGCACTTACTTAGATCCTTCATTTAAGTTGTCTACATGGAGTTTGCTAAATCTCTGAATTTTGTTTTGGAAAAGATTTCCTTGTTTTCAGCTATAGTCAGGACTTTATATCTATGTTTGCTTTGAATCTTTCCTGTTCTTTCATGCTTTTCATTTTTTTTAATTGAAATAATCAAACTTTTCTGCTACTTTAAATGTAGAAATATTCCCTTTTATTCACAGACTGATTGCAGAGAATATTTTCAATGGTTTTGAATAAAACTAGAACTACAGTAATGTCTCATCAGCTGAAAAAAAAAGAACACATTTTATGTGAAAGAGCGTATGTTTTTAGTCCTTTATTATCAGTTAGTAAATTGCTGACTGATTTTTGGTTGCAGAAATATTTCTCTTGTTTGGTGTTTCCAGCTTGCTTACATGGCATGACAATGAAGTGAGAAGATAAGAAAATCATAAATTATTGCATTCTTCACTGGCTTTATAACCAGTATTTCATCAACACCTTTTTGGACATAGATATGAATGATGTGAACTTCCCAGCACACAGACTATTAATTTTCAGGGGATCTCTTGCACAAATATAATTTTCATGGCTTGTGATCTTCCACCCTGCCCTTCCACATGTATCACCTGAATTTATTCTGTATAAAAGTTATCTTCCCCAACTTTCTATGATATGCATCTATAAGTTCTTTAACACTTTAGCTCTTTTTATCCTACACTTCTTTCTGCAGAGAGGTAGCACTTGTCTAAAGGTGATACTAATTGCAGGACCCTGTGAATTGAGGTATCAGCTGGGACAGAACTATACTGTGCTTAACACAAATCCTGGCAATCTTTTTCCATGACAGCTAGATCTTATACTTTCCTTATACTTACAGACCTAATAAAGATGTTTTCAACACTTGATCTCAGGAATGAAGACTTTAACAAGCCCTAGACGTTCAATGGTCTTCGAAGTCCATTAGTATAGTGGTTTGCTAGGGAACAGCATCCACTGAGGACAGAATACCAAAGGACTATGTCAGGTCTGACAGGACACCTGGTTTGAGCATTTCTGGAAATGGAGGGGGAAAAAAGAAATCTAGCCTGCCCACTTGGAGACAAAGAAAATGTTCCAGCTCTCCCCCAGCAGATGTCTCGCGAATGTCCATTAAAAGCTAATGATACCACTCCTGCCCTAATCACCAGGATGAGTGAGCTGTTGATCTGGACTTGGAAACAGGCTCAGCTGTAAATAAGATTGATGTCTTATTAAAGTCTTGTTTGCCTGCTTAGGTGGTGTGAACCTTTTGTTATAGTTCCCAAGGGTGGAAGAACCCTATAGGCGTTTCAGCATTTCTCCACTGCTCTGTTAAAAGCAGTCTGCCTGTGTGGGTCCTGGGGAGTGCATAGGATGCTCTGCAGTATGTGCATAGAGTTCTTTAGGAATTTCATCCTACACAATTTTTTTCACATTTGTATGTGGCACCTGGCCTAAGGGCTACCTTAAATAAAATGCCAAGAAATGATCAAAATTCTATATTCTGCCTAACTTTTGAATCCCCATTTCTTCCTTGCTCTGCCAATATATGTTGTAAACAATAGGTGGTGAAAATTGAGAGAAGCCTCATTTAACTCATTGCCACATTTATTTATTTTTTTAACTTACTGTGGATTTTTCTCTTTGTACTATTGTTTGTATTTTTATTTTCATTCTAGCCACAACAGAGTTAAGTTATAGCTAGCATAGTGCAATGTATTATGGCTTACTTCTATTTCGGTATTCTACAGTGTGAATATTGCTCATCATTAGTCATTCAATTATTTTACATACACTTTGTGTCTATTCTTGTCTTCCACCATATTACTTTAATAGTATTCTGAATGTATTGTACTTTTTTGTGGATGAATTGTGTTAGTGAGTGAAAGATCATCATTTTTGTGACCATAAGAATATCATCAATGTACGCTGTAAGGCTGAAATATCGACTGAAATGTAAATGTTCATCTTCAATAAATGTGAAAGTATGCATTTTTTATTTATTAACACTTATCTAATTACAGCTGAAGCTGCACTCTATTGATATAATAGAAAAGGAAATTAATAAAGAAAGGTTAGATGATGAATAGGCCTTTGACCAGAATATAACAGCCTGCAAAATATTGCAAAGATGTATACAGAATAACTAAGTAGCTCTCAAAAGATTTCTTAAAAATTTAGAAAGGGTTATCAGCTTCTACATCTCTATCTTTTTTCATTATACTGGCAAAGATATGAGTTGAGGCTGCTGTATTAATATTAAAGAAACTTCAGAGAACTGCTTGAAAGTTTCCTGAAATAAGAAACTAACTGTAGCTTTGATATTCTTAAAATCTAAGATGAAAAAAACTGAAAGAAACTTTATACACATGCTGAATGTGTATAAATTTCTTGAAAGGACAGACAACGAAGACAAACAATGGCACTCAGACAAAGTCTGAGTGCACCTAATGCAGAGGTGCAATAATCCAGAAGTTAGGAGAGACATGGGTTCAGTTCTTTCTCCTGCCAGACTTCCAGTATGGCCTTCACTCTTGACTTAATTGCTCCATAGCTTCTTTCTTTCAAATGAGAATAGTATGGCCTTACCTCACAGTGTGAACTGGAGGGAAGGTAAATGTTAGAAGACTAGGAGCAAATAAATCCAAATTTGGAGTTCTATAAAATACCCAGAACAGAATAGTGGATTTTGCATGTGACCTGGGACAACGTGAAAGTTTAGTAAATAGGAAAACATTCTGCTTCCATGGGACACATTTGAGCATCACCGGATTTGTGAGTACAGCACAGGCAGTTTGGAACGTAATGCCAGGCTGAAAAACATCCTTTCAGGTGCCATTTCTGTTTCACTGATACAGCCCATGGTTAGTCAAGGAACAAAAGGATATTTCTTCTGGGTGAAGGAAAGAGGGATGAAATTGAGACAAATATGCATAAGTATCTTTTTCAGTTATCATGGCTGAACTTCAGGTATAGGTTTGAAACTTTGTCCTTCTCTTTTCCTATTGCCATGAGAGTCAGGGAATGAAGCACAAAAAAACTAAGATAGCTGAACTAAGACTGAGATACCAGAAATCTTGTAGAGGTCCTGCAAGTGTCTGATATGCATGCAAAGCACCCAAGCTGGAAGGAAGCTTTGCAGCACCTGCTGTTACCATGGGCTAGAAATACTGGATCTCCTACTACATGGATCTGTTATTACAGAGAACGCGGGGAGGTGTTACAGCTTGTAGATGACAGCAGAATGGCTTTGTGATGACTTCATACATGTTTACTGCAGATGCTAAAGATTATTTGATTTAGAATCCATGAAAGGGAATAAGAAAACTATCATTCCAATTAGGTCAAATTTTTTCCCTAGTGTATCTCATTTTCTGTTCCAGTTATCAATAACAACACAGAGAGACCACCTTTTTTTTTCTCAGAATAAAGTCTTTTAAACTGCCTTGAGGTAAGACTTTAAGATTATGAATGTTTTTTGGACTGATTATGCCATTAAAAAGTGGAAAGGTTTACTTCTGCTGTAAGATATGTCATTGAGATTTGAGGACTGCTCTGCTGAAGCTTTCTTAGATGATAATCAGTCTTCCATGACCAAATAAGGGGGAACTCAATTTTGTCTCAGCGCCCAAAGTTTTAATGCAAACACAGGAACTGAGAGAGGCTATGACCTTCAGAAAGATTCATATTGCAAAAAGTGTAAGTAAATGGGTGCCCCATCTGTGAACAGGGCAGAGAGGTGCCCAGAAAGGACATCTCAGAGGTTTTTCAACATTTTTGTTCCATCTCTGTGCTAGTACTAATTAGACAAATGTGATGAAAGTGAATTAAAATTAATGATCATTTTGCAACATTCTATGTTTTGCACAAGCACGTGTAGTTTGAATTTGTTTTCTAAAATTTGGAATCTTACATTGTTAATATAATTTCACAAATATGTCTCTCAGTAGACATTATTTTTATTTCATGTATATTACAAACACACGTTTATTCTTAATGCATTCTCCCCATTTTGGGTTATATGTTTAGGAGCTTAATGTAAGTAGGATAAAGAGATATTTTAGACATACCTTATATAGATAGATATTAAAAATAAATCATTTTCTGTTTTAGATATCTTTGAATCCAGAGAATATTTTTATCTTATCTGTCACCAGATATGTTAAAAGGACTGTTAACCTACTAGTAAATCTTTCATATGAGTCATTTTCAAGATAAAGGTGTCACTTCTCTGAGTCACTTAACAATTCAACCATGGATCAAAAATATTTTTTTCCTTTCCAACACCTAAATCCTATACGGAAAACATCCTCCTCAGGTATTGTAGCTTTTATATGGATAAATATTATATTATATTTAAAATATTATATATAAAATATAAATATATTTAATATATTATTATAATATAATATGTAATTATAATCATTATAGACATAACATATATCTTATAATGTATAATATATAATTATAATCATTATAATCATTATGCTAATATAATTATATATATTATATGTTATATTTATATTTAAATATATCTAATGTATAAATATTAGATTATATTTTCAGGAAGGCAGGGAAGAAGCCATTTTTACTTTTTTTGATTCAGCAAGTAATACTGGAGAAATAGATATATTCACAACATTTGGAACATGAGTACAAGCATGGGCAATTTTATGCTTAGTGAAAAATATGTTGATTTAAAAATAATGCCATTAATGCCTTATGTGGAAACCATTAAGACAGAGTATTGTAACATACATACTTAGAAAAAAGCATTCATTTGTTCTTTGGATTTACTCTGTCAGTTGGGAAAATAAGTTAGCATCTACTGTAGGAGACAGGAAACTCTTGAGCTACATTCATCAGTTGATAATTCTGCCATTTGTCTCTCTGTAAACCAAAATGGTTGCATGATGTCATTGCTCTACAACAGAAAAGGCTAAGCAAAGAAAATATCCTGCCCATGTAATAATAGCTAATATCAGACAAAATAATAATAATAATAATAATAATAATAATAATAATCTTGCACTTCTAGGTATATTCCATGCATATTTCCACAGCTCTAATACAACTTACAAGCACATTTCAAGTCAGAGTTGATGTAGAAATAGGAATTTCAGTTATAGTTTGGGAATAATACCAATAGCCTTTTTAATGCAACATTTTTTTTTTTCAAGAAAAAGAAATAGCTGGCCCCAAAAACCTGAATTTGTATTCCATAGCTTCTTCAGACAAATAGCAGTGGAGAGGTATGGAAATGTACCTGCCTGTGCCTGCCTCTTAATCCAGACTTGCCCATACATAAGGACAGAACAGTCTCGCTATCACTAGGCACAGTCTGACACATCTGGGACATAGGGAACATTTCAGGTTTCATATTATATGTCACATGGATATATCACTGTCTGGTGAGGGATATTTCTATGAATTATTATGGAGAATAGCTCTATTTCTAGAGCTGAATAATGTAGCCAGGTAACCACTTCTTAGTATTTATTGCTGGGATAAATTAGAGACCACTCAGACTCATATCTCTTTGCTCAGGTAAGGTCTTTATTATTTTATCTCATTTGCTCTGCAAAGATCTGAATAGATGTGCTAGAAAGATTTAAACTGCAGTTCAATCTCTTGTCCCTCATAATAGATAAAATTAAATGATGAGGATTTGGGCCTAGTTTCCAGGTCACAGAAGCAGGAGTCCCTAAACCAATCTTTAGGCTATTCCTTGTGCTGTAGAGCAACCCTTCTGGGCCGATTTGTTCAGAATGTGGTGGTGTGAAGATTAGCAATATTAGAAGTCCTCAGGGTTTAGATACAGGTACAAGACAGACTCTCTAATAGTCTCATTTTTTGTTAATCTACTTGTGGATAAAAGTCAGGTGTCTCTAACAATTTCTAAAATCTGTTCACAACCTTGCTTGGATGACAGGTTTTGACAGATTTGAGCTGGTAGGAGGAAGATGCACAGAATGGATATGATTACTGAAGAGATTTTGTTTTTTCCTCAGGTAACCTTCAAGAAATCGTAAATGTTCATGTTTTTCCATATTTTCAGTGTGTAGATGAGATACCATAAAAATATCTGCATAGGGAGAAAAGAAAACAAGATACCTAAGAAACCTGTACATGAATACTATGTAGTGATCTGTTCTCATCAAACTTAAATTTTCAAGTGTTTTACATGCTCAAAAATTTGGCCATGGTATAATCCAGAATAAAATAGATAAAGTCATTGGTTAATTGATGGCAGCTGACTCATGAATGACTGTGAGTAAAGTAGGGCACAATGACTTTTTCCTACTTGGTCAAAGATTTTGCTTCTTAAAATGGATCTCAGTAGTCTCAAAAACAAAGCCCATTTTCTCCAGATTACTTAATACTTATTCAAGATCAAGTTTTCTGCAAAGATGTGACTATTTGGCATTAGCTGCTATTAAAGGAACCTTTGTAAGCTAGTGTAAAAATTTCCCAGCTGTTGAGAATCTCAAAGCACATTCTGGATGACAGATGTATCTTGAATATGCACCCTCAGTAAAGATCAACTGTACTCACTGTAACAGCATAGCCTCTGTGTCTCAGTTGCCCATAGAGATCATACCTATTTACAAATAAAATAAGAAATGACTGATAATATTAATTTAATCTATCGAGGTTAAACTTCAACTTCAGATTACCCTTTTTGGAATCAGTATTGCAAGAAGAAAATGATAAAACACACATTAACTTTTACCTAAATGCTGAATTGTATTCCTAGTTGTCTGTTCAGGAGCCTTTTCTTGCCCTAAAACTGAAGGGATACTTATCAAAGGATTCCTCCAGACCAAAAAGAGGGGAAAAAAGACTTCAGAGGAAGTCATCTCAATCATGACTGCTGCTGACTCCTAGAATACTTTTCTTATGGAAACACATGCTGAATGCAAATAATGTATCAAAAAGCACTTGGGGGTGTACTTTGATAGCCCCATGAGTTCCAAAGCAAGCTTCAGAAAGCTTTGTTTCCCTTGGTGCCTATGTAATGGACCTGTCTTTGGCTATTTTGTAAGTATAGAGATGGAGAATTCTCATATTTATTAGAAAATAACATCTTGACAAAAGGCAGACCTTGGTTAAACTGTTCCTATTTAAAATAGACTATAGTACTATTTCGCAAGCCACCTAATAGTTTTCTTCAGTAGATCTTTTTCAGTTTTCTCTCTCCCAGATTGCACAACCTGAAATACAGTTTCCTAGTAAATTGTCAGTTACAGATGTGATATATCAGTGACATAGATGGTTGACTTGCCACTAGCACTGATTCTGGTTTTCACCTTTTGTCAGATGTTGAATTTTGTCTCTGTACTTTTTAGCAAAATCTTTTCAATATACATATTTTTATTACATATCTCTTAGTATAGAAATTTCTGTACTCTTGTTGGTTAAAAATGCCTTTTTCTTCTGCATCTGGTAGGAGATCTGAAATCAGGTCTCTTGAATATGACATAAGCATATCTGTATGCAAACCTCATCTGTGCAGTGATCTCCATATTTGAGTGCTATAATGACTGGATAGCTCTATATGGAAGACTTGGCAGATGTGCAATGTGAGACACTGCTTGCACTATAGAATTCAGATTTAGAATACTTCAGTTGGAAGGGGCCTCCAGAGATCATCTAGTGCAACAGCCTGACCTCTTCAGGGCTAACCAAAGTTAAAGCATGTTATTGAGGGCATTATCCAAATGCCTCTTGAACACTGACAGGCATGGGGCATTAACCACCTCTTTAGGAAGCCCATTCCAGTGTCTGACCACCCTCACAGTACAGAAATTTTCCCTCATGCCCAGACTGAACCTCCCCTGGGACAGCTTTGTGCCGTTCCCACGCATCCTGACATCGGTGACCAGGGAGCAGAGGCCGGCACCTCCCTCTGTGCTTCCCCTCCTCAGGAGGCTGCAGAGAGCAATGAAGCCGCCTCTCAGCCTCCTCTTCCCCAGACTGGACAACCCAAGTGTCTTCAGCCTCTCCTCCCAGGACATGCCTTCCGGCCCTTTTTCCAGCCTTGTTGCCCTCCTCTGGATGCTTTTAAGGACCTTCACATTCTTTTTGTGCTGTGGAGCCCAGAACTGTATGCAACATTCAATGCTGCACCTTAAACATAGCAAGAGAATCACCTCCACCTATAAATTGTGGAGAATATGTTGAATTATTGCTAGGACTATTTTCATTTTCAAAGGCTGTAGATACCAATCTGTTAAGACATAAAGTCGGTCCTAACTCCAGTGTAAGGTGGGCTTAGAATAAAGGGAATCAAGCAAATCATCTTATTAATCATTCCTAGACATACATAGTTGAGAGATAATGGTAGTTACACCAGGGGAAGCACAGATTTGGAATTTTCTTTACAGAGTTTCTTTATACTGGTATAGTTGCTGGGAGTAAAGACAGAGGTGTTTGTAACCTACTATTTATTCTAGTGACTTTCAATATTTATTATGACTATCATTATTTTACAGATGGGAACAGATATATTTTTTTTTCCATAAGAAAAAAAAAGTCAATGTTTTTCTCTAGTCCCTTATGAAGGCTTCAGGGCTGTATAGAGTTGAGATTCCAAAAACAAATAACAAAGGAAATGCATACAGTGCTCTTGCTTCAGAAGGTTTCATGCTATTTAAAGATAAATGGCAACCATTTTCCTCCAACCTTCATTTTGACATTTTAAAAGATAAGATGTACCTCTCAGCTTATATCAACTCACAAGTATGTCTGTATATCCCTTTGGCATCTCTTTCAGAAATGTCAGATGTCTAAGATGAACAGAAAGGTAAAAATTCTTTTTACAGTTTTACAGCAACAATTTGTTTCCAAAGAAAGGAAGGTATTACTACTGATCAATAATAAAAAAAAAAAATGTGTGGAATTGAACAAATAATGGATTTTTTAGGGTGCTGATAGTTTAGTATTGTGTGTTCAGAATTCAGTTACACTCTTGTCTTATCTGCATAATGAGGAGCTGGAAATGAAACATGTTTTTTGAACAAATCTCTGCATTTCTAAAAGAAAATGTAAAAGATGGGTCAAACTGATGAGACATTTCAAATAGAAAGATGTAAATGTCCAACTCACAAATCATGGTCTACTGCCTTTTGGAAAGGGAGCAGCTTGATGTCCTTTTGCCATGGTTGGCTGCTGGTTTAACGTGCAGTAAATGGAGCTTTTCTTGTTCAGTATGATCAACTGCACTTCCTGCAGTTTTGATTTTATAGGAGTAATTTATTCTGTGTTGATTATTGTTAACCCCAGTGGTCTTCTAAGTTCTCAAGAAATCACTACAAAAAGTGATATAGCTGTAAGTAAAATGATCTATAAAATTTCCCAATAAAACCTGCTGTCTTTTAAACCTGGACCTTAGGGCTTTCCTTCCTTTCCTTTTCTTTCTAAAATCATTTCAGGTGTGAATTGTTGTAGAGAGGCTCACATTACAGTCATTCGTATAAGACTTTTTCAGCAGGCTCAACAACAGAGAGGATCTTTTAACTGCTAACTAACTGCTAATCCCTTCTGTGTCTGTTATACCTGAGTAATACCCAGAATAATGTAAAAGCTCTTTGAAATACATATGAACACAGGAAAAATAATGCATAGAGATGGAAGGTTAAAGGTCATATCAGCATAATGTTCTTTATAAGCAATTTCAAAATGAAGTGAAGGTATTTTTTACGGTTCATTGAGAAGGTACATGAGACAAATTTTCATCCACTTAATTTAAGTATCAGCCAGTGCTCTGCTGTACTATGAAATTCAAACATGCAAAGAAGGATAGAAATTTGGCTCCAAAATCACTGAAGTCCACTTTTTCAAGTGATTTAGGACTCATCTCATATGTATTTTCTGTGCGATATGTGCTCCTAAATCCTGCAAAGACATCTGCTGATCCAGTTGGGCTCTCTGAAGACAAAGGTCAGAATTACATCAGCTGAGAGGGAGTTAACTTATTTTACTGCTGATTGTATTTTAAAGCACAGTGTAATGAGGGCTGACTGATACTGGTTTCCACTTCCTCTCCTTGGAGGTCTCAAATTGCTTCAAGAAATCTGTACAAATAGGTAAAATTCCTCTTCCCCATGTGTAATTCATACTGTATAAACAGTACTTCATACCTCAGCCTATTGCAGAAGAAGCAACAGCTAGTATTATTATTTCTTCATCAGGATTCAGTGGTCCATCCCCTAAAATACAGATACTGCCTATCACAAGTGTTCACAAACATCTCCTTTTTCAGAGGTATGAGGTATGGGGGGTGTTGTTTGGGAAGATTCTTGTGCCCGCTCTTCCCTGCAGAGTCAATGTCTGGAGCAAAAAGCCCTTTTCTCAGTTAGATATCCTTATTCCTTTCCATAGTTTTCTGAAGATCTTTTTTCTGTTACACTTGTAATAAATTGCACTTTCTGACTGTAGAAGATTTCTCTACTGTCCCATTCCATACTCTTTTTCCTAGTCAAACAAAACTTACTAGCTACTACTTGGATTTCTCCCCTGGGTGAGGAGGGCTCTTGTGGAGGTGAAGCCCAGGCTGTCCTCACAGATTCTGTCTCCTTGCTTACAGAAATGGTCCAAATCCATCATTTGAATCTTCACAGCAAGGAATTAACTACATAAACCAGTTTGTTACATGACTTGAAGCTGCTCTTTTATGTACACAGAAGTATCTTTAAAGTAATCCTTGCAGCAGTCCTCAGGAAAAAAAAAAATCGGATGCATGCATTCAAAAATTGTAGCTTTATGGAAAATGTTTTTGTTTTTTTTTTATATTCTTGGAGTGTGATGAAGAACTGCTGTAATTATTTCAGAAAGTGATTTATACCAGGTATATGGTGCATTGTATAAGAAACATCAAAGTTTAATAAGAAACTTACTTAAAAACATTGAGTTTCTGATTTTCAATATTTTTTATTGAGAGTCATTAGCACTTCACAGCAGGTTTTGAAAAATTGTTCCATGTGGAAAAGAATCCTCCCATACATTTTATATTTCTCCTTTTTATTATAAAGGGCAGTGCATAAAAATAGTAGATTTGTTTCTTAAAAGCTCATTTTCTCTTGCTGCTCCCTCCAATTTAGAATCATCATAATAATCACAATAAATTGATGAGGAAATGGTTGTGATATCACAACCATTATGACTCCAAGTAGGATATAAGCAGCAGATTCTGCTGAATTCTTAACGTGAAAAGATCCTGTTTCTGTATAAGTGGCATTACAAAGAAAGAGCAATGGAGAAGCAATAACAGAAATAAAATATTTTTGAAAGAAAATTTTGTTTGACTTTTTGATCTCATCTTCCAGTTTGGCCCATTACTTACAATGTACAAAACACTATCTCATGCTAGGAACAGGTACTTCAAAATCAGCAGACCTACTTGAAAAACATAGTATTTACCTGGTGAAAGTGAGGTCATCAAGAACATGTCAGATGACTGCAGCAGGTGGTGCATTATCTTGTCTTCATCAGTGGCCACTGGCTCATACTGAGGAAAAAATATGTGTTCATTCATTAAATGCTTAACCTCTACCCTGCTAGAGTAATTGACCAGCATTTAAGGATGTGAAATAAAGGAAATTCCTGAGCCACGGATTACGTCTTTGTTTTTAAAAGACTTTTTTTTTTTTTCCCATGCAGTTGCCCAGTCCCTATCATAATGTGGCCATATGTCATTGGAAAGTCATCTTCTGTTCATACAGTTATAGAGGTTTTCTATCTATTATTAGTTAATTAATTTCTTCAGAGAATCTTTACTCTGTTTTTCCCACATAGCACATGGTAGTGTACTGTATCCTAAGAAAGAGTCATTATTACAATACCAAAATATACATCACAGCTTAAAATAAAGAATTAATAACCTCTAGTTTTCACCTGAGAGTACTTATAATTAGTAGTATTAATAGTAGTATTATTTACTTATACTGCATAAAGTACACATTTTCTTTGAACTAGATAATGAAATGGCTTGATGTATCTTTCATTCTACAAACTTCTTATTGAAATTGATGTGATCAAAAGATTGGTTTACATAATTTCTTGGAGAATGAATGGAAAAGATTAATAGAATGTACTTCTTTAAATTATCAGATGCTCTCTATTGATCAAAAATAAAACCAATACAGATAAAATAACAGAAAAGGAAATTAAAAGAGTACACAGCACCATATGTAATTATAAGTGCTTATTCTGAATTCAATTGTTCAGTTAATTTTCGTGCTCCATCCTCTCTATATTCCATAATCTCTATTCTATTTCTTTTGTCATTTAGAATTGGTTGCTGCATAATCTCCAACCCTATTTTCCACATTTCATAAAGAATATTACATTTTTATAACTATCAGTCACCAATAAATCTGCAAATGCTCCCTCACAGACAGTCTAGTTACAGCTTTCTAAGCCTTTAGTCTGTGAAGACACTACCTTTTAACTTTGAGTAGTTTGCCAGAGGTTTCTCTCTTTGAACTTTATTTATATAAACTGTGAGTATAGCAATATTTCAGTACTCTGTGTAATGATTTTCAAAGTCTGGAAATTCTGGTATCAGTTGCAAAACTCTTTCTATATGTTGTTTCCTTCCGGTTACTCCAGTTGTATTCTTTCATTCACACATACTGGGATTTAATACGAAACAGAAGGAATTATATAGTTGAAAGACATCTCTAGAGAAGATTTATGCTGCAGCTCTACATAAATTAGATTTCCTACATTTGTCACATTTCTGCTCATCGGCTTGCAGAAGCTCCTTCATATTCAGAAGATCAACACGACATGCCTGCCACCTATCTCTGGGCTAAACTGTCTGCCCTACTCACAGAGCCTGTTGCCAATAATGGTTAGAGAGGAGCTTTCAAAGACAAACTGAATTTGCCCATTTAAGATATCTTTCTCTGTTTCCATCTACCTCTTTATCAATGTTAGGATGAGTCTTGCCCTTGTATTGCCATATTCATCCAATAGGAAACATGGTGCATATTAACAGATCTAACTAGGTTTCTAATCAATTGAAGGATACCAGGACTGCAGGTACTCCACAGTAAGTGGTTTTAAATCCATTGTAATCACCTGCTTTACCAGCTAAGCTATTAGATAAGGGGAGGTTGATGAAGTGTTGCATTTGGAGGAGAGCAAAATGTTTTGCCCAACTGGACTCCTCTTGCTCTCTTTCTCTTAGTTGTTCTTCACTGTTACTCATCATCCAGTATCTTCATCTCTTGGCCGCTGGTGCTAGTGCTGTACATTCTGTGCAGATAATGAGGTGAAGGCTCTCTGCTGAGATGTTTGCTACGGGTTCTGAGTGTCTCTCTTCCCTCTGCTCAGCATTTTGTTCCCACACAAATGTATAAAGGAGGCAAAAAGCATGAGTCCAATGTAGAGTTTCCAATGCCCTGTGCCTATGAAAGTGCTAGCAAATTGGCTATATACTTATGATAAGGAAAAAGATTTCTGGGCAAGTTATTAGATCATTTCAGGAAAGAAATTGCTACCATTATTTTTTTGCAAGCTACTAAATATTAACCACAGCAGAAATTCTGCCTTTTCCCTTCCACTTGTATAAGCTGAGGGTGCTGAAACCACAGCAGAGAAATGAAAAAAGAACTCTATAGTTGTGTGTAAGTATCACCTGAACAACAGACATAGGCATAGCATTGTGGTGGTGGTTTTTTTTTCCCCTGCGTGGGAAAACAGTGATTATTGTGAGAGCTGCAGAGGCCTGTGGACTCAGTAAATGTGATATGCTAGGCCTGAAAAATGAAGCAGATTATTGTATATCCATTGCCCAGTCCTCCATTGAAGGGTTCCCTTGTCGTCTTCTCCCTGCGGCACCCTCCTTTCCATAGAATGAGACTCCTGCCTGCCTTATCACAAGAACGGTGAATTGATAAGGTCACCAGGTTAAAGCCCAAGGCTCAAGTTTGTGCTTAACATACAGTGTCGATTTATACAGTCATTCTTTCTTTTTTCTGCTCCCTTAATTAGTATTTAAATATTCCCAGTAAAGAAGAATAGGTCTAACAGGAGCCATTAATGACCTGAATCCATAATACTCTATAGCCTATTTATTGGAGTGTTCATCTGGGAAGTGGAACAGACAAGTCAAAATCTACCATCTCTCTCATTTAGAGCAGAAAGCACTGAGGCTTCACTCATCCCATCTGAATTGCCCTAGCAACAGTATTATTATTTAAAAGGGAACAATCTCTTTTTTCCTAGCAGCATGACTAGCCCTCTGCTTTTAATACATCCAGCCTTAAAATGGCATTTCACAGTAAGTATTTTACCTTT
>VXAA01002920.1:325859-337036 GCA_013399115.1 Anseranas semipalmata
TTTCTTCCTTTCTTCCTTCCTTTCTTCCTTTCTCTCTCTCATTTTCTCTCTCTCTCTCCCTCCCTCCTTTTCTTGCTCTTCCTCCCTCCCTCTCTCTCTCCTTTTAAGTTAACAGCAAAACATCTGGCCAAATTGTTGTGGGCTCTCCTGCATCAGCTTCTGACTAACACAGTCTGAAGTCACCATTTCCCTGTCTTAGCTTATGGTTGCTTCTATTACTGACTTGAAACCCACAGAAAGCTTTTGGATGGCCTTGGTAGCCAGAATGATACACTTATTTATAGTTTACAGTAGAGGAAAACAAACAGAAAATTAAGAACCTGCTTTTCACATTAACACCTGTATTTTGGAGAAAAAAAGACTGAAGAAAATAATGAACAGGACTCTAAGCAACTTGTACCTTGTAACTGGCACATGGACATTTATTTTCCCAGTCTCTTACATGATAAAACTATAAGCTGCAAAACCTGTTTAAGACAGGTGGAATTCAGTAAATTACAGCTATTCTACTGCTGGATTTTTTATTTCTTTATCTATTTATTTATTTTTGAGATAAATGTTACCAGGAATATACACATTCTTCTGGAATTTTATCTCACTGTAGTCATTCTGTTGTGCTTATGTTCACCAGTAACTTCTAAAAAGTGGGGAAAAAAAAAAAAAGAGAAAGAGAGAAAAGAAGAGAGTATTTATATTTACTACTATATTTTATGCCAATATATCTGGCAGTTTTAAAACTGATAATACCTTTACACTTAGTAAAATTAATAATCTTTTGGTTTAGTTTAAAGCACCAGCAGATTAACAGAACAAATCATTTTGTCTCTTGGTGTAAGGGGTGTTTCACAGTCTCACCAGATTAAAATAATTGTTAAAAGCTTTTCTATACATGCAAAACCCTATACAAGTCTCCCACAGGAGAGTGGAATGTTAAAAGAAAAAAAAAGTTGTTGGTCCCTGCTGTGCTCACCTTGGAACTGATCAAAACAATGCTTAATCTTTTGAAATACAATTTTTACTGTATTTACAGGTGTCAGTCCAGAATATGAGCTTGTGCATTGAAAAGTTCCTAATTAGATTCTTAATTAAATTGTAAGGGACTTCTGCAAATGTACCCAAAACACACAAAACATTTTTTTCACTGTCTTCTAAAACGATAAAAACAATTAAAGAGCTTTAAACCTAATTCCAGTTTAAAGAAATGCTGCCCAGATGACATCTTATTTCCCATTTTTCACCCTGCAACAAACCTTACAGATGAGTTAAAAAAAAAAGAAAAAAAAAAAGAATTTTTACTGGAAAGAATGACAGTCTATGAAATACCGTAGTTCTACAAGTACTACATTCTTCCCAAATGGTCTAGCATACACAAGTTTATGAAATTGAAAATACATAATTTCAGAAACTCACTCAATGAGTAGGGAAGGATCTAAGAAGAGAAGTAAGTCTTCAATGCTTAAATGTGCTTCATGGGATACAAAATACAAACCAATTTTCTGGTCCGTAATCTTTGTGAAATTTCTAATTTTAAACAAACAAACAAAAAGAGTGATTAATCTCATTAACAATTGTGGTAATGTAACTGGTTATCTGCTGTTGAAGAAATCAAAATAGCTCAACTGGAATGAATTATATGTACTATATACTCTTTTCAGCAATAGAATATGTAACTTGTGAAAATATCTGTGCCTTATTTAACAGACTTTTTACATTGCTCTGATTCATACCGTATTATCTCACACCTACAGAGTATTGTTTATCTTTTTAATGAACTCCAATTTCTGCTTCATAACAGCAGCTCCCCAGAGATAAAGTAACTCCTCACTTCGCTCCGTAACAGGTTCCTTTAGTTGAGCGACAGCAGAGAATGTTCATGATTGCTAATGGTGTTTCTTCCTTTTTTTCATTGGCCTTTCTTGGGTTCATCCTGTTGTCATCCGCTATAGCCACCTATTCACAACATTGCGATGATCCCTGTTTACCAGCTGGTAAAGACGCTCTGCCTGCAGTGTTCTGAATACGTGTGTGCGTGTGCGCTCTGCTTGCCGGAGGTAACAAAGCATGGGCATGAGCAGAGTGTCAGGACGCGGCAGCACTGCTTCTCTGCTAACCCCCAGATCTGCTAAGTTCATTACAACAGCATCCTCCTCACTTTCACATCCTGGTTGAGACAGGTCTAACAGCTAGGAGACACCCTCAGCCAGCAGATTCTCAGGAATCGGTGATAAACTGAGAGATATTCATTTCACCCTGATAAATGCCTTTTTAAATACCATCGGACAATTATTTAACAGCACTGCCTTTTAAATATGACGTTAAGATCTGTATTATCACTTAAGGAATTGAAACCTTAGAATGAGCAAAAAATAAAGCTTTAAATTATAAATAAAAGCTTAACAAAGCTTTAAATTTATATATAAATTATGTATAAAGCGCATGCTAAACCTACATCCCTGTCCATGTATGTCCATATGACTATATCAAAAGTACCTGAAATTTCTCAATACTTTATGAAACATTGTGAATTTCTTTCTAAATTTTGGAAATTCTACTTACATTCTATATATTCTTATATTCATATTCTATACTCTATATAGGTATATTCTACTTATAACTACTTTGTTCTCATTTTGGGTAAAATGCCTTTGTCCAAATTCAGGTTAGGTTTTCTCTATGGACCTCACCTCAATATAGTTGTCTAATGCTAATGTTAGAAAGAGCCAGAGAAAAACTATACTACAGCACGTAGTCTTCAAATTTCCACTTGAAGTACCTATACAAGGGAAATTTCTGGGAAATACTGAGGTTGAGTTTTCTTTGGAATTGTTTTTATACTGCTTCAATTCAACAATACCCATCAGAGTTTATCCTGGTGCTTCATGCTGTAAGCATGACAAAAGAGCTAGTTTATGAAATAGGACTCAGGGACACCTATGCCCAATAAATATATTAATAATGGAAGAGTTTATGTTTGCATTTAGTTTTATAGGTTTGATAACACTCTTCAGATGACCACAGAGTAGAACACTAATAATAATAATCACAAACCTTAAAAATGTATAAACTTTCAATTTAAAATAAAGTTCTATCTATAATATTTTACTAGACTAGGATATGTTTTATTATGAGGAATTAGTGTTAGGCTTTTGCATTTTATCAAACATGACAGAAATTCTCTGTCTTCATCAGCTGTACCTTGTCAGTATCAATGAATTAGATTATATCTCATATATCAATCTTTACACCAGATAATTACCATCATTTGTAATTTAATTGCATTCAATTCACTGGAGTCAAAATATGTAATTGATGAAAATCCAACAATTATTAAGTAATTCAGTGAAATTCATTAAAAAAAAAAAACTTTAAAATAGATTGAACTCTGATTATATATTTAACTATTTGACAAGCAAAAAAGATTGATAGGAGACCACATTCCTGGCAGGATTATTAAGACTGGAATAATGACTGAAGTGATTTGCACAGATAAATCAGTTAGCCACTTTTTGTTGTGCACTTCAGAGGAATAAATGACACAGACCATGAAACATAACCAGATTTGCTTGAGGTGTTACAACAAATCATACAATATGAAAAAAAAAAAAAAAACTTTCTTTAAATTGAAAAAAATCAAATTTTAGTGAAGTTGAAATGACTTTGTCAGTTTATGAAAATCATTTTCTGTCCAAAGAATGTACTTAATGTACCTAATGTTGGTTGAAGGACTTTGGAAGTCTGCTGTTGCTTGATTTCAAAGAACTGAGTTAAGGGTGAGATATCAATTAACAGTAAAGGTACAAAATGTATTTCCAAATCAAGTGGAGTAGAAATTGTGAGTCAAGAATTCATAATGACAGAAATTAGTTGGTTGGAATTCTTGTACTCACATTTTGAACCAAATTAGTGTTTCTGTACTAATAACACTGGAGAGCTACAAAGGATTATAGCAATTTAATTTTGATATAATAAGCATGAAAGCCAGCTTCAAAATACATAGGGAGTTTTCAGAAGTATTTAATACTTACAACACATCTAAAAGGATTTTTAAGAGCTATTTTAACCACATTTGTGCATGTTTAGTAAAAAAAATCCAAACAATATTGCAAATTTTCTTGCAGATATATAAAACATGACAAAATTCTAGAAAATTCAGTTGAGTTTTCCTGTGATACAATTTTGTTGAAAAGTAATATATATAATTCTTCTATTTGACTGGGATTCATACTCTGTCAACCGTAATTCTTCCAAATTTAAGCATTTGCCAGGAAGTTCTGGAAAATAAATATTGAAGCTCCCACTGGGAAAAAAAAAAATTGTTAATTATTCTAATAGCAGTAAAAATGCCAGCACAAGTAGAGCTGAACCTTTACTGAACTGGAAAACATCCTTTTTACTACACCAACTAATAAAAGGTACAATGAAACAAAACGCTATAGCAAAGTATTGTTGGTGGTACCTGCACCTGTTTTGGAATGCAGGTAATTTATTGAGGTGAATAGTTGTATTGACCTGGAATTAATTATGAATGTAAAATTACAGATCTAAGTGCTTCACCAAAGTGTACAGTGACAAGAAAGATTTAAACATGAAACACCACCACATATATGTCCATATCATATACTTTACTGATCTAAAAACATGGTCTCATGTTCACACTAATTTTTGATGTTTCCTTTATAGTTAATGGAAAAGGATGGACATCTTTGGAAATTAATTTATATTACCCTAAAAAAAGGCTTTCTGCACTGGCTTTTGAGGAAGTCTAGAAATCACCAGGGATTCAACACCTGGCTTTCAATACGTTTGGATAGATAGGATGATGTGAATTAAAGCTGTGATTAAATGAAACAACATACTGTCAACAAAAGGCCTTCAGTATTAATTGTGTGTTTCATCCCCCGGAGTAATTTGTTGAGTAGCCATTTGTTTCCCTTCCCTTCCTTCCTCCATCCACAACCAACATTTCATATTTTTCTACTATATTATCAAAGCAGAACAATTACCTCAGTCCCTGCTTACCAATTCAGCAAAAGGTAGAACTTCACAGCCAGTATCTACCTGAGATACTACTCTGTCTTCACAAAACCTCTTTACAGTTTATATTCAGGATCCTGCCCCTGCTATTCCCAGCACTCCCAGAACAACAGATAAAACACAAAAAACATGATACATGTATTTATTATAGATTATAGTTACAGATTATAGTTATAGATTACTTACAAATTCTATGATATGCATTATATATTATATAACATATGCTAGCAAGACAAGTGTATTTTCAGCTTAGTTTATAAATAACTTGTATTCTAAGGTCTGACAAGAAATGAAAAGCCAGATAGGGGTATGCAAAAGATAAAAAAAAAAAGATAAAAAGATAAAAAAAAAAGATAAAAAGATAAAAAGATAAAAAGATAATCCAATTTGAATATCTTGAATCCAAGACTAGTCTAATAAAAAATCATCATACTGTACCCCTACTGGACATCTGTAAATAAAAAATAATAAAAAATCTATATTACATCAAAATGTCAAGCTCAAATTTTTTTATGAAAATCTGAATTCTCTCACCCGAAATGGGAGTATGAAAATCCTCTGAAAATGGTTATTTCTTTGCATGTGTGTGAGGCAAATGGCATCTTTATCTCTGCTTGTTTCCCCCTGAATTGCTTTATTTCCTTTGCTTCCTGTGTGTTTTGTCTAGAGAAAGAACAACCTGCTATTGTCAAAGCTGTGGGGAGAGCTAAAGCATGGATTTGATCAGTAATTCTTTCCAATTCAGGATTACCTGGTGTTGTATTCTTAAGCATTTTAGGATGAATCATTACTGTTAGCACTATTTTTTAAAATTTAGGAAATATTTAACAAAAGTTAAATAGAAGATCTGTGCACAAGGAGACTTCTTTCCAGGTCTGTGGCACTTGAATCACACTGCAAATGGATCTCACAGTATCTGTTTGTATACAAATTTAATTTTGCAAATACCACTGAAGTGTCATCTACACAGCCACAAGCTGATTTTTCTGAACTTTCTATTTTAAACAGGATTTGCAACTTGGACCAGTTAGTGTAGGTGTTCCTGGAGAATTTTGCCTCTGGACACTTACAATTTCTAATCCCTTTTCACAGTTTGCTATGAAGATGTTATGAATTAAAGACCGGGATATGATGTTGAAGACTTTGATTCATCAGCAAAGATGGCTTGCCTTGGGGTGGTTGCAGTAATTTCCTCTGCTCTTGATCTTGCTTTTCTCTGAGCAGTTCCCATGCCTGCCTGGAGGGACAGTTCTCCTACCTGTGAAGCAGATTTTGAACTGCTAATTTATAGCCCCAAATATTAAAATACATTGACACCAATTTTTGTTTAGTTTACAGCTGTAGTCCCTGCAGCTGTAAAAGCCTGTGGCTGTAAAAGCAACTGCACCATCCCTAAGCAACCAGTGGACACAAGGTGGGTAGATAATGAGAGTAGAAACCAGGGCAGCTGTCCAAAGTTAAACCTTCCCTGCTTGTGAATCAAAGCCTCAGTTATGCTAAGACCCTTCTGGCCATGAAAAATTCTGTGAGTCCAGTTGCACTTCTTAGCATCTCTAGATTAGAGAAACTAATGACATCAGGTGTTGGATTGCAGATTTACTTTTATAGCCTGAATATAGGTATTAATTCTCCTGGTAAACAATGGAGAAGACCTTTTGTGGCAAATCAGTTGAAAAAATAAAATCTCTCGATCTCAATGTGTGAGGCCAATACAAATAAATGAATACCTTATGATAAGCAAAGTCAATGCTCCATGGTATGCTACTCAAAATCTTTCTGAATTTTTTAATCTGTTGCAAACACAGTAGCACACAACAGTACACTAAATGAAGAGTTCAGGAATATTTCTTTACAGTGTTGTCATTTCATCATTGTGCATGATTAACTTATTGGATGTGCCTGACTGTTCAGTAACATATATGTATATCAGGACACAAAAAATACATTAACCAAAATGTTTATTCAATCTACTTTATTAATAAGCAGGTCCAAAATAAAATTCAGCCTGGTGTTTTAAGTTTCAAATTAATTAATTAGAAATAAAAGGAAATATTTAGTGATATATTTATCTTACAAATAAAATTACTTGTATATTTTATTACAGCCCCTTTTTAGAAAATAACTGTTCACACTGCTGCCATCAAAGAAGTTGCTTAAAGCCTGCACTTTGCTTGTCTTTGTAACCTGCAAGTTCATGTGAGACTACTTCTGATTTCTGCTAAGATTTGGCTTGTGAGTCAGAACTCTTCAGCCAGAAGTAGTTGTGAAGAGACTTGCATTTAATTTCTTATTAAAATATTTGCATACAGGAAGATAGTGGTAAACAGAGATACAATTTCCATCTTGATTCTGTTAAATTCAGTGTATATATTTCTATTGAAACTACTAGAAACAAGAGTAGGCCAATGGTAAATCATATTTGTGAGCTACCTTTGATTGTCTAAATTTATGGGAAACCTTCACACACATAGCGCAATCATTCAGTCTGCTATTTCAATTACGATGGACAATAACATAGACTGACTGACAGTTGCCTCTCCTCTTAAACAGTATTTGCTACAGATTTCAAGAGAATAAAAGTTTGGTGGACATAAATGGTGGACAAAATATTCTGTCAGAGGCTAGAGATTTCATCTGAAATACTATGTCAGCATAAACAGGATAGGGAGAAATTTGGTGAAATCACACCTGGAAATGCCTTTAAGGGAATCCTTTTATTACTCACTGGTGGTCGCTCTCCCTGAAATGTGGATATGTAGGGAGCAGGGGCCTTGCTTCCATTGCAGGTGCCAGCAAGGAATTGTTGACACCAGGAAGATGGAGCACATGAAATTACGCAGCTTTCTTGTTTGCCAGCCTTCTTGCCTACAGGAGCAGTAAGACAACAAACTGTTAAATATGCAGATGTGTACAAGTGTATGTGAATGAAGCTCTAGAAAAGTTGTAAAAGAAGAACCAGATACATGGGTGTACGTGTTTGAGAGTAGCTGGCTGTGTGCCATAATTTGGGTTTCACAGTCCCCTCCATTCTGGACTCAGGTCTGTTTTGGCCCAAGTATACACAGCTTTTTTCTTCCTACCCTTTACGTGTTCTCCACAGGAATGATGTGATGTGTCTGTGCAGTTGAATCAGGCCTCAGCAATTTCCTCAGCCAGGACCAGTGTAACACAGAGGCCTTAAGGGGAGATGTGATGTGAGGAGTGGGACACCCACATCAGTGAATACTAAATAAACGTCAGGAGGCAGGTGACATGGGCCAGCGAAGTAAACTGGGCTGAAAGGAAGAGATTATCTAAAAGGATAAATATTGTGTGGAATCAAATCTATATTTATCCTTAACCCAACCAAGCCTCAGAAGAAGAGACAGAACTTGGAGAGCAGTATCAGACCAAATTGTCCACTGGGTCATGAATCACTCTGCTAACAACAAGAGCAGTAGGATACAGTTTATACCAGTCTTGCGCAGGAAGGAGACCTGTCCTCAAACCCTTGAATAATAAAAAATAATATTCTCAATCTTTGTTTCTGTTAAAGAAGGTAATGTAATTAGTTCTGTATAAAATGAAGATTAACCTTAATCACCAAAAGAGTATTTTTTTTTGAACCTTTTTTTATTTTAACCTCTCCACTCAGGAAGATCTGTTAACAAGCTCAGCACAGAACCACTGAGAATCATTCATGAGACACTGGAAGAATCCACTGACTGGCTTTATGGCTTTATTTCTTTTCTATCTGACATCATATGGAGTGATGATGATGACAGTGATGAAGGTATTTGTAATGTAAAGACATCTGTAACTGCTCTAACTCCTGTTTTACATGCATTATGTTGGCTTACTCAGCTTTTAACCTCACAGTCAAGAAGGTCAAACAAAATGAAAAGTGAACATTGTTGTTAATAAAGCATCTACTGGCTATTCCAATCAGTAAATTGGTCTTTTTGTTAGCTTTTATCTCATGTTTAATGTACCATTACAGAAAAGCTGTCAGAATTAAATATTACCATTAGTACATCTTGAAGTAAAGTGCTAATTTATACAAGACTTCAAAGCCAAAACCAAAATTTGCATCAGGATATTGCTTCAGAGAATGGCGATAGGTATTTTCTTTTTAATTAGTAAGAATGCAAAGAACGCCAGTAAATATACAAGGTGGACCAAGAAACCTAGATCTTTTTTTATTTGATATACTGATGACAGGACAATATAATGACACAAGAAGAATATAATAAAAAATATCATTTTGACTGGACTAAGGGGAATTTGGATGGCAAATTACAAATAATGCAGTTTATTAAAAATTATGGTTTTGCCATTACAGTGACATTCTTCATCTGACTTCATCTGATAAATGAAAGTAAACTGCTAACATTTCAAGTTTGGAAATAGCTATCCTTCTGTTATAGAACAAACATAGTTCCCTGGTATGAGCAGACCAGTACCGGATCTTCATGTCACATCATATTGTTCATTTTGTCAAGCAATGAGTGTACGAGTGACATCTTCATTCCACAGTAGTTTATTTTATATTTTATTTGGCTATACCAGAATATAATTAAGAAGCAACGTGTATTGAAAGTGACTTCCTATTTGTTCATAAGCTTGAGATATTATCTATTTTCTACCTTTAAATGGGTGCATGAACTTTTTATATCAGTACTATATACGAATACTAATAGATATACTGCTACATGTGAGTTTGTGAACTGGGCATCCTATTCTGAGATATGATTTACAAACAGCAGAAGCCCAGTCTCTCATATGGTTGAGAAACAAAAAAAAAGTGAATGTGGAAAACTTGCTAAAATTTCAAAAGTGTTCATTTTTATCATTTTGTAACTCCTGAAGTACCTGCAAGCATTTAAGTACTTGAGTGGATAAGCGTTAATGCAAGTAGGAAAGGTCATAAAATACCTGGCATCCAAACACTCGAGATCTGAATGCTCGCTATTTGGAAACCTCAGTCCTGCTAGCCAGGTGGAATTTCACTGATGTCTACCAGAAGTGTGAAATGGCAGTAGGCAATGTACTGCATTATATCATAAAAAGTAAGTGCATGCGAACTCCCTGACTGTTGTGCACTGCAGTCAATGCAACAGAGGCTGCACACACACTGTTACTGTCCAGGCTGAATCCTCGAAATTCGAATCAAGGTCTCATAGTTCCACTGAAACTGAGTCTCTTTTGCCTTGGATTTCACTGGAAGTGTTGCTAGATTTACAGTCTTGCTAACCTGCATATTCATTTCATAATTTGGAGTTAAAAATGAACCACCAGGCCTTTCCTTAAAAAATGGATGCACGTGATTTGCTGAGATAAATCTCAGCAAATTGTAAATGCATTATCACAAGTTTTTATTCAGAAGCACAAATACAGATTTCAACGTTTCCTTGGTTACTACTGTGCATTGAATTTATCTGTCCTAGACCCAGAAAACCTGTATGGTAAGAGAGAGGTGTTATGGAAATCCAAAATCTCAGAATAGGGTGCTTGCCATTCAGCATATAAAGAATAAAATGCATTTAAAAATGAAAATGAACCAATATGAGAAATAACATATTGTTTGTGGGTTTTTTTTTTTGTTTGTTTGTTTTGTTTTATTATATCTCTTATCTTTACATTTGTTTATTTTTTCCTCTTGATTTAGGTGAAGTGGAACCTTCCCTGAAAAAAGGTTGGTCAGTTGCTTTATTATATAGGGCAAATAATTTACAACTCATTTTAAGGACTAACTAGTATGTCTGTGCTGTAGGTTCTGTCATTCACATGTCAGTCTATTAACCACTTATATTGTGCTTTAAGAAAATTATTAAATAAGAACCCCATATTATAAAACTTGCTGAAATGTTTGCTCTCTGCAAGAATTCATTCCATTATTATCCTAAAAGCTGAAAAAATGTTCATAACAAACTGACTGAATTGCTGAAATAATATTATTTGTAACCTTGCCCTGTATATGGGACTCTTATTAATACTAGTATGAGTTAAATGTATACCTACATAGAAATAGTGGTTGAAATAATAATATAGAAAGAATATTTATTGAGAAATAATGGCAAGGTATTATAATAACATTTTACTTTACGCCAATGCAGAACCCTAAAATAAGGACTACCTCTGAATCTTCTGAAAAAAAAAAAAAA
>VXAA01002920.1:337046-347697 GCA_013399115.1 Anseranas semipalmata
AAAAAAAACATTACTTAGCTAACATTGAATTTTTCCAACAGACAAGAATGAAGCAAGTAGGATTTATAATATAAATCTTTTCAGACATGAAGATTGTCATGCTGAAGCATAAAACTTAAGTTCAACTTCTACTAAATCAAAATGAAAATGTATTAGAAGGCTTGAGATATTGGTGATAGGATGTAGCTTTTCAAAACTAGGTTGTTCTTTTTTTTTTTTTTTTTGCTACAAATTGAGCACAGGTTGATAATAACAAGATGTGGTACCAGGCCTGTTTGGTTTGAATTTGGTATCCATCAAATGGTAAATCAAAAGGTAAATGCCCATATTGAAGAATCTATCACCCCAGTTGGTGCTGAGATTACAATCCAGTTTTCTCTAAAGTTAATTGGAACTGGATCAAGCTTGTATTTAATAACACATTTTGTCAGTCTCAATAGGGTATCCAAGGACTGAATAAGCTTAAATACCAGGGCCATTCATCTTCCTATGGATGATTCTTCATGTTAGGACTGAAGAAAAATGATATACAGTGTAAGAAAACATTCCATCTTATTCCATCAGTAAGATTTTCAAAGGGGCTCGGCATTGCCCTGTCTCTTCTCCCAGAGAGAGAAATGCATTGTTAATTTGACAGTAGGTGCAGAATCTGAATCTATATCAGGTTGCTGTCAGTACAAGTACATGGTTGGAAGGTGTCTACTCACCATGGGCTGGTGTAACTGGCTGGACTGGAAATATTATAGAGGTACTTGACTGCTTGGCAAGGCTTAATGCATAGAAAGATTTCAGACAACACCATGCTCAGCATTGCAATACCTGCTGCTTTGGAAGTCAGTGATATCCTCATGCCTACTAAAGGCAAGCTCCTTACACTTTGTATTGAGACGCTTTGAGTTGTAGAAACAGAATTCAGAGAAGCCATCAAAATAAATTGGAAGCTGCTTCAATTAGTTAGCTGGAAGTGCTGAGATGATTGTTAGGACCTGGAATTCATCCCTTCTAAGGAGCACAGTACCTAACTGCCAGCTTGAGATGTTTTCTTCAGGATTCAAAACTCACAACCTTCCCTAGGACATAAATGCCTTAGAACGTTGTCTGCATTTGGTGTGAAGGAAATGGAAGAGAGGCTGGTGATTCCTCTGCAGCTGGTACCTTACAGGATAACTCAGTCACAGAGATGTGAAAGTGTCCAAATTCAAACATGCTTCAGCAGCCTGTGCTGTAAAACAAATTTTAGAGTGGGCTTTTCCACTTCCTGTATGTGTGCTCAAGATCTTTCCCTCCATGTTTCAGAGGATAAGAAGTTCCATCCTTGTCTCCCTGTAACAAGGTGTTTCTTGGCAAGAACTGATGAAGGAAGTGGTCTAAGGCCCTTTCTGGATATAGCCATAAACTTTCACATTGCAACATCCACAAATAACTTCTTACCATCTCCCGATGACTAAAGGTCTCCATTTCATCCTGACAGATAGGATCTGGCCTTGATTATACTTGATTTTGTCACCCTATTTTCTGGGCTATGGAAATACAACATGTGTGGCCTGAAGCCATGTTTTTTCCCATGTGACTGCTGTTAGGGCCAGACCCAAAGAAGCACCAGCAACTTTTGGCACTTTTTGAATATCAAAATGTTAGCAGCTAGATCCACATTAACACCAAACTTTTAGGCTTTGGAGTATTCTCCACTTTCAATTAAAGGACCATTTCTACATCATTGTTCCATCCACTCAGTGCTGCGTTTCTGTCCATAGCTTTGCAAATTATACTTCTTTAGATGGCTCTTCTTACACTTGGGGCATTTGAACATCCTAAACAAAAACCAAGAGTGAGACCATGTAGTACACTCCAGAAAAGGGACAGAGTTTGATTTTTTGCACATATTTACAGAAATTCTCTCTCAAATTTCACTCTGCAAGTGTACATATGAGATCAAATATTGCTGTGCCTGATTTTTAAGTATTTGTTATTGTGGTAAGAGCTTTCATGAACAGGCAGATGAGAGCTTTTGAAAAATCTCCACACCTATTTTGGGTGTATGGATAAGCCTTCCTTTTTTTTCTTTATTGACTGGCAGTTGTTATGAATGCTAAAATGCTAGCATAAAATTTACTTTATAATGTAAATATAGTAAGTTAAAAAATAAGAAGATTGTTGGTACCACAATACAATCACATATTGAATAAAATTCAAGGGTAGTGGTGAGGACACTGTGTAGTGATGAAGGAAAAAGAGAAAAGTGCAATAATAATTATATGCCCAAAGAAAACAAAGATCACCTTCCTAGAGATGTAAATTGAAAGCAAAGATAATAAGAATACTAGGAATGACTGTGGGCTGGCACACACAACTTAACTAGTATCGGTTTCAGAATCCTTTAGAAAGGATGAAAATGCTTCTCAAGTACCTTTTTTATTGCAATTATTTTTGCCAGCCTAAGTCTTATCACTAACATTTATCTTTAATAATTGGAAAAGTGTGAACATTTGGTAATGTCCAAGGAAAATAATGTAGTCTTCACCAGAGGTAGTGAATTATTCTGTAGATGACTTTGCAATCTTTAACAGCGTGTACCCTCAACATGCTAAAAATGCAACGTTTTTTCACAAAAGATACTCAGAAGCCTAATAACAGTTTATTACAGGCTTAGTATGTTTTTGGCTTCATTTTCTTCCAGAATGATGGTTATGAAGGATAATGCTGTTCATTTTCTAAGTGTTAGTTTAACCTTTAGAGACAAATCCAGCTATTTGACATCTGTATGTTTTCTCATGTTTTGGTCCTTTTACTGGAATTTATTGTTACAGAAACAGAGAGAAATATCTGTTATCTTTTGGTGCATATCTTTTGTACCTGGCATCAATTGTGAGGTTGGTGAAGAGCTGAGAAATATGGTGCACAAAATTGAAAATAATGACCTGCAAAATATAGGCAAGTGCAGACACTTTAACACTGCCATCCATGGCTAAAAATGTGATTATTAAACTGTCCTGAAACTTCATTCCAGTTTACATATAGGTAATTGAAAATTTAAATCTAAACATGGATTCCTAGTTGAGCTTGCCAGGGTACACCTGACAAACTGCATACATGTAGCAGTCGGGTTTGTATGTTAAAGTAGCATCTTCTTCCACTTCGAAACAGGCAATGCATTCTGGCTAGGAAACACGAATTTTGTACTTGGACTTAGGAAGAAGTTGTTCAAAACCGTTCAAAGCATTCTAACATCAGAGTTATTCATTTTTAACTTTACACTCTCAAGCTTAGCAAATTGGTTTTGTAAGACATCCTTCCTTGATTTTATATTTGGGCTTAGATGACTCCCCCCCTTCAAAAGTAAGTCCCTTTGTAAGCGATTCTCATTTCAATAAATACAAGGAACTTAGAAAGCACTGAGTAAGAAAAGTAGCACTGAGTAAGAAAAGTAGCACCATCATAGTACCGTTACCATCCCTGTATTAACAAATACATTTTTAATGGCATTAGATTATTCTATATAAGCAATCAAAACAAACTTGATTTCCCTGAAGTAGAGACAGACCTCTGAATGTCTGTGAGTTAGGGTGTCTGTATGAGATAGCAAGACCTATAAAAATAGTTACATGAAATGGTCCTATTCTCCATTTTGGTTATTAAAAAAAAAAATCTTAAAAAAATGCAGTTAAATCATAGGTTAAAACAAGAAGCTGCAAATAATGGAATTTTCTGTTACAGGTTGCAAGAAATTTTGTTAATTACAAATAAACTTTTCAGGAAAACATCTTATCCTTCTTTCCACCCTGTCTTCAGTTCCAATGAGAATATATTTCCCTGAGGATCAGACTGGTAATTAATATGCTGATGATATGCAAGTCACGCTCTTCTGAAAAGACATAGCAACTTCTGAGGGTGCAGTTGGTTTCACTGCCTTATCCTCAGCAGCTCTGACCAATGTGCAGTTACGCCAGACCTGACTCCAAACACTCACTCCCATTAACCTCCCCAAGCCAGAATTTATTAAGCACAACTGTTTGTTTTTTTCAGATGTGGGTATGAATCTGAGCTAACAATGACAAACAAAATGCTCCTGGAAGTAATGTTTCTCAACCATATCATTTCCTACATCTCCTTTTAAGAGTGATCAAACATCTATGCCAGCTTGGCCTGGGGAAAGGGAGAGGTAGGAACAAGCTGCTTACAGAAGACTGGTAGGGGATTTGGTGATTTGGATTTGCAAGTGTTTTTTGATATTATGACCTGTATAAGCCTAGAAAGAACTGTTCCAGGGTATTCAGAGTAGGAAAAATATACTGACAAATATTTAAGATTTTAGTCCTAGAATTTATGTGTGTCAGATTGTTTTTCTCTCCTAAGTAAATAAGAATGGTTATATATGATCAGGCTAAAAGCCCAGTTCACCCAGTAAATGGGCCAGAAGTCCATATTGCTGTCCAAGGGTGACCTGTGCAAATGCCTAAGGAGGGTTATAAGAACTATTAACAATACAGAAATAATCTCCTAGCACTATTCTCCATACTCCAGATATTTGCCCAAGTCAGGGACTACCTGAACCACGGTGTCACTGAATTTAACAGGGACACAGTTCTTGGGTGGTTTGTAATCCATCTTCACTTACTGTGAATTCAAGGCTGCAGACAATGTGTACATTAACACTGGGAACAAAACCACCATGGCAATAAGTTGCTGGAACTAGTTCAGTTTCATAATAAGACTTTGAAGAAGATATTTTTCTTTCCCAAATTCTCGAGTGAATAGTTAAATAATAATTAGTCATGCTCATTGGTTATCCTTAAAGAAATTCTGTATGCATTAAAAATTTTTTTTACTTTTACTTTTAACTTGGTATACAAATTAACAGCAACAATCTTTTCCCATACTAGAATATATAAACATATATATTTCTATGTAAATAATAGATGAATGTCTATTTTTATAAATAACATAATAAATATATATATATGAATAAATATAGCTAGCTAGTGCCACTTTAGATACCATACAGTATCTCAGATGTAGCAGGGACAGGCAGAAGTCACACAGGGCCTACAGGGGAAGTACACCCTTATGGAGCAGCTGGTGAAGACCAGAATACCTGTAGTACCTGTTTAAAATGACACTAGGTGCTTATTAAAATTGTTACATTTTCAACACTCTGCTAATAGGGTTTACTAAAGTTTTAAAAAGAACCATAATTTATATAAAGATAATAATTTGCTGTTACTATAGTTTATATCTGAAGAATATCTGGACAAAATCACATTGCTAGCTAACATGGCAACTATCTTTTTTTTTTTTTCCTGGGAAGAATATAGAAATTCGAATATCACCTTCTACCGTTTAGAAGTCTTTTTGTTATACAGTAACAAACCTGGAATGATAAAGAAAACAAATGGGTTTTCTGGAGATAATGTTCATGTTCAGAAAATAATTATACAAAGTAATAAACATTTTCCAACCAAAAAGTTGCAATGGACTGGAGAAAAGAAATTCAGAGTACCGTATATGCAAGCTGAAAACTGAGTTGCTGGTGTGGTAGTTACATGTGTGTCTTAGAAAATAATTATTCAGTTCCATTCATCCCTAAAGTATATATCTATTTGTACTGGTAATGCCTTCTGAATTCAGTTTCTTTTATGTTGCCATATGGTAATGTTCACTTTTCTGTGTATGAGTTGCTATTATAGATCTCTGTAAAAGGCTTTCACTGTCTCCCTAGGCTGCACTTTACTACAAAACGTTTGGCATATCTTTGTGCAAAGTACACTCTGTGTTAAAAGATGAAAATAATTGATTGATTCAATTCTCAGATGTTAAACTGCTTTTCCAGACATGTATTTTTTTGCATTTTGCATTTTTGTGGCATCCATCTCTGTTATTAATGTTCTTTTAACAATCTCATCTTGTTTTACTTACTCTGATCAATATAGTAATAGCATATCCACTATAAAAAAGCATTTTATAATGTAAGAAAAATATTTACCATATTATCGAGATGAAACAAAACTACATACCTCTAGGGAATAGGGATGTTCAAGTATAGTTCTTTTCCCTATTGAAGAACAGTGATTGAGTTTCATTTTGAGTTGGAACATTTTAATCCAAAATTGCTGGCTATCTTTTAAAAGATACACAGAGAACTTTGAACCACAAGGCTAGTAGGAACTCTGGGCAGAAGTGTAGCAACACAGAGGTTTTCAGATGTTTAAGCTATCCTCTTAAATCAGGGAAACCCTTCAGCAAAGCTTAAGATAATCCATGTTATCGTGGTGGAACTCTTTGTTTATGCTCCAGTAGTGGGGCATCGGTGATGATCTTAAAAAGAAGAGAGAAGTATTAGGCAGATGCTTAGGAGTACTTAGGAGTACTAATACTCCTAATACTTAGGCTGGGAGTTTGCTCTGCCAGAGACAGATTAAATGCCTGACTTGGTAAGCAAGAGCTAAGAAAGGACTTGGGAGGAGATATATATNTTTAATTTTCCAGGTGGAAAAAGGTTTCTCCTGTAAGAGGTTTCTCCTCTTCTCATCTCTAGCTAATTCTATCTCTGTGGCCTATGTTCAGTGAGAACTTGTCTTCCAAGACCACAAAAAAAGTAATAAGGTTAAAGGTTCCTCCAAAACTCAGATAAACCTACAGTGCCAAAATCTGGGGTCCTGCATATTTCTGAGTCAACTCAAATCCCCTCACAGCTGCTTCTGTCCCAAGGAGAGGATATAGCAAGGGGGACCCTATGCTTGTGACCCACAGAAACAGTATCTCTCCTCTGCACAGCAGGCCCCTAAATGAAGCCCCTCTTAGTGCATCTAGAAATTATTTAATTTATAGGAATATACATTGGCAGTCTAATCAATTAAGGTAGGATCTGCAGAGTTGACATTTTTTAAAGTTGAGCATAAGAACTATGATTAGTCTTGTGCTTTCTTTTTTTTTTTTTTCCACCACACATTAAAAAAAAATGAATAGATTTGTATAGAAAAAGATGTCTTTGATGTTAAAGATTAGAGATTTTACTTTATATATTATTTTGCTCTATTCAGAGGTCTACAATTTTTGTCTGTATTTTCTCTGCATAAAATTACATTCAATTAAGTGCAGACTATGATAAAATTGATTATGAAAAACTTCATTTAAAACTGATCCAATAACATCTTTGTGGGTTGGAATCCATAAAGAGAAACACATCAAGACAATGTGTCTTTACTTTCCACAGAAAGAAAAGAAAAAAATTGTTTTTTTGATCACATGGTTATATCTCTGATTCATTTGGGTTTTGTGTGCATGTGTGTGTGGTACTTTTTAAAATCCAAGTGTAATAAGAATTCCTTTTTCATTTTAGAATCTAGGTATAGAACTGCATTTAGGGAACATATTGGGTCTTAACATATTTATATACTTGGAATAAAAACTACTTTTATATAAAAAAAAATGTTTAGGGTGAAGATCCAATCCACTGTCTTCTACTTTTAATTCTTTCCAAAGCCTAGTCACCAAAATTCCTCCATACAAAACAGTCTGCCTAGGGTCTTCTTAAAGCATGCCCATGTTGCTTACAGGATAAGTAGTCAAAGATAATAGATAGTACCCCTTAAAACCTTTCTGTTAAGAAATTGTTTTTCCAGCGCAAATGGAAACTTTATGAGAGGGAAAAGAAAACCCCAAACATAAAAACAGCCTCTAAAATAAAAGAAAAGGTTGTGCACATCAAATTGCATGTGCCTTGGTAAACTAAGGCTTTCAAGCTGGACTTCAACTCTTAGGACCATGACCATTTCCTTATTTTTGGTGGAAGATGTAGTTCAACAATAGGATTTATCTGAAAGAAAAAAAAATCTTAAGGGAACTATATAACAGCTCCCATGTTTAAAGCTAATTCTTCAGCCTTGGAAGTTTTTATCAAACTTTCACTCTTATCTCATTTTTTTTTCAGGAAAAATAAATATTTTTGTATTTTGCTAAAAGTCAATTTTGTATTGAAACATTTTGCTGGATTAAGTTTTTAAGCAACCCTAGTAGATATAAGAAAATGCCCAAACATATAAAAAACAAGGAGAGAGATCAATGACACTAATCAGTGATTTTGCAAAAAAAAAAAAACTGTTTTAATAAGTCGACAGCAATATAATGATACTCTTCTACTCACCCCTTACTGCTAAAGCGATAGCAAAATGACTGATATTACAAACATAGCAATATGAAAAAAAAATGTACAAAATTAATAGCCTTGAATATAATGTGAAAAGGAGGAGTGGAATAAGTTCAGTTCAGAACGTTGGAGATTATGGAAGAGTGGGTTATAATAAAATCTCTACATGGACTGAAATGCTTTGCTCTTATGAAAATAGCATGCACACTGTTCTGAATTTTTTTCCCAATACATCTCCTTTGATGTATACTCTTGTAAACATAAGATAAAATGAAACATCACATCAAAATCAAAGCACTCCTCAGCAAGATGAGGAAGATGTCAGCAGGTCATTTACAATGCATTTATACTATAGACTGGTGAAACTACAATAGTGTGGAAACAACTAAATATCTCTTGAACTAGAATCTAATCTGTTTATTTTCGTCCCATTTTGGCATTATAAAAAGACTTATATATCTGAAAGGCCATGTAAAATCTCTGTATTCTTAGGGGAACATTAAAACCTACTTGTTTGCTGTATGCTACTCAAAATAGGTAAATTGTTCTGAAATATTTTAGGGTCATGCTTTCTTTATCTCTGATATCTGTTCAGTGATGTCAAACAAACTACCAAGAGGAGGCAATAAAGACAATTATGGTAAAGTAGCTGAGCTTTGCTGAATAGGTTTAGGAGCAGTCAAAGTCACTTCACAGCAACCCTCACTGTTTAGGACAGCATGTTGTTTTGGGTAAATAGAGACCAGAACAGAGGGTTTGCACCAAGAAGAATGAGAAATGGTCTTCTGTGACCTCTGTCAAAAATAGTCTTATGCAGCACATGAAAGAGACACTGCACAATTCTGCAAAATATAAAAGGAAGGAAAAAAAAAGAAAATCATATATCTTCATTTTCACTCCAAATTGTAGTTGTGATATCCAAAGAGATGGATAAATAGTCTTGAAACTGTACATAAGAGGCACTGTGGCCTGATATCTCATGCACTGGATGAGCACACAAACCCTTCAATGTTTTCACTGATAAGAGGCAATTCATCTCCCGTCACATTTTCACAACTTCAGGAAAAGTTGCTTGCTAGCCTGACATGTTGCTATGAGTCCTCAGAACAGGGTGAGATCTAAGAAAACACGGGGGATAAGACTGTGCTACTAGCAAGCTTTAGGGAAGTCACCTAAACTGGTCACATGTGTCACTCAGACTTTCTAACAGTGAATGTTAGTACCTAAACATTCCTGTAACATGATACAGGCAAAATACACCAGTTTATTTCCCCAATTAAATATTTCCTGTTCTTTCTTTATTTTTTCACCATTATTCCTATAGCTACTTATATTATTATTATTATTATTATTATTATTATTATTTCCCTCTAGACTACAGCCACATGATGTATTAGTAGTTAGCTGGAAGTTGCTCTAATGCATGAATTCCTTTATTCTCCTCCTGGCCCCATAAGGATAACTGTCACCCTCACCAGCTGGTACTATCTAGAGTAAAAATAGACATCAGCTGCGCAATTGCAAATATCTCCTGAGGATACCAACAGCAGGAGAGTTGACTACAATTCTTCATACAGGCAGCATCTAGAAACATATTAGAAATGACATCCCTCTCATCTTCTAAAGCTCTTAACACCACTCACTATTGCCTTGCCCTCAGTATCTATTTCCACCAACTCTTCAGGATAATCAGCTGCCTGCTACCAATTAGTCTAGATAAACTAGCAAGGATATAGTCCCATTAAATTGGTGGGAATAGCTGTAAGGGTTTTGACTGCTCAAAAGCAAATTATTAACCTCTGGTACAACAAGACTGTGAGTAGGACTTATTTTCCTTTTCACACTTAGACGTTTATAAAAGAATGTCAAAGTACTACAGGTGTATATCACTGTGTTACCTGTAGGAGAATATGAAAAAGAAGACAAAGTGGTAAAATTTGCTTAGAAAACAAACAAACAAACAAACAAACAATGTATTATGATTTCAAATGAAATTTCACCAGTTCAACTATAAAAATTGGAGATAACAAAAAATCAAAGTCAGCAACTTGAGAGCAGACAAAAGCAGATGAAGAAGGGAACTCTGAAGGAAACAGAAGAATCTCCTCGTGCCGTACCATGGGGGGGACTGAACATGCAGTGTCCAAACTGCATGTTCAGCAGGGATTTTCAGTAAAGCTGCCTGCAATACTGATCCTCAGCGGACCATGAGGGCCTGTTCTGGCCCAGCACATAGATATACTGGTCTGCTAACAATACAGTCAGCTGTATCTCCTTTGAGATTCTTGAAATGGTCAGTGAGAAGACTACTAGCTTCCCTTCCTGGAGTTGTTTAAAATAATCACCCTGCACGTTCTGTATATCCACACAACACCTGAGGTCTAGAGAAACTGGTGTCAAGCAGTATCCATAATTTAAGGAAATAAAGCGCATATCTATTCAAAGCCCAAGAAACAAAAGGGGAAAGATAATTTTTCACATCCACTTGATAACTGAAAAAAAAAAAAA
>VXAA01002920.1:347724-393752 GCA_013399115.1 Anseranas semipalmata
AAAGAAGCAATGTATACAGCTTTTAAAATACATACTCCCTTGCAATAATTTAATAAACCGTGCTGTCATCTCATAAAGAATCAGGATGGTTGCCGTGGTAACAAAGATTATCCTTGCTGCTGCTTGATTCTGTCATTTTTCTAAACATGAATTCATAATATTTAGGATTTATTAACAATGTGTCACACTGATAGAGATAAATTACATGCTTTAAACTGGCCATGTAAGTCTTCTATGATATTATAGCCACTTTGTCAACTCAGCAATAAGATATGATGTGATTACTAGAAAATTAAAGCTATTTGTCATAGAGGATGAGGCAGTATCAAAACTCTCAGAACAGAAAAAAATCTCAATAGAATAATTTAATGTGTTTCCTTATTTTAAATATTTTGGAGTTAGCTAACAGTCACTATTTTCTGTCTTGTAAATTGATCAACATCAGCATATATTGAAACTAGATTTATTTGTGCTGGGAAAATTTAGGTTATAATGCATCAGAATTGATGTCTTCCAGGCTGCAATATTTCATGATGGTTCTAACTATGATGGGGAGCTTGTGAAGAGATCTTAATGATGGCACATTTTGCAATATATAAAAATATATAAACACACACATGTATTATGAAGATGTATTTCACTTCAAGGAATTTCTGTAGGGTTTTGTGCGATATATGGTATCCTAATTGTAGCAGAAAATTAGATGAGATTCTCAATGCTGCTGTCTAGAAAGCATCACTTTATGTGTTTTACTGAAGTGTTTGTGTCAATAAGCGCCATCGCTGATACAATGTGAGGCTGATTTAGACGGCCAGCTCTACAGTCATTGTTCCATATATATTTGGCGGTCAAAGTAGCAATAAGAAATTCACTAAAATCACAGAAGTTTTAAAAAAGTCTTTTTTGAAATAACAAGGATTTATACTTTTTTTTTTTTTTTTTACAAGAAAAAGAGGACAATTTTTTGTAGTGAGACGTAATAGGTGATAGGAACCTATTGGAGTTGAGTCATCTTAAGTCAGATAAGGATAGGACAAGGGGCAATAGTTTTAAACTGAAAGATGGTTGATTTAGATTGGATTTAAGGAAGACATTTTTTACAATGAGGGTGGTGAGGTGCTGGAACAGGTTGCCCAAAGAGGTTGTGGATGCCCCCTCCTAGGAGATGTTCAAGGCCAGGTTGGATGGCGTTTTGGGCAACCTGGTCTAGTGAAAGATATCTTTGCCCACGGCAGTGGAGTTGGACTAGATGATCTTTAAGGGTCCCTTCCAACTCAAACCATTCTACGATTCTATGAATGTGCGTCCCTGTAGGATGTCATTTGTCACTTAATAGGCCATAATCATATCTGTATATAAGATGACTTTTTGAGCTGGGTGAGATACGTCTTCACTGCATATTGCTGTGTAAAGGAAGTAACAGAGCTTTCTTTAAACGCATTATCAGGGTTTGGAGGCAGTCTGGAGCAGCAGCATGGAGAACTGCTCAGATGTGGTCAGAACTGGGGAGGAATCATCCAGCTGCACATAATCTTTGTCTTGCACCATTCCTACTAAGTTACCAAAACTAGTTTGTGTATCCTTTTAAGCAGAAAAAGAGGGAAGTGTCTGAAAATCCAGCAACTGGATTCTCTCAGTAGATGGAAAAAATATCCTCAAATAGTTGCAGAAAGAAAAATAATCCAAGCTCTGATGGAATACAGTAAATCAATATGGCATGATTTCTTCCTAATCATAACCTTTGAGGTTTATAGAACAGTAAATGAACTACACACCCAGGCTGCAAAATACAAGATGAAAATAAAACTAAAGGCCTTTTGGCTCATTGACATCATATAATTTGCTTAGTTATGCTGCCACACAAAGGCAGCTAACAGTGATACATATTTTGTCCTTTGTTATCCTTTATCTCTATGAAGTAACATGCTCTCTGAAGGCTACATAGGTTGATGTTATAGCATAGTTATGTTTCTTGCAAATCAGCCAAAATCATTGTTTCAGATGGCTAATACTATCCAATAAAAACATTCTGTATTTATTTAAAATGAACTATGCACAAATCAGAGTCTTGGAAAGAGAAAATACCATTTTATTTTCTCTTTGGCAATGTACATTCTGTTACAGCCGGAGCAAATAACTAATGGGATAAATGGAAGATTTCAGTTGTCTTTAATAGACATTATAGTAGCTCCTTAAAGTTGAGTTGTAATGTGCACAACATTTTCTCCCTTGGATTAATTTGGGGGCCAGAGTTCTTGTTATTTAGACAGTGCAGAGCAAATCTAACCCTAAAATACAAGGTAACACCTCCAATAGAGTCCAGTCAGACTTGTATGTGTTTTTGTCAAAGATTTATTTGATCCAGTATTTTAGACCAGTTTTCCTCTGCAGGAAGATATGCATATTACCGTAAACCAGACACTCTGTTTAGTCTTAATGACTTTATTGGTCACCTCTAATAAATGGCCTTTAAATTGCTATCACTGTAATCAAACAGTGCTATACAAGCTTGATTTAATTCTGTTTTTTGGTGGTGGTGGATGTTTGTTTGTTTGTTTTGTATTATCCTGGTTTTGGCACAATTAGGACAGTGGAAAAAAAATAGCTACAAACGTGTATAGCAGTAATGTAATATCAATGTCACTGGTGAGGAATTTTGTTTAGAAAAGATGGCATAGCAAGGGCAGGTAAATACTGTACCACTTTCACTTCTAACAAGGTTCTTCTTAGCTAAGGGATTTATCAAATGTGGTTTGGTATACAGCATGATTAAAATGAGTCAGTCATTCTCAGAGACTCTGATCCCTAACCTGGAAACTTTTACCTCTGTTTGTAATTTGTGTACAGCATTGAGTCTATCTTTTATTGTGTGTTGGAGCTACCAACTGAGCATTTGAGTTTTAAAAAATTTAGAAAATGTAGTAAAAAGAATATTTTATCTTCCAAAGGTAATTTTGAGAACATAAAATACTAATCCTGGCAAACAACTAGAGATACATACAGAAAAATGTTTAGTAAAAGCATGTTTTTTCTGATTCATAGCCAATATATGTTACCATATAGCAGCAGCAGATCTGCAAACCCTGTTCTTGACTTTAAAACTCGTTCCATCGCTCAATTTAAATTAGAATAATTAAATTCATTTACTGTTATGATTTTTGATCACATAGATTCTGTGGTATGTATATATAGATATAAATGATAATTTAACTTTATTGTATATAGTTATGAATATGCAGATGATAAAGTCATGGCTATGCTATAATATTTGAAGCACTTAGTTATTTTTATTAAAAGAATGCATCTGATATTTTCCTGTGCTAATATTTTAATATTGATAAATAAATTCTACATTGTTTTCAGAAACTCATAAAGGGAAACCAGAGAGACATGAAAAACAAACAAAACAAAAAGGTAACTTTATTTTTTTTTGTCTGTTTATCTACACATATGTATATAACATACACTGTATTTGCCAACTTCATATTTTACCATTGTTTTATTACAGAAGCCCTCAGAGATCGGTTGGCACAGTCTGTAAATAATACAAATTTCATGTATGCCTTAACATTAATGAATAGTGCCATTTTAAATTTGTTGGGCTATATTGTAAATGCACATTCATAATAGGATTATCCTGTCCAAACTTATCCAGGAGTCTTTTTGTAGCAAAGGTGCAAGAAGGTAGAGTGTTGATGAACTTCCTCTGGTGCAAAATACATGAAGTGCATTGGGCAAGGAAGAAAACAAATTTATAGGCCAGTGGGTGCCATCCAAGTTAGGAAGTGCTAGTTAAGAGTGAGCCAGGTGTGTATAAGAGATAAGAAAAACCTCCATTATAAGAACCTACTCTTTTTCAGTGTTTAATCTCCTCTAACTGGCACTTCCCCAGAACTCACAGAGGAACTGGTTTGGACTGGTTTTCAGAGGTCAGGTAAACAAAGAAGTTTCCCGGGGTATGTGCAGATTTTTTGTCTAATAAAACCTCCTCTGGAAAGGTTAGGCCACATAAAATTTGATGAGCATCTCTCTGATGCACCAGTGCTGTACTTAGTAATGGCAGAAGGAAGCAAGAAGGAAGCTTATTAAAAATAATGTGTATATACATACACCCTCCCTCACACAATTATATTCAATTTTTATATATTCTTTTATAGTATTTTACAGCTCTAGTGCTAGCTTTCCAGTTCTGTGCTAATGAGGGTCATCTGAAGTGCCTAGAACTGCTTCCCAACTACTTAATATATCATGTAGCATGGAAATGAATTGTTTAGGGTATCAGTGGGCTAGTTGGGCAATAATGAATTCAGATCCATTAGCAAGGGATCCCAGTTAGGGACTTTTCAAGCACAGTATTCTAAAAACACAAATGAAGTTGCAGCCTTGACCAAAACAGCCTCCTGTGTACCATTTCATCTGTACAGAAGTGCTTTGCTTTACATAGAAAAACATTAATGTGGCAAAGATGATCACAAAGATGTTATAGAATGCCAGAAAAAAAGCACTCAGGTGTCATTATTTAACTCCCTTTATGCATATACCTTATAATGCAGTCTTTAATTAGACAATCAATTACTGAAGCGCAAGACAAATATGTTTTTGTTGTTTTTTTTTTCTATTTTTGGTTCTCATATTTCATAGAATCATAGAATCACATAATCGTTTGTGTTGGAGGGAACCTTAAAGATCATCTAGTTCCAACCCCCCTGCCATGGGCTGGGACACCTTCCACTAGACCAGTTTGCCAAAAGCCCCATCCAGCCTGGCCTTGAACATATTTTATCTATATATATATATGGATAGATAGATTCATATTATATATATTTGTATACGCATATTTAGTCCTCAAAATGCATTTTGCATGCAGGAGGAACAGTTACAAGAAAACATTCTGTCTGGCCTCAAGCTAGAGCATGATGAAGGTATGAATCTGTAGGGATTTTTGCTGTTACCTTCCAACGTACCTCCAGTAGGCATGTGCAAATACAATTTTTTAGTTTTTTTTTTTTATAGGAAAAATCTAGAAATTAAATGCATGTTTTTAATAAAAGCAAACATCCCAAACAAATTTGAGTCTTCCACCCAAGTTATAAAAATAATTTTAGACATAATTTTGAGTAGTCAAACCCCCTGAACTGATGTCCCAAGATTTACAGGGGAGCTGCATCCATAAGCCTCATTTTGAAAAGATTGTAGCGAAATATCAGCAACAGGTACAATGAATAGAAATTCCAGACAGAACTGGCTGAAATTGTAAGTTCTTAGGGTATTTAAAGACAGGCAAACTTGTACGCTAATCTTTGCCTATAATTAAATATTTTGATAAACTTCTAATAAAGAAGTGTATTTCAGTGATTGTACTTAGTCAACTTAACCCTGAAAAGAAGAAATACACTGAGAACTGGTTCAAGAAAGTATTTGTTCACGCTTAAGGGCAGTGAAATTTTGTGATTATATCTTGTGATTACATGTATACATTAAGCACAATTCACTACAAAATAGGGTCTTTACAATTTGGTATTGGATGTATTAGTGTTTCCACAAGGGCCAACAGCACCCTGGTCTAGGTGAGCAGGAGCACAGCCCGTCCATGGAGGCAGGTGATTATCCCTAACAATGCAGCACTTGCGGGACCACTTCTAGATACTGTGCCTTGTTTTGGGCCTCCCAGTATAGAAAAGACACGGATAAGCTGGGGTGAGTTCAGTGTGGGGCCCCTGCCATGCTGGGGGATGGAGCAGTTGCCCTGTGAGGAGAGGCTGGGGACCAGGGTTGGCTCAGCCTGGGGCCAGCAACCCTGGGAGTGACAGCACCCCGGTCCCTGCGGGAGGTGGTGGAGAGGAGGGAGACAGAGACACAAGGAGGCTCAGCTGTACCAAGGGAGGTTCCAAGTGGATACGGTGAGAAACTTTCTCCCCATGGGACAGGCTGCCCGGGGAGGCCGTGCCAGCTCCGTCCTTGGGGTTTCCAGCCCCAGCCCCACACAGCCCCTCACAGCGCGGCCTGGCCTCAGCGCTGAGCCTGCTGCTGTGGGGCTGGGCTCGGGACAACCTGAGTGCCCAGCCAGGCCCAGCTGTCCTGCAATTCTGTCATATCAGAATATATACTGATTTTACAAGGCTCTGAGAGCTACTGATGAAGGTGCTGTTTAAGACAAAGGTGCTATAGTTGTTATTAGTGTTATCGCCAATGAATAAGAGGTAACAATGCAATACTTCAGCAACAGGGAAGAACAATAACAGAATATATTGAGATAAATATATATATAAGCGTGTAATTTCAGTCTAAGGGAAGACCTAACGATAACCCAAATGGACTGATAAAAGAATTTCTAATTCTTATAGAAAACAGATACTAGCAGTGGAATGAAATTACCTGTATCACTGGGATAAAAATAGCTCGTTAACACAGACTTTGAGAAGGCATGGGAAAACGCTCAGAACTGTCATTAAAATATACATTCATCACACAATCTTCATAAACTTCACTATTATCAACAAAAAGAATTCCCCACACCAAAACGAACATAACATCATCATAACACTGACAAAGGTACTGTGTACACTGTATGGCTTTTCCCATATATACTTCACTAATACATTGCTGTTGGAGTGTGGGATGGAAGAAGACAATGCGATGATGAAACGTTACCTCTGACAGTCATACATAAAAACACAGTGATTTCAGCAAAGACACTCATGCCTCTGAAATTAGTACTAACCTTTCTGTTTTGGGCAGAAAACATCTCTGAATTTGACCCGATTTCACAAATAGATTTCAGTCCCTTCCAAACTATTTCACTTACTATGCATAGCACATATCTGTCCCTCCTACCTCTATCAACTTGTTAATAGGGCCGTACCAGTAATGCAAATATTAAACATCACAGAATAAAGTTGTCTGTGTTATAGTGTAAGGATAAATTATGAGATTATGAAGAAAAATGTAATGTGTCCCCACAATTTAATTTGCTGTAGCTGAAAGATAAGGTATTTGAGACAGATAAATAGGTAAAATAAGTTGGACCATACAAATCCACAGTGTACTAGAAACCCGAGTAATTTGACAAAATTAGCCAGTTTAATAGCATAATTAGGTTTGATGTGGGGGCTATCTACCCTGATTTCTAGAGGTATGGCTACAGATACACCTGAGGTCACTACAAACTAGGTTACGTGGGTACAGATAGCAATGCAGGTGCAGTGGCTCAGGCACAGCTGTCAAGTATCTGTTCAGCTGCATGGGCTGATGGCAACCCAGGGTAAAGCCAATGCTGCAGGTAGCTTGACCACCACCAGTACCTGGCAAACCTGAACCTCAGTTCAGATGAATGTAATGCCCTCTGACTGCTGCAGTTAAATCGAACTTTAAATTGTATTGTAATGCATGAGAAATTGTCTTGCTCTTATATACGCATTTTAGCTTAGTGTCGAAGGGTTAGATCCAGCAGGCAGATTGGCGCTGCAGAACATGTGCATGCATGGTGCCACCTGGGGCAGGTGTGGCCAAGTTCAAGGCAAGCTTCTTCCCTCCTCACAGGTCATTGAGGGTTTGTGAGTGCAGGTGCCTTCACAGTTCCTAAATTGCTGGGATTTCCTTGGAGTATTGTTTAGGACCTGGAAGCTTGTGCCCCTTTCCAGATCAAGCCCTGTGCTTTTTGGGGGGGAGGGTTCCTTCAAGAAGGATTAAGTTATAGCCATCTAAGGTTACTTGGCTTCTGAATAAAAGTATCTACACAAAGATTTAATGCTCTCTGACTAATGCACTCTAACTTCATTGTATTAGTTCATTTATCTTAACTTTTGTGAGTGCTGCTCCGTGGACAGGCACTTAGTCAGTTAGCTGGAGCAAGCAATCTCTACTTCATGCTTTTTGCACTCATCACCTAGCTTTATACTAAGCAGTGGACTAAGACTTACTCAGCTGGAAACTATTTTTCCTTAGCTTAGGTGTGGAATTAGTTCCTCCTTATTACATCTTTTTGAACTTGCTTTTGGGGGGTTATGTTATCAAATACTCTGTCTCAAACACTTTAATTAAGAACCACTAAGTCCCATCCCCATTCACTATGTCTGCCATTTGATGCAAATCAAATATAGCATTAGATGATTGAAATTTGGAAAAATCACATATATGCTATACTTCTTGTTTTTAATTTTATGTGAAGTAAATAGCAATATTCCTATTTGATTAAAATCAGAATACCTTATTAAATTACCTTAAAATTTTCCATTATAAGCTCCCATTTTAGATTATTTATAAATTTACCACACTCCAGTCATGAAGGATGAAATCTTTTATGCTTGTCTTTTTGCCTCAGGCTGAATTTTCATTCAAAGTCGTATAAAAATGTTTCAGCAATTTCCAAAATCTAGGTTAGTGAAAATTAGGTTGGGGTATTATATTTTTTCCAATGCTAATAACAGCTCATTCTGAGCTTATGCTTTTTATTGGTATTTTCAAGGAAGGCCAAGCAATTTTCTTTAAGTTTTGTGAAAATTTTAACCTAGGCAATTGTTATGAAAGCAAATGTAGTTGTTATTTTTTCTGGATGAATCCAGCATCCTATAAAAAAAAAAAAAAAAGCAAAAAATGTGATCCTTTAATTACATACTGTGTCATAAAGCAAATAAAACTGTTAAATTAAAGTTGAATGAGCAGTTTTAGCTTCAGCATTTTTCAGCTGAAGACTGCTTGACCTAGCAGCCTTAAAAACATTTCTTTTTTTGTGCTTTCTCTTATTTTTTATATATGCAAGAGTATTTTTATTAACTCTAGTTTGTTTCCCAGAAACATGGCTGTATGACCAGCCTGGCTTATTTCTAATTCTAACTTAACTCTTCCACCTAAGCTCTGGGGACTTGAAAAAGGGCATGCATTAAGCCCTTTACAACAAAATAGATATCCAGGTAACTAAATTTGGAGAAGATCTGTAGACAGTGAAGCAATTTATGTGGCAGAGCTTCCAGAACTACATGTAAAGCTGAACATGAAAGCATTTGAAGGGGAGTATACAGAGTTAATACAGAAAAGAAAAATCATATTAAACTTTGTCAGATCAAAAGCTTCAATGGACTTTTGTGTCCCTGCTGCACTGTGATTGAAGAGGCAAAAATGGCCAGTCATCACAGCTGTGAAACATGAACCCTTTATTTTTTGGCAACACCTGCCCTTCCCAGATAAGGTTCTACCCCAAAGCCATAGCTCTGACAGTGTCCGTATGAGGTAATGGTAAATATTACAGTCTGAGATTAGCAAACTCTGAGGCTTCGGGGATATCAATGCCCAGGATAGGGTTCTTGGACTAACCAGAGATTGCCTTCAGCCTATCATAGGGAAGAGAAAAATAGTTTATGCTTTTGCCAGCCTGGTCTCTGCTTATCCACATTCCAGGCTCCCTGCCCAGATACGTCGAGCTTCTTTTATTTCTCAAGAAGGAGACAACTGATCTCTTTGTGTTTTTACCTTGAGTCCACACAAATATTAATTTTTTTTTTCATTTGAACCCTCTCTATGTTTTTGATGACTTGAAGGAGCCTTACATTGTCCACTTTAATGTCTGCCAAGACTCAATTCAGTTAGTGTCTTTCACAGCTTGTTTTGGTTTCTTCCAAAGCATGAAATAGGGAGATGCTATGGAGAAGACCAGAGAGAAAAACAAAAACAGACAAACAAACAAAAAAGTTTTTAAAGGATGGTTTGTCTCTCTTACACAAGTTTGATGTTCTGTGGCTAAAAGCAAGCTTTTTTATTGCCAGTCTGTTCTGTACATTTCAGCTATATTTTCTGACATAGATACTATGTCAGATATGTATATCCGATATACGTAACTCATATTTAACTACCATTAACCATCACAGAGCTATTTGCAAAATTCTTCTGCTGTCCCATCCAAAATTGACAACACACTGGCTTGACGTATTTTGCACAGTTCTTGCACTTGCAAGATGTGAGATCAGACAGATGTGAGATGTAAGATCATGCTACAGCTTCTGCATACAATTCACAGTCTAAGTTCTAGAGAATATAGGGAGAGAGCAGAATGCCTTTCCTTGGTATGCTACTAGATGTCCTAAAGCAATTGAATGACTTAGAGTCTGACATTCATGCAATAATATTCATTCAATACAATTGCTGCTGTGTTTTTTAAAGCCTGCTTTTTTTTTTGTTTTTTTTTGTTTGTTTGTTTGTTTGTTTGTTTTGCGTAAATTAGCTGTCCACATTCCTTAAAGGCTTTGAAAAATCTCCTTGCAATCTCTCTTTTTTTTTTTTTCTTTTACTGTACTGATAATTATTATCGACAATTATTTACCTGTTATGACTGGACATGTATTTGGATAACGCAAACACATGCAAAGACATAATGAAATTATTGAATGTTTATAATGATTTTTCTTAAAGGCATGGATCTATTTTTTAATGAATAAATATTTAGCTAACAAAAAATGCTTGCACCTCTGTGAAATTACATTTGCTGCAAAGCTGATGAAATGAATGTATGCAGAAATATTACTGTACTTGTGTATAAAACTTGCAGTTGTCTTCTAATCGGTTGTGTTTTCTGTGGTTTACTTGTTGACAGAAACTTGAGTATTGCAAAAAAAATATTTTTTTCCTGAAATTAGCAAAAACGCTGGCCTTTTAGAAGTGGAGGTTGACAAGGAATGTATTTATCTATCTAAATAATTAGGAAGTGAAATATAACCATGTCCATAACTATGGTCTAAAAGTTGAGTGGGCAACAGAGTCCTCAAGGATTCAAATTTGCCTGCTTCTAGCAGGACATGTAGTTGACTGTCCTTTCAACAGCTGTTCTTCCTGAAATTACTCTTTTAATAAAAGAGATGTATTCCTATCCATCCATCCATCCTGTGGCTGAAGTAACATCTAAAAATAAAGAAAAAAAGAACATGGAAAGCAATATGCTAACCATTTTTTGTTGTTGTTAAGAATAGAAAGCAATGCTGTCAAGGACTGAAAATAGTTTTGTCCATCAGAAATCTTAGAGCCAGGGTGCTTAAGTAATGGGACCAAACCAGATCCCACAGATTAAGGTTGCTGAATAATCACTTATGTTGCCAAAATATGGTCCAAGATTCGAAGATTTATTCAAGGAAAAAGTATTTCTCTTGGACCCAGATTTAAATATTGACATTGTTCTATACAACTTCTATACAAGATCTAGTATCTGTTACTCAGAGCCATTATTTGATTTTACAAAAATTTTCTTTAATCACTTTGGTGGAATAACAAGTGTACATAATACCTGGAAATTACAGATTTACTGTTTTATTTACTGTTTTTTTTTTCCTAGTAATTCAAAGAGACAAACCTGAAAAACAAGAAAAAATTGAAAGGAAGGAACCCCTGAAGGGTATGTATTTAGCATTTGGTCTTTTTTGGTCTTTTTACCAGTGGTTCAAAACAGTCTGATCTATTGACTCTGAGACCCTTCTGTAAATCCCAATTATGTTTAAGGATGGAGGAGGTGTTATGAAAGCCAGCTGGAAGGAGAATGAGGATTTTAAAAGCACTTTGGATTCATCACTCTGCAGAAAGGCTAAAATTATATTCATAAATTAATAAGTTTTTACTGTATTATTAACTTATAATAATAATAATTNATAGGTGCCTTTTTATTCTTCTTGAATAAATCCAAGAATAATATTTGTCTTTGGGCATGCTTCAGAGCAAAATGTAATGACTAAATTTTATCATACAGGCCATGGCCACTTGAGGTGTTCCACTTCAGAGACCTGCCTTTACAAAACATTTTCCCCAGGCTCATTTTGGAGGTGCTAGGGGAAGAGTGTTATAGAGTATTTGCTAATTTTCTGTTGGTGTATGCCAACAACAAATTATTAGCCACCTATTGTAGGAGTCAGAATCAGGATACTGCTTCCTCTCCACTCATGAGTTAGTTCTGGGTGCCCAGAGCCACCATTTAGTTTGCCTCTTTTGAGGGATTTTTTGGCAAAAATGGTATTTTGTTGAAACATGCTTACTTGTCAAAACAGTTCATGCCTTCTATGAACATGTCCTTTACATTAAAGTTTAATTAATGAAGTTTCAGGCTGGAGGAAGAAACCCGTTCTGGAAGAACAAAAAGGCCAATGGCCATAACAAATCACCCAAAAGAAAGAGAGACCCAATATCCAGCCACGACTGATTTATTTCAGACCAAGAATTCTCATAACTGAAGTGAATGTGCACCTTCTGAAATCTGTGCTTGACTAGGCCTTGCTAGCTGGCTCCAATTAGAGCTTTTCCATTTTGTATGAAAAATTCAAAATAGCAAGATTGAGTTAGCAAGACTGACTCTAGAGGTTAATGGCAGGCACGTAAGTTCAGGTTTCTATTAGAGTGAACATTTATTACTAGAAAATAGAAAGGTTGTCACGAGACTATTTTTCTGAGATCTGGCAAAATGACAGAGCAAAGACTGTAATGTCCCATATTATAACATGAATGTGTCATTAAGACTTCTGTTCTTTTGTGGAATACTTGGGAAATTCTTCAATTTGCTTTGAAGTGAGAAGAAATTGTAATGTTTTTAAATGTTTCAAAGAATAGGAAAAAACATATCCCAAGAAAATGAAGAACAAGAATAAGAAGAATTATTATGCTTTCTTGACTTGTTATAACTCTTACTAACTCCTTCTGTCTACCTGACATTATTGTTGTCTCTATTCTATCTCAAAGTGAATGTATTACTTAATTTTGTCTAGTGGACTATTGCTACAATTACTGCTAAAATGCATATGTAGGTAGAGATTCTCTGCATTCACTGTACTAAGATTGTTTTCAGACTGTATAATATATTTTAAAATTAGAACTGTGGATATGTGTCTTTCTAAGACCCATTTCATTGTGGTGTGCCTGGGAAAGCCAAAATTTTCTGAGTCCCTATATTTTAAATGTCTATTGTCTACTTTTGACACATTCACTTTTCAAGATTAGCATATTGAGAGAGTAAATTATATCCTATACTAACTTCTAATCAACTTCCATCATGAAGTTTAGGAAAGTTATCTAACGACAGAGAGAATAATTAGTTGCCCTTAGAAATGACTCAGTCAGCTATGTCAGGAATTCACTCTGAGGTATTTCATTACTGTATTGCTAAAAAAAAGCAAGAGCCTGAATGTTCCCTGCTCTTCTACTTTTGCTTCCAGTCAGATATGGAACTCATGGTACTGTGAAAGATCTTCCTTATTTTATCCTGTTTGACAAAGGAGTTTTACTAAACTGGAATAAAATCCCCACAGGAGATAGAGTTAAAGCTAGCCTGCAGTTTCATGGCTGATTTTTCTGAAGTGCTGTTAAATCCCCATACTTATTTTCCATTGTCTTGAAAATTATTGTGTGAAAACCTAAGAAAGGTGAGTGGGAAATATTACGTGCATGAATGGATAGCATAATGCAGTTTCCACTTTCAAAATGTTAGTTTTTACTTATGCAGCTAAGTATGGCTTTGGGATTATCATTTATCAGGAACTGATCTCAGCTAGTATCTGTTACTAGCTAACCATATCCATTACTAGCTATCCATATCCATTGCTAGTTATGCATCTCAAGCCAGCTGGCAAGTGACAGAGGCGTCATTTCTGCATGTGACGCTCTTATACTCCAGGATTGATTCCAGAATATTTACAAGCCTCTGCCCGACAGAAAATGGGATGGCCCAGGTGATGTCCTACCTCTAGTGTAGGCAGCAGCATCTGCTATGAGCTCTGACTTTGTCCTTGACAGTTTTCTGAAAAACTGCCTTCAGGAACAGACAGGCAATTGTAAGAGATGTTCTTACTGTAGTAAACAGCTGGGGAATGTTACCATGGCTTGGAATATAAGATAAGATGAGATGAGATAAGATACCTTGTTAGCCACAGTTGCATGCTAATAACCATGTATGATGCATGCTGTACAGATGTGCATGGGATTGCTCAGGAATAACACGGTTTGTCATTTTGTCTCTTATGTAATTATTGTCTCTTATGTAATTATGTAATTTTGTCTCTCCGTGTAATTATTTTTGATTCTTAAGTTTCTTATGCAGTTTTTTTCAGATATATGAACACATTTCTTCTTTCCTAGTGACACATAAAGACAAGTCAGAAAGACAAGAAAAACCTGAAAAAAAGGAGAGGCATACAGGTATAGATTTAATGTCAGGACTGATGTTATATTTTGGGGTACCTCAGGACTAATTGTCTACTTCATTTCCATTTATGTATCCTCTTGATTGGAAAAATGTGATAGAACTTTATGAGTAAAAATCATGAAGTAATGTAAAGGTTTGCAGACATACAGACTAACTAACATTTTGTATACCTTCTGGATTTTTATTTGGTTGGTTTGGTTTGTTGTTTTTTGGGAGGGTGGGGGGGTTGTGTGTGTGTGTTTTTGTTTTGTTTTGTTTTTAGAGAGAGGGAGATAATAGATAATATATATATATGTGTTTGTTTTTTTTTTTTACTCTGGATGAGTATAATCTCCCAGTAGTCTCTGAGTATTTCCAGCATTCAAAGTAGGTATGGTTTCTAAGAAAATATGGTCATCCAGAAAAAAACACCTAACACAAAACGAGAAAATGTAAACAAATGTAATGAAGTATGCCATGTTAAAAATAAATAAATAAATAAATAAATACAGTACTGACCAGGGCTGTTTCATAGGCATGGAAAAGGGCAGGACTAATTCTCTAAATAGTTACTTGCAATAAATAGGTGTCTAGCACTGCTTTATCTTCAACAATTATAACTTTCTTTTGAAACATCAGCACAAGCCTGGTGAGTACATAGCAATGCTCATGCATACATTTTTGTGTTCTCAATATAAACTCATATGCCAGAGTCAAATAGGCAGATGAATGTTTTCACACGCCTGGTCCCGGTAGGGTACCTCAATGCATATGAGCATGTACAAATATCAGTTCTCCACACCTGTGGACAAGTTACTGTGTAAACATTAACCTGCAAAAAATATTAGAAGATCGGAACCCACACTGGAAAATATTCCAGACTACACATCACTCGGTGGCTATTACACAACTCAGGTGTATTCTAAAACCTGAGCCAGAAATCTAGTCACTATAATGTACTTTATTTCAATTTGTAAAGTGGAAATTAAAAGCAAACAAAAAGCCCCAAAGAGCATTAGTTATAATGCCATTGCAATTAGATTTGTAATTAATTATAGTGTTTAATCATTCATAGCCAGAAAAACTGTTAGTTATTATATGGAGTTCAGAAAGTCCTTCAGAAATAAACCAAAGTAATAAACAAGAAAATTCAAAAATAATAATGAGCCAAAGTAAACCATTAAACAAAAATAGTAAACAACATAAATACTTGTGAATCTTTCTTTCTTGACTACATTCTTTCGTGGTATTACTGTTGTGCGAGAAAGGCCATTCCTCCCTCAGCTGATGACAGACCTCAGAGATGGCCTTTGAAAGTTCTGGTCATGTGTTTTGACATCAGCAGCAGACAGAGGCAGCTGATTCAGTCTTTCTGGTTCTTTCCATGGCCATGATGCCTGGATAGTTCTTACTCTTTTTTGTCCTTTTTCTCACAAAGTTGCAACATTTCACTTTTTTAATAACCATTAATATTGTCGTTGCTTATTTCTAGCTATTCGCAAAGAGAAACCTGAAAAGCCAGAAAAACATGAAAAGAAAGCACCTTCTAAAGGTAAAGCTGATTATTATTGGGTGTTGTATAATTTTAGATTTTTATTACTTATATAGTTTGGAAGAGTGTGGAGATGAGTATTTAAAGATTAAAGCTCTTCTAGTCCCCACTGTACAGTCATTGGGTGCTCACACTTTTGCTCGAGCAGGTCTTAATCAGCCTCTGAGTGAAGTCTTGCACAGCTTATATTTCTTGCTTAGTTCTCTTATTTGATGCACAGAGGTAATTATGAATCATTCTCATGCACCTAATGAAACTTATGACTATTATATTTTCATTCCTTGATGTATTTTCCTCCACAATGAGATTCAGTAATTTGCCTACAGAGAAGACTTTCTTGTGTGTAACAGTTTTCAGTCCAGGGTAGACCAAGTGCAAGACTGTTTACTATCCCTCAGTCTGGGTCTTCCATCGTATCCAAAAATAGATTTTCATTCTCTTGCTTTTATTTCTTTAATTTTTTTTGGAAATGTTTTCATTTCAGTACATGATTTATACTATCTTCCATAGCAGAAGTGGCTTTGGTTAAGATTTACATATCTACTAGTTATCATATATAATTCTGAAGCAGTATCATGTGTGAGAGGTCATTTTCAGTGTTCTTTTGACTGATAATTCCATCTTTAGCCATGATTTGGACAGGGAGATTTAAAAATCCAATCATCTTGCCATGTTATGCAATTTTTTAAGACTAACATTTATTATTATTTGGTATTTGATTTTTTTTTTTTTTGCTCTGAAGTTTTTTTCCTTAGATGCATTGCTTTTTGGAAAACAGATATTTCTGTAATGAAGTTAGGCTCTAGTCTTTGTCTCTTCTTACTTTTAGTCAGTAAAATCACAAAACAAACAAACAAACAATCAAAACTATGCAATGTATCTAATACCTGTCTTTTATGGCATTCAGATTAATATGATGATGATGAGGCACACAAATTAATTAGGTTTGATTTGAATCTGTTCAGACAATATAGATTCAAATGTACAAATCAGTCTTTATTGTACTTTACCTTACTATAAGTAGAAATGTGAAAACAGTAAGTGGCAGTGAAGAAAGAGAGGAAATGGAATGAAGACTAGTCTTAAAGACTTAAAATAACCTGAAAGGTAGCCATCATCCAGTCTGTCTTTAAAATGAATATTTGGAAGATTCTTCTACTTTCAGTGTATAAAATGAAAGTGTAGGATTTTTTTCTTATAAAGTGAAATCACACTGAAATGCCCACAGTGTCAGAGTAGTTTTGAAAAGCACATAACTTCTAAGAATCAACTGAGATATTCCTAATGAGCAGTCAGTCTGTTTATCCATTAATCTTCTGCTAGCTAACTAAATAATCACTCAGGGCTTTAATGTATTTAACAGCACTCATGACTCTGGCCACTAGCTGGAAAATTTTGTGAAGAATTATTCTTGCTCCTTTGGCCAGTATCGTAGCTAGGGAGATTGCTGCTGCACTATGACATCTAGACACACTACCCAGTCTTGAATAGCTTCTATGCAATATGAATCCCTGTGGGTTAGTGTACTAGGATACTCACTGCCTTTGCTGCTTTTAAGGCATGTTTATGCCCACAACGTGCTGATCTATCCATTGACAGGTTAACCTCCATCCTGTCTGGGTTCTGCTCCAAACTGGATCAGCTACTGGATCAGCCATTTCAGCCACTTGGAGTTCCTAGGAAATGAGGATGCTCTAGTCCATGCCAACTTGAGGGAACAGACATACTGAAAGACTGGCAGCTACTTCCCCCATAGTCAGGAGATTTTTTCTATGCCCATTAAAAAGACTTCTTCAGCCCCTGTGAAAAGCTTCAGAAAACTTCAGTGATATGAATGCCATTTAAACACAGCATCTAAGAAGCAGCTATCTTAAAAAAAGAAAAACAAATCTAATTATGGACATGACTCATATAGGTAGCAATTCCAAGCTGAAATTCAGTTAGGGGGGATGTTGCTTTTATGCAGTTATCACTTGAAAGAGTGTAATTAACCGTCAAGGCTGTTTTGTTCCAGCAATACGTCCAGGTAGCAACCATGAGAGGAGAGCTCTCATAAGTTTTGACATACATACATAAAGTTTTGACAGCCTTTCTGGGACATAGAAGCGTGTTTACACAGTGTACCTGTGCAGACATGAACTCACTCAGGCTGGGCTCTGAAGCGAGCACCAGATTTGTGGCTGTGCTTGTAGTGAGCTCAAGCTAAGAAAAACCCTTTTTTGTAAGACTAGTGTAGTCACTCAGCTTCCTGTTGGCTTGAGCGAAGGAAGAACAAGCCTGTGTCTGCTTGGAGCTTGAGCAGAACAAGTTTGTGTGATCTGGAATACGTAGCATAAACATTCCCTAAATATCTCCAGAACTGTGTGACTGCCTTGTCTTCTGATTAGGTCATTCTCAACAGATATTTTGAAGCTTCTTACCCTTGTGAACCCGAGAAAAAGAAGCAAGAATTTTACAAATAATAATAATAATAATAAAAGAAAACAGGAATTATGAAGAACTATAAACTTCCAGAGATGTTGCTGTGTTTTAGTAATATTTTCTCTCTTTTTTTTTCCTAATACACAATTGTACTCATTTCTAGTAATTCAAAAAGACAAACCTGAACGACATGAAAGAGCTGAAAAGAAACCTCCTCCCAAAGGTATTTATTTATTTATGTTACTTTTTTTTTTTTACCAGAGTTTACATCAAAATTCATAAACTTTATTTAGAGCAGAGAATACAATGTGTATGAAAAATCATCTACATGACACTATAATTTGAATTCATCAAAATGTCTTTAGAACATCCAGGGGTTAGTTCTATGCATAATACCTTTTAAAACCTGTTGAAATTTCAAAGATTGGAGTTAAAGTAAACGTATGAACTGCCATTACCTTGAAAAAGAAGTAAGTCTATCTGTAAGTGATATGACATGCACATTTTCTGTGTAACTAGTTAAGGAAATTCTGTCTTCATTAGCCAGCAGCGTATTTGGTCATGTCATGGCTTTGTTTGGAAGTAGGAATTGTCCATTATAAAATACAATATACATATATATAATATATATATATATAATATATATATCTGTGTTCTGTTTCAGAATTGGTAGAGCTACTCAGTTTACATCTTACTAAAATCAGCCTGGTCAACCTAGTGGCTTAATAGAAATACAAGTCCAGAGGCTTACAGAAGATGTGGATTTTGTAGCACTAGATTTTTCCATCAAGGATGGAGACATTTAGAGCTATGAAGAAAACAGATTTGTGAACATCACAATAAACAGATTAGTTTAAACCATATTCAGTGGTGTTTTAAACTACTGTTAGATTTTCCACTGAAGTGAACTAGAAACACATAATGCCAGCATCCATGTCTCAGATGAGAAAAAGCAACTGATCTATAAAGACAGAAGGAAAAGTCCAGGTCTCACCAACCTCTGTGTAGCTTCAGCCACTGACATTTACAATTTGGTAATTCTGCTTGGAAACCTCATTATAAATTGTCCTGTCTCGGACTAATCATTCAAACTGGGGAGTTGGTGTGGAGAGACACTCAGGAACACAAGACTCCTTGGTCAAAGACCTAGAGTTAATTCATAAAAGTGACTCTTACAAACAACCGTATTTTAAATCAACTACACTTACAGCTTACAACAGAGCTCCTTCCATATTTGCTTACCTTATGACCAACATTTATGATAATATATACCATATATAAAATATGTACCATACATATGTACCAACCAGTTTATACCATAAAAGCTAGCATGTTGTCAGTAGATTATTGTTATTTACCATAGCCTATTACTTAGTATCAGTCAAAAAACTTGGTCAAAAACAGTCAAAAACTTGGTACAGGACTGAAGACAAAACATGCTTGCATCTAATATTTCTGTCTAAGTCTGTTTGGCTTGGAGGCGTTATATTTTTCATCAGATCTAAGCAAGGTATTAATGATGAAGAAATACTCCTTAGTAATTGCACAACATAAAATAAACGGTATTGAACATTATTTTGGGGGAAAAGAATGACACTGAAAGATTTTTCTTGTTTACCTGCAGAGGAGAAGAAAGTAAAGAGCACCAAAGCAGAAGCAAAAGTTAAAAAGGAAGTGAAGGATGGAAAAGGAGAAGCAAAAATGCCTGAGAAGGTCAAGAAGACAGAGACTAAAACAACAGAAGTTGGGTTAATAAAGGCTAAACCGAAAGTTAAGGAGGAGAAAGCACTTCAGACTGTAACTAAATCGGAAAAGAAAGGTAAACAAAACCAGGAGGAAACAGATGAAGATCTTAAAAAGGTAGTAGGAAAGAAGGAGAGAGAATTCAGTTAGACCTGACAAGGACCAAAGTCTACCCATGAAAAAGAAAAGAGCAATACAAATAAATTCCAACTGAATCTCAGATTGTGAGATGGAAACTATCAAGAATAAAATAAGTTTAATCTAAATAACCAGAATGTTCTAACTGTTTGTCATGGCTAAAGATTCATTTTCAGTTTGCATCCTACTTTACCAAGGACCAGTAACTCTTCAGATAGGCTGGAGCTTTCATACCAGCTGTCCAAAAACCTGTTGGGGATTATGTTTTGTTTCTACATCTGCCTATGTCCTCATTAACAATTATAAAAGTAGCTGCAAATGAAAGGGCATGTAATCATTTGTATTGCATCAGAGTATGTGAGGCATTGTCATGTATTGTATGACATAATGATATGCCTGCCTGATGTAATTTGATGTGAACAGGTTGCAAATTTCCCCTAAAAAGGAAGGAAATGCCATTAACCTGGTGCGAGGAAGAAATTAAGTGATAAAACAAGGAATCAATATGCATCAACACAAAATGCAGGTGTTAGTTGTATGCTCCTCTTTGTCAGAGTTGGCCTGGGATCTTCCACTCCCGAGTTGCACTGAATGGTCCCTTGATTCCCTTGTGGCTATTCCACGGAGTTAGGTATGATTTTGTATGAATGAAGGCAGCAGGACCTGGCTTTCTGTAAGAATTGTCACACCACAGACACAGGATTATTCTGACATTAATAGAGTCAGCTCAGCATTGCATGGCACACCTATCTAATCCTTTCAACTGATAACCACAGATAAATCATTATGCCTGAACATCAAAGCAACCATCCCTGCCTCAACATCTGAATCTGCCTGGGCAGATCCTCTCAGAATTTCATAGCCATCAGCTCTGTACCCCTTAGGAGTTGTCTGAATTATACATTTCTAGAAATCTGAAAGGAGAGTTTTTGAGGCATAGCCCTCTTTCTGAAATGCATAGTGTGCTGAGCCAGTATTTTTTAACATTTATTTGTATTCTAGTTAATTTTGGTTTTCACTTGAAATGCTGGAGCCTTTGAGGCATAAAATCGAAGCAGCATCTTTCATGTTGATTGTTCTGACCAAGGGCCAAGTTCAGCAAACTGTTGAGTTGTTCTTGGGAGGTGCAACTCTCTTTCTTTTTTTTTTTTGGGGGGGGCAACTCTCTTTTTTTTTTTTTTTTTTTTTTTTTTTTGCTGTGACAGAGTTTCAGTGTACAGTGGGGTCTACTCCATACTCTTCAGGTTAAGGTTCTCAAAAAGCAACAATGTTCGAATGAGGCACTTTACTCCCCAACAGCAAAATGTTTTAAGTAAATTGCAGTCAAAAATTACAGAGAGCAATAGAGAGAGGTGGGGTGTGGATCTTTTTTTCCTTTAACTGATAAATGTTAGCAAAATGTCTTAACATCATGTATTAACAGATCACTTTCTAAGTCTGCTTTAGAGTGTGACCCCAGGGACTGCACTGTACCAGGTGGAAGAGGAAATGAGCAGCTGGAGTGTAGGAAGGAAGGAGCTTCTTAAACTGTCCTTTATCACCGGAGATAATGTTACACACGTTCAGTGAAAGCTGTCTTTTTTGCTTTCGTCCTTCCTTTTTCCACCACAAGCTGCTGCTGTCCAACTAGATACTCTCAGAAAATTCAGTTCTATATTTCAGTCCCATTGTGACCCAAGGTGATCATAATTTTTAAGTTAATATAATCTTGCCAAGATTTCCCGATCCTGCAGTCTTTACTGTTCCTTGTTCAAGGGAGTAGTTTTGCCAGCTTTTCTGCAACAATTTGAAAAATATAACTGTAATCACAGAAGTGTTGTTATGATGTTGCATCATTCCTTAAGCAAATTAAAATTTAAAAAGATAACGCATCTCATGGGGTAAATCAGATGAGGACAAATGACAAAGATCTATGACTGTTTTTATCAATAAGAATTTATTCCCAAACATTGCAGTGAATTATTAATACTCAGGTGAATATCTGTGCCACTATTATAGACTTATAAAGTGAAAACTATAGTGTGAAATTCTCTTGTAAACAAGAGAGTTTAAATTAAAATGAATTTTTAGCCATGAAGTGACATTTGGAAAATGATATTCATTTAAAATTCCTTATGTTTCAGTCTTTGCTGATTGGCAGAATTGGACTTTCCTGGAAAGTTACTGTGAACCTTATTTCATATACAGTAGAAATGCTATTTTTATTATTCAATTTAATGTTCTGCCTTCATTTTTTTTTTTTTATAAATCCCAGTTTTCAGGGGTTGAGTTACTAAAAAGATATTAGAATGAGAAGATTAATATGCGATCTTTCTTCTTATGTGCAATCAAGACTATAGCTTCTTTTCTAAGTTTATTCAAATTACATTTCCACAGGAAAAAAAAAAAATGTTTATTTTAAAAGTTGTTTGTATTACTATGTTTAAAAAACAGATTATTTTAATATCAATAGAATGGTATGAGGTGCTGGTCCCTCAGGCTATGTCTGTATCATAACTTAAATAGATCCAGCACAGGCTTGTGCTCCATCCTGTGACTGTCCATACAGCTTATGTCTCCTGACAGTTTTGTCCCAGTGCCATTTAGCAGTTTCTTATACAATGCCTGGAAACAATCCAGAGGCTCTTCCCAATTGGCAGCATGGATGAAGACAGCTTTTTTTGGCAAAAGAAGGGTAAGGAAAATTCCAATTTGTGGGCATGAGCTGTGCCCTGCCATTCGCTCTCTGGGCTAAACAATTGACCTTGGTCAATTTTATGTATTTATACAGACATAACTTGATAGACTCATTGAGGCCCTGTTTCCAAGTGTGTTGACGTCAGTGCAATCACTTTGCTGACTTCAGATGGGCTTACTGAGAATACAGATTTGTACATACTTGTTTTCTTACATATACTCTTCAACTTTTTTTTTTTTTTTTTTTTTTTTTCCCCAGAAAATTAGCACATAGACTTAGGGCAGATATTACAGCCAAATTCTTTAGATTTCTGAAGGATGGAATCCAAGACTGGAGCCAGCTGGAATGCTAAATTTGAATTCCTAAATACAAAAGTAGAAATCATTATGAATAGTCTTTAAAAGCTTTAAAAGCAGTGTTTATAGTCATGTGTATGTTCTGGCAAGTTCACCCCCAGTTCTACAATACTGACCAGAAATCATTTACCTTTGCCACCTTAGTAACAGGAAACAGATGCATGGGCCTCTATGGACTAGTAGAACAAAATGGAAAAATTGTAACCCTTTCCTAATTTCTCCAGCTGCATAGGAAATCATACCAGAGCAGCAATCACATAAATGCTTCAGCATCAACTAATACTGCTGCTCTAATGAACTATGTAAGAAAGCAAACAATACAATTTTATATACATAAGAACATAATTTTGTATTTAAATACAACAGTTGTACCATTTTTTACATTTTAAGCATTTCAAAGTCTGCATAAATTTGTTCTGAAGTTTTTGGTTGGTAAGTGGATTTGTAGGTGACTAGGACGGAGATGGAGAGAGAGATGTAACTTGTGTAGCTTAGGAAGTATGGGGCAACAGTCTAGGACAGACAGATGAATATGCTGTACTCAAGGGCTGTTGTGAACTAACATAGCTAACCAGAGCTGACATTTAGTCACCAATATTAACTTTCGAAAATAATGTCTCTTGGAGTCCACTGGGGCAACATTCTTTTTTCTGGCCAACTGGAGAATCCGGCAATAATATTGCAATTCTTTTGCACTCAGTTGCAACTGGTAACTTTTCTTCACCATTCTTAATGTTAGCAATTTTGATCAAGGTCTTCAACTCTGCCTATATATAGAAGAAATCAATAGACGATCAACATTTCTGAAATCAGAGTTACATTTAGATAAAGTCTAAATTTCTGAATAGCATGGTTTTAATATATATATTCAGATATAATATATACATTATATATATATATTTGTAAAGAATAGTGGTTGGAAAACAATTGTGTAGTGAAATGATAAAACTCTGGAAAAATCTCATTGCTACAGATGTGTAAGTATACAGAGTTTTTTTTATATTCACATTCAATAAATTTACATATTGATTATAAAGTTAAAACAATATTAAGAAAATATTGTGGTTAAAAAGTTTATTGAATTTTGTTATTATCTGATTGAGACTGTTTAAAATGGATTCTTAAGGATATGAAAAAGTCTTTGGGCAACGCAACTGTTTGCACAGTGCCTGTGTGGAGAGCAAGGCTGTATATTGCTGACCTGATCCACACGCACTCTGCAGGCCAAGAAGAAGAGTTGGTAGCTCTGGAGCACTGGTAGCTCTGAAATACTTGGCTGGGAGACTTGAGTTAGATCTGGACTAGAAATTGTCTCTTTATGAAAATGTGCTTCAAGGCCAGAAAAAAAAAANCGACAAGAAAAAAAAAAAAAAAAAAAAAAAAACTTATAAGTAAGAATATCCCCAAAATGGGTCTTTGCATTGCCAAGCTTTATCTTAACTGTTAAATAGAAACAAAATTTTAAATTTGCTTTCTTCATTACTCTTTTTTTCCTCTTTGCTCTGTTAGATCAATATGCATTCTGTCGCTATGTGATTGACATGTTTGCGCAAGGAGATTTTTATCCAGGTACTTTCCTACATCATTGAACTCTGTTCTAATATTCTTCTGTTTTCCTGAGATTCCTGCTCCTTTATGCATTAAAAGTGTGGTTGGTATTGTTGAAAGGTCTCACAAGTGCAACAAAGAGTGTGCAAATAGTTTTAATAAAGCATAAGAGCTAATGGCTGTCTTATTAAAGCTTTTAATTTTCTGTCTACCATGCATGAATTAAAATCAAGGTTATGTTAAAAGTAGAGTCAAGTTAAGGCTATAGAAATTGCTAAAATATTCCATGCTTTTTTTTTTTTTTTTGGCTGAGATGCGAGAGGAAGGAGCTTCTCATTAATAGCTTATTGTTTTTTTTCTCCACAAATAGCAAACCTTAACCCCAGAATTCTTCAAGTACAGAAGAACCATTTTTGTTCTTAGTATATAAAATATCTTAGCTGAACCATCACCTCTGTGTTTTATCTTCCCTCTTCCCGTATCTCCATGTTCATCTGTTCTAACACACACAATTCTTAACCAAAGAAAGAAGCTGGAGCTACTGATGATGACTGAGCATTGTCTCATAAAATTACTTCAATTCAATTTACCCTGACCTTATTTAATTGACACTCTTCCTTCTGAAATCATAATGGAAATCATCCAGTAACAGAGAACATACAATAGAGAAGACATAATGCTAGGAATGATAAGCAAAGATATTTATAAAGAGACAAGGACAGACTATTAAAGCATATCCTAAGTAACAAGCCTACAAGCTTTGTTTAGTCATTATTTGCTCAAGAAGCTCTCCACTGGTACTCACCTGAATTGGCTGTGTTTCCTTATCTCTACCTTGTAGCTTTGGTCTTCTCTTGACATGTCCAGGTACCGTCAAAGTTAGGAAGCCCTAAGGATGTAGCTGAGAAACACAGACACTCAAAATAAGGAGAGTGTCTGAGGACAGAGATTTTTGTGAAAGGAAAAATAATAACCTTGGGATTTTGAAGGGAGATGGTTTGTTTGGCCTGTTCTCAAAGAATGAAATGGAGAGTGGTGGTTGCTTTAAAAGAGAGAAAAATATTATATTGCCTCTAGGATGATTTTTAAAGGCAGCCAGTTATAAATGGGTGGACTGGTCTTCATCTAGGCTTGGAGTGGGAGAAACGTTAAAAAAAAACTTCCAGAGACCTTCAGTTATGCTTTGATTTAAAAAATAACTCCCTGTAGCAGATGTGATTCACACAGCTGTATCATTAATAAATCACAACATGAAGAGTTGCATGGAGTTCTTCAAGATCTCTCTCAGAGTTCTCCTGACATCTGCAAGCAGCTTTGACACGTGTCAGAGCCCTTTCTCCAGACAGCTCCCTGGGCTGTTTGACGCTCTCTTAAGGCAGAGCAGACCTGCTGTGGGAAGGGAGTTTTGGAGAAGATTGCTTTTCAGTTTTGACCTCTCCAGCCACAAGGAAACTGTGAATACCATGAAAAGGAGCAGGGAGGTAGACAGGGGAGTCTTTAGCGAGTTGAATTCCAGAAGATAAAAGACTCAACCATCTGCTTTTGCTTCTCAATGTTTGCCTTGTGTCACTTTACTGTACTATGACAGAGCTGTGGGGGGAAACACGAGGTAAACATAGCTGAACAAATATTCAATGGACATTGGCTAGTCAGTTAGCCTTACGGGTAAACAACTAGAGAGACAGCTCAAGATCCCAGCAAGTGGAAACAAGTTATAAAGATGCTTAAATCATCTGATTTGTAGGTGAAAGGGAAGAGGGCAGCTCCTTAACTTAGGGTCTCCAAAAGTCCAACAGTGTCCCCACCTGTAAAACAACTGCTTTTGGACCTGCTAAGTCATTTGTCTACACAGGAAGTTAAATGTTGTGAATGGTTGACCAAAGCATGACAAAGCATGATGTATATTTGTGAGAGGTAAAATAAAACAATGTCTTCAAAACAAGCTTTAGTTAACTCACAGTCTGTGAGAAGCAATGCTGAAATATCCAGACCCTGTCTCTGAGAAGCAAGGTAAAGTCCAGGTACGCCCAGCTCTGTGCTCTCTACAGAAATTGCTGAGGAATGTGCCACCAAACACTGCTTAGTTAGTGTTTGTTACTGCATTTCTCAGCTAGCATGCTCATTTCACACTGACCTTTGTGAGTTGAAATATTATGATAATTCATTTTCTTGGATACGTAAATATGGGGAAAACACCAGCACACCAAGTCCCTTTAATAATCCTAATATCCAATTTGCGTTACAATCCAATTTATTTTATCTTTTCATCAGTTTATATATATATTTATGGTAAATTACATTGTCCAAACAAAGAGATCTGAAGGCAATTCAGTTAAGGAATTTAATTACAGTCACCCTTACTTTCAAACCAGGAATCATTTCTGTCAATCCCAATATTACTGCTTATGAAAGAGAAAAAATATATATATTCTAATAGAAAATTCCTTCATGTGGGTGTATTGGCTATTTTGTAGAATATGTTCAATATTTACACTAAATATGAATTTCTATCTTCTTGAGTTTAATAAGAGGAGTATCCCACTCATTACATTTTTTAGGCACAATATGTGGATTTATAATGTCAATAATAGCAATACCATTCAATATTTTTTCTTTGATGGTATTTTTGGAATATCTGTATTAGTGAAAAGATCATATTAATTACTGGCAACATTAGCTGATTTTAGGTACATATAAATTTTATGCAGGAATATAAAGCAAAGTAGAGCATTTAACATAGCATTTTATAGTGACCAAATAATTAAAAATAACACTTAGATTCTTGCATTTCATGAATTATATACACTTTTAAAAATATATTAATTAATACATTTTGATAGTCTCCTGAGCAATCTATTGGAGATCTGTTAATGCTCTTGCTTTGACTTTAACAAGTGAGGCTGAAATGTTGTTCATTTACTCAAAGTTTTTCTTTGTTACTGTATACTTAGCTTTAAAAAAAAATGAATGAAATATAAGTTTGCTGTACACAGTGGATTCATAACAAATCATAGAAGGGAGAATTCTCGCTAAGATGCTTCATTAAACTTCCACATCCACTTTCTTTTTTTCTCTGGCCTGCATTTGTCCCTGACATTGATGCAAATCTGCCTATAACTGCCAATATCAATACCGATTAACTTCCAATAATTCTATTTTACTTTGTGTAAAAGAAAGTATCTGAGGTTCTCAGCCCTTTGCAATAAATATTGGTGGAGTTTTAGCCATAAGCTCAGATGGGTTTCGCTACTCCAGAAGTCCAATACTCCTTTTTACCACTCTGCTCTCCTGTTTTCCCTGCAGTTTTTACCACCTTGCTTTACCCAGAATAATAGAAATGATATTTGCTGAACTACTCTGGCAGATCAAGAAATCATTCCAATGAACAAATGCCTTTTCTTTGCAGTTACCTAAAGAAGTGAATTCTTGTGTGTCTCTCTCTTTTTGCATGCCCACCTAAGCATGTGGTTGTGCATGTTGCATACTGCTGAATTAAACGATAACCATCATAAGCATCTCTTGGTTATTTGGTCCTAATGTGGCACCCTTGTTTCATACAGGTGTACTGTATATTCATGTTCAGATTTTGTTTTCATTTTAATCACTTGGAAATTTAAGTAATTACTTTTACTGTGTTCCAGTTTTGGTTAAAAACTTGTATTTCATAATACCCTGGCCTCACTAGTGAATGATCTTTACAGTTACCTCATTGACAACAAAGATAGTGGTAAATTATAAAGTGTCATTATTTAGATATCAGCATATTAACATAGCTAAAATCTTTGCACTGAGGCACCAGTTACCCAACGGAGCTTGTACCACTACATGACCATCTCCAATAACAGCTGGACTGCAAAAGAATGTGGACATAATATTTCCTTTAATCAATTTACCCTCATATGTTTATTGTGTATTTCCCTGCCAGGGGCTAAAAGCCAAAGTGATGTAGACAATCTTGCTAATCTTATACTGTCGAGAAAATATTTGCACTGGAGAAACTCATCAAGATTTCTGGCACCTTTACACTGTGAGAGTGTATCCCTATAGTGTAAAGCACTCATCCCACCTTCTCATCCAAGTGTCACCCTATGCACATATGCTTATGAAAAAAAAAGTATATATATAATATATATATATATAATATAGACTGTTAATAAATTCTGGCAAACTGTGGCCAGAGTCCATAAGGAATCCTACAGTCTTCTTGGTCTTGGAAAGAAGTGACAGATTTAATGATCTCCATGTCTATAATGTTCTTACAAGAGTTGTTTCCTCTTTGCCATTGACAAGAGCTATTCAGTCAAAGAGCAGAGATTATTTCTATTACAAAATATGGTAAGAGAATTACAAGACAGCGCCAGTATGACATTTGTCATTTAATATCCAAAAAGATTTATGGAGATACTGGTATAAAAATACATCAATATTGTAAGATCATGGAAGTAATATTGCTATATAAGATCTGAGAGCACTGAGTACCTCATTTTGAAAGTAAAAATGACTGCATTTACTGTGGGTGGGCTGTAGCACTGGAGTTAAATACTTGCCCTCTGCTGTACAGATAGCAAAACTCTATAAGCTCTTGAACTATTTTTAAGTGTCACTCCTACTTGATTAAAGACTAGGATGTGTTGTGGATATGTCAATGACAGGGTCTAACTTTTCACCTTCAGATTTACATGGGGGAAACTTTGATAAGAGTGTAGTTCCTCTGGGGAAGTATATGATGCATTGCAATTGAAAAATTGGTCATAATAAATAAGAAAATAACATGATATTTTCTTCTTGTTCAGAGAAATTCAGCATGAGAAACCATAGACAGAGTTATAGGTTTTCATGTTTGACAGAGAACACAAGAGAATTTTTTTTTTTTCTATGGAGAGATGCTTTGTGATGCTCCCTACTCAATAGCTCTCTCCCCTAAAGTCAAAAACAAACAAAACAGATATTTGCATTAGTGAAATGCTAAAGGGAGAGTTTTGGAGCTGTGAAAATTTTTCAGTTTTACTTTTTAAATGGAGAAGGTACCTAAGAACTAATTGATCTTCTCCTTCAGAGGAGGTGCTGTACCCCAAAATTTACAGAGACTCATCTGGATTCATCTTCAGAGCTGGTAGTTAATTGTCCATAATTGTTTATGAAAAAAAATGTTCATATGATGAAATACTTGTTAACACATTTGTTTCTGCTGATGACATGAATAGAGATGATTCAATGACAGAAGCATTTGTTCCACTAATAATCTCCTGGGAGAGTTCTCAATACTTTTCAAACAGTCTGAAAGGAAAGAAGTAATAAAGAGTAATTTTAAATATCTGTATGAGAAACTGAAAATTAAGTTTTAATTAATGAAATATGTCTAACTAATTTATTAATGAGCAATTCTTTCAATAGTTTCACCTGTCATTTAAAGTCTAAATATTGCTTCTTTACGTTTCTATTCAGTTATGCAAAACTATGAGAAGATGGCCACTGGTGTCATTTTAATTAGGTTTTTGTCTATGACTCACCTCTCACCCCAATAGCTGTGTCTATTTGGGTAAACTCTGAAATGACATTGATCTTTTAATGGGGACGTTATCAGCACACTATCCTGACACCATCCCACAGAGGCAAAACAGCTATCCATTATTCCCTGTTTATATCATCCCACTGTGAATCAGAGCCAGATGCTGGCACACGAAACTGCATCTGTCAACACTCTTATGGCACTTTATTGTAACTTTGCCAAAAAAATTTCAAACGACTTTCACTGTCTCAGAAGCAGCTACCCAGGGAATGCTTGGCATTCTGATTCTGTAGAGAGGGACTGATTTCTTTCTTTAATAGTTCACTGCAAGTCACTCTGAGGAGTCAGCCTTATGTGATACAAAGAAAAGCCAAAACCTTCATTAGATCCTTGATTTTAAAGGAAATAAACCAATCTAAAAGGGGAAGGCAGAGACACTAGACTAACAAAAATATTCTCCCACTTTTATTATATTTTTATTATTGCTCTTATTTCATATAGTTCATTAACAGAATTTCAAAATCAAAGGTCATTTCAAAAAAAAAAAAAATACTAACAATATCTGAAAAACCTAGTTATATTCTGGAGAATCACCAAAAGGCTCAGCCACTTTGTTTTTGAAAGTAAAGTATTCAGAAAGTAAAAGCAAAAGTTAAATGCCTCCCCTGCCAAGCCCCCCAAAAAAGATCTCAGAAAATAATAATAATAATAATAATAAAAAGGTAAAAATAAGTTTAGGCTGTGACCTTGTAAAATAGTTATTACATTTAATGATTCATTGTCATCATTGATTTCCTGTTAGAAATATTACTACAAATACTGATGGTATTTCAAGTAGGTTATAAAATGAAAGCATTGTAGAGTTACACAACCCTTCTTCAGGATTCAATATCACTTTCAGAACTGAATTCAATATGAAAAATAGCCACAGAGTAGCAATTTAAGCCAAAAGTAGCTTTATCTATATTTTTGAGGCAAAGCTTGACAGGAAACAACTCAGAAGCCTAAAAAACAAGTGTCAGCCTATAAGAACATATATTTGCTTCTTAGAGCTTGGATGGCTTCAAGTATGGGGAAATATACAATTCTTGAAAGAAAAAACCTCCTTTTCAAACCCAGATTGATTAGCTTTTAAAAATCAGTATAATGCAAAATAACCCAATTATTATATATATTGCAGATTTTGCTGACAGTATCTGTATTTGGAGCACACATAGGGTTAGTTATTTATAGGGATGGGATACAATTTTCAACAGAGCTGAGGTTGTGCTATTAACAAGGTTGGAATAAAAGACTGCTGCTGAAGTCAGGTGCATATAACTCTGCCAAACTTCAGTTGGTAGGGTTTGAAACTTACCATGACATCTTCTAACAAAGATTATTAGTTTAGGTAAAATGTTTCAGACACTTCCAAAACTTAGAAAGATATTTTGTGATGATGGTTTAAAAATGTCTCCTTCAGCCCTTCCCTTTCAAATACTCTGCAAATTCCTAGACTAGCTAAAAGTGGGACTCACTAAAAAGCTTATGTGTTTCACAGTTTGGAGTGCTTGCTCAGCAATATCTACTCAGCAATTATTATTGTCATCAGATCCACATATATGTACTTCTTGATTCTGGCATTTCCTAGTGTTAGAGAGCAAGCTAGACCTACAAAATAATTTTGTGTTTGTGATACTGAGTGCTACAGAATCTGTATTTTCACTTACCAGGTTATATATTTCTAAACTTATAGGTAAGCTAATGAATCAACTACCTTTAGAATATACTCCTGAAATTGTCTTAAGGAAGTTAACTGCTATGCAAGTATCTCTCAACTTTAATAGAAAGGAAGATAGCTGAAATCTATGTCTGAAATATATGCAATGTGCTTTTAAACACCTCCTGAAGCTGAATACACTGAAACATCATGAAGAAGGAAAAATGTACGGTGAAGTGCATCCAATTTTCTTTTGAGTTTTTCATTAACGTGGCAAAAACTTTAGCTCTGTTATGGGACTGAGAGAAGTTAGTCTCTTCAGCCAAACATAAGTTCTCTGTTGTCTGTGGTGGCAAACGATGAAGCTCAGTTTTAACGGAGATGGTACCTGGTCATCATACCGCACAGATAAGTAGAGCACAGTCAGTATCTATTGTCTTCAAGCGTTTCCAGCTTAGCAACAATTCCTCACTTTTTCTGTTCTAAGAAAACAGAAGAGTGTTCAGCTGTAGCCTAAGCAGCATATGCTCTCCCTGCCTTACCTGTATCCGCCTCCTTCTGCACACAGTCCACAGCCATGTGGCATTTGGCAGTGGCAGGTCCATTCCTTTCACCTTCCTCGTTCAAATACTTCTTCCTTTTCCCTTACATTTTCTTTCTACACATATCTTGTCAAACAAGACATGCAACATACTAACACACACTTAGAATGAGTCAAGGGTGATTTTTTTTTTTTTCCATCAAGAAATACTATTCTTGCATCTGCTACTTCCGTTTCTTTCCTCTTGTTTCATTTTGTCCTTCAATACACTCGGTATTATGTGACAGAGTAAATAGCACATAGTTCAAAAGGCATTCAATGCCCACACACAGCATTAAACCAAAACAATGCTTTTATCTTCTTCAGTTAAGCTTGACAACAGAATCCTTTCTTTCCATGTGATATTCATTCATATAATTGCCGAGGGTTGGGGAGCACTGTGTTACTAGGCAGCAGTTATTTTGTGAAAAACCATGCATGGCTTGTGATTTTAGTGGAAAATTTTGGTGGCATATAGTGTCATCTTTATGTAGAACTGCAAAATGAAATGTTTGCAATTCATTGCACCTCGCTTAGATATCCAAAAGTTAATTGCCAAACTCTAACCTTTAGCTGTCTTTATAGCCAATGGTATGAAATGGAGGCCTCCTGAGGACAATTTCATCCTAACAGAGGTGCCTAAGATAGAAAAGATGAATCACCCTTTGAAGGTACCAATTTCTCTCCATTGACTATAAATGGATCCCTCGGGTGACTTATCTAGATTTAACTGTCTAAAAGTTAACTTTTGAATGTCTAATGCTGGTTGAGAAAGAGCCTACAAACATTCAAGAAGCATGCTAAAAATGTTCAAGAAAGGGTTTCATTTAAATGAAGACATAAATTAACAAGTTTTCATATAAGATTTCAAATGGCATTATTAGGAGCAGCTGTTGGCTTATCCAAGAAAACAGCAGTGCCACTCTGAGAAGTATGAAAAGTTGAAGAAAGGACAATAGCATCTGGGGAATGAGAGAAGGGTAAGAGGAATATACAGGGAAATAATTTCCTGGAAGGATAAGGAGAGCATTCACATTCCAGATGTGCCAAACAAAAGAAGCTCAGATAACTTCAATGTCACAAAAAAAAAAATAAGCCACAGTATTTACAGCTTCCACTTTAATAGAATTTAAACCATTTGGAATTTTTACTTGCTGTATACTTACAGTATACTTACAGCATTCCTTTTTTTTTTCTTTTTTTTTTTTTTAGAAAAATTCTGTTATATATATATCAGGTATATAGAGAGCAGATATACATAGGTAGAGAACAGAAAAGCATGGTAAGTTAAGTTTGCCCAAAATTGTAGAGGAATGCCTGCTGCACAAGGGTTGGAACTTATGAAAATGAATCCCAGGACTCTTTATCCTAAAAATAACCCCCTACAGGAAAGATAATCTATCCTTGGAAAAGGAAAGGGAGCAGAAGAATCAGAAATTAACAAATAAAGTGATGATTATCTCCAGTATTAGAGTTTGTCTGCTCCAGTATATCACCATTCTTTCTACCACTTACACAAAAGCAGAAGCTTTACTTGAAATTGTTTCAGCCTGAAACAGTTCAGGCCATGTATACTGTTTTTGTGTAGAAACCACATTTGATGAGAAGTTTTACATCAAACTTAACACCATCACATGTTATGAAGGATGTAACTTTCAGCCTCAAATTTCAAAAGTTTTGTATTATCAATATGTCATCCTCTCGTGATTCCCCAAAATATTACAGCCAAGGCACTTTTAGAAGAAAAAGTTCACTGTGTTTATTAATAACACAGAGCCTAACCTTCAAAGTTATTAGATACTTAACGCCTGTCTAATACTTAGCTCTCATCGATTTCAGTGGGAGTGAGGAACAGGATTTAGTAGCCAACACCTCTGCATAATTAAGCCCTACTCCTGATATTTGATCTAATAAAATCTCTCAGCTCTTTTCTCTCTTGCTTCAAACTGCATTATTGAAATACTAACTTCAGAAAAATGGTTATAGATTCACTCTCTTAGGTGATGCTCAGGTATAGACAAGACAAGTAACAGTCATTAACTTCTTCCTCATTCTCGAAAAAGATTCAGTTAGAGAGGTGAAAAACATCTTGGCTTGTGATCACAGCCATTTAGGTTCAGTTGGACTTCCAGTGCTTTCTGTACTAAATATATTCATTATCAGCAAATGTCTCTAATTGTAGTGAGAGATTATAGTATCTGTAATTTGATTTTATTAATGCCAGGTTGTCATTGTTTAGCAAGATTAAGCATATGCACTCTTTCTTGAAGATAACATAAAGTTTTAGCAGTCCTGAAGTAATGGCTAGATAGCTTTTCTGTCTTTAGCACCAAATGTTTCTGAGATGAAGTTGGACTAATGACAGTTGGAATGATGCTATGTACAGATAAACCAATTCAAATAACTCATAAATTACTGAGCAGTGATCCCATGGCACAGACAATGTCTATTGCCTTTCACCATAACAGCTTATCAGTCCCTTCCATTCCATTTAATTGCTAGCAGCAAGTACTTAATTGCACTGTTTTCTTTTCTCTGTTTTAATTATTTTCCTGTGGATACTTCATATTGTGAAAAGTATGCATCTATACCAACTTCAAACATTCATGTTGATTGTACTAGGGATCACTGTATATGATACCAATTTATTAAAGGTTATTTAGGGAGAGAGGGAAAAGCTGAATGTCTTTTCATTTTATAATCTGCTTTTACAGTCTTTTTGCACTCCAGTATGCAACAATAATAACAACCCATCATTTTCATACAATAACCCATCATTTTCACTGCCCGTGGACTCAGCTCTTTGAGATCTGGCTTTAAATATTTCTAAACATAACACGTAGGATTATCTTTACCTGCTAAATGCAGGTGATAAGTAGCAGGAGAAAGTGGAGTCAGCAGAGGGACCTGAGTAGCATGTGATGATGACAGTACAGAAACAAGCTCACATAAGTTGGTATTAATAAACTTCCCACTCATTAACCCATGACCATGCTGAGTAAAATTTGCTCTGCAATGTACAGCTCAAGTATGGAGCAAAGTCCTGCTTCCAGCAATTACTGGTGACATAATGAAGTGGGATGCCGGAACACTATAAACTTGATGTTTCAATTCAATTTTCTTTTAATGTCAGGAAGGGCTGTATGACTTACTTAATGTGTAGTGAAAAAAACTCTTAAAACTTTACTCCTTAACAACTTCAATCTTCTGAACATAAAAATCTGAACAGCTTTCACAGATACATATTGAGATAAAGAGGGATTTTGGAACCTCAATGTGTAAAAATCTCTGGAAAAGAATTCTCAACAGATATATTGTTGTAAGTGGATTTAACTGCACAGTTCTGTGGTGCAGCTAAGATATATTGCATACATTTCTGATTGGGACCAATAAAGCTGGCTGTAGGTTACAACAGCAAATACCACTCCCGTAGCTCTGCCCATGCCTCTCTTGCCTGCATCACTTTATACTTGTTATGCATACTTGTATTGCATGAGATACAAACCCACAGGAAAAAAAAATATCAAGCAAATTCCCAGCTGTGACTTTAATCAGGTTTGGTGGCTGCATGAAAACGTACTAACTGATGTTCACACAGACTCCAAGAATCTGAGCCAATGGAAACTCGCGCCTGTTCAGTTACCAAATTGAGTTCGGCTGGAAAAAGCATTTTCTGTTCAGAAACATCTTTAAAAATGTATATGGATTTCCATATATATATTCATGTATATGTACACACATGCTCATGAATGCAAATATATCTAGTACACATTATATAGGTGCAAATATGTAATTATATATAGGAAAGCATCATCAAAAACAAAGGATGAACTCAAATCTCTACATATTAAAAATAGAAGACTATAAAGTTGCTGTTGCTTTTTGCTTGGCTCTTTGAGAAGGGAAATTTAATCTTTCCCCTACTATATCCTAAAGAACATTTAGATTACCAGTTTGCAACCGTCCTTTCTACACCTTCACTATTAACCTGGCGACCCTTGCTTTTAGCTGAATAGGTGGATGACCTCCTAAGGTTGTTAGGTTATTTATAATAAGCTTGGATTTGTTATCTGTATGTTGAGGGAGGAGAATCTTTCAATAGCGTGCTTTATACATATGTTAGACACTATGCTGAGTTCTAATACTATCTGGGCTATTTTTAATGTATTTTAAACCCAAGTAGAACATATTGATAGATTTGGCATTTTCTTATGCATCATAATAGTAACTGGCAGATAGCCAGTATAACAAGATACGAAAATTTAAAGGATTATATTGCTACTAGTAATTGCTGGATATACTGTAACAGTGTTTTTCCTTAGGTGATATCAACCTCACGCAAAATGAGAGTTTCACTATATATTGGACAATTATCGATTTATAAAAGGCCACATCCTGAGCGTAATCAAAAAAATGAATTACACACACCCTGTCTACCAGGATAGACATCTCTAAAAGTCTCCTTTTATTATGCATTAATTCTATCTGTCACTGTTAAAAATTGAATTCCATATGGGTCATTAAGATTCTATTTTTTCCTATTTGACGTCATTTTGTTATCACTTTTAAAGCTTGTGGACTACATATAGATTAGTAAATCAAATCCATTACACTTCTTCTAGGTCAAAGTGGCTGGCTGTATCCCAGATGTCTATTGAGAATGGAGCCTGGCCCTTGCTATCTCCTGAACTGAGCCAATGAATTGTTTGAGACAGTGCTACTTGGTTAGGTCAAAGTTGTCAGAGGCCATTCAAAAAACATTGCAGACTATGTATGCCTGAATTCCATAGCCCAGTAACATTCCCAAGAACCATTTAATTTACTAGTCTACATAAAACCATTATGCTATCAGAAGTCACTCAGAAAGATCACCTGTTTAGGTCAATTGCATTTCAGTTCCTTCCCCAGAACAAGTATTTACATTATTCAGAACAGTTACACAATCTCACCTCTTGATTGTCAGCAATTCTATCCTAATGCAAAACAATTGGCTTATGTTTTTTTTTTTCATTTACACATACTAAGTGGGGAAACCCTTCCTCAGAGCAGTGACAGCCTAATTTCTGAAGAGTAGCAGCTAATAACAAGGGAGGCTCATCTTTAACTTCAAGCAACTTACATGTCAAAACTGGAAGCCTAGAAAGAACAGTGGGATTCCATTAAGATTTCAATCCTCTAAAAGCATATTTGGCAGTCTTACCTCATTCTTCTAGTCCTTCTCTTGTTCCAAGCTTCATGAAACAGTTGATCTGAATCTATGTTTCATAACAAATGACTCTGCAAAGAGCTCACTTACCTGATTTCAATTATTTCTACCATCATTAAGGATAAATGGCACATCTGAGCAAATCAAGATTTATTTGAAGATACTTTTCTGGGATATGTGAGAGGCACTGTGTTCAAGCATTGGTGCTGTTCGCCTGTAGGATTCCTGCTGTTCAGATAACCAAAACTTGTATGTGAGGGAGACTTGAGGAAGCACACAGTCATAGGAAAGGTGTTTCCTCATATTGCTTTCCGTGGTGGCATTATTTCTCCCCATATCCAATTGCAGCATTCCTATCTGCAAAGCTTTTAGTAGTTTTAGAATAATAATAATTTTAGAAAGATTTTCTTTGATTCCATGATCTTTTGATTTAGGAAGGTAAATTTAGAGACCTTATGTCAATCAAGGTCATTGCAGAGAAATTAAAGTGGACAGATCAGGGAAGAAAGAAAACACCCATGCTTTGCTATTATCATAAGAAATCAATTTATCCTCAATACTTAGACATGACATTTTTGACACATTTAGAAAGATGCTTGCTAGAACAAGGAAAGTAAGGTAATTAAAGTTTGTCTTGTATTGCTTATCTTGCAATATAAAACTAAAATATTCATAAACCAAGTCAAAAGGAATTTCTTCATCACATCTCAAACAATTTAATAAACACTAATGACAGAAGTTTCAGACCTTGAGGACTGTAGCTTAGTTTCAATGAAGTGTTCATGTTAGTATCTACTGTCTTACAGCTGCTACTCATCTTTGCAGCATATTTCTTTCCTTTCAGGCAGTGGAGGAAGCTACTCACATCTTAACATGACACTTTTTCTCTTGGTGAACACATTCCAATGAGCTTAAAGTCAAAATATTTCATTCTACATCAGTTTCCATCAGTTGTAATATGTTGTCAGATAGCTATGAACAATATCATGCATGAAGGAGGTATCTGTAGCACAACTGCATGGACTGATTGGACATAGAAATGTATACACACTTTTGTGTTTGCAATTACAAGACTTTTGAAGCAATCAAACCCTAATTAAAAAAAAAAAAAAAAAAACAAACAACAATTCAAATAATCCTCTTTAGTTTATCACATAGTGGAAAAATAAAGACTACATATGAAATGAGAAACAAATAAATATGCAGACATTAAATTCCAAAATTGTGAAGCTGCTGCATTTTTAAAGCAGCAAGGTATGTAAGTCCAATAGTAATAGTAGTAATCTGGATAATGACTTCTCATGATTAAGGGACTATACTGATTGTCCACCAGAATCCTTAAAAATATCTTGCCTTCCTTTCAATTACATCATGGATATGTGTCCAACTGGCCACTGCTGGAGTCAAGATAGTAGACACCATTAATCCTAATGGTCTGATCTACTGAGACCAATTCTTCATTTCTATTTGTGAATTCTCTATACTGCAGAAAGCTACTTATGTTTTATAACTTACTGAGGAAATTAAAAAGAAGAGAAAAGAAATTTGACTGAGGATATCCCCTTTAACATATTTCATCAAAAGAATGGATAAAATATTTATTTAGTTACTGTCCTTTGCATTCCCATCAAAGTGAATAGAGAGACATTTAATAACACATGGAAACATTAAAGAAGCTTTTTATCAGAGTGGATGGGAACCTGCTCAGAACAAACATTCAGGCCTAAGGGAAAGTTTTTGATCTGTGAAGTTTAAGCTTTTGGTGCTTAAAACACTCTCATATAAGATCATGTGGTCAATTTGCATGAAATAAATGATTTCCTTAAAACTTGTAAAACTATAAAATAGAACTTGACAAGTCATTAGCAATAAGTGGTATTGCTCTGGCATTATACTGACTAACACTGGTGCAATCATTAGAAAACTGCTACTACAGCAAAGAACAGGAAAATAATGGGGCCATCCTGTACTTTGGCCTAAGGGTGTTAGATCACTGCCCCACACAGTGGACACCACACTGCTGTCTAAAACTGACTTACTCAACATTCTGAGCCACTGCCCTTTATCATCTTTAACACAAAACAATTGGTCCAAATTATAAAATTTGTCTCTTTTTCCATCTAGGGATAGGTGATCTAGTTTAGGTAAAAACAAAGAAAAGAAAAGAACTAAAATTCTTTTGTCAAGGACTTTAATCAAAACTAGTGGAAAGAGTAAGATTATTTACCCATTCTTCAATAAAATTTATATTGTTTTGTTTTTCTTTCTGAAATAGGAATTCAATTAATGAAGTTTCTGTATGTTGACAGAGGTTATGGATATAACTTTTCTATTCTGGTTGGAAACAAATGGTATTCGGCATCTTTTTAGCTCGTTTTGGGATTGCAAGATGTTTTTTGAAACACAAAGTGTTTGGAAAATTATGGTTAGACATCTGAATTACTGAAGTTTGCCTACCGTTCATTTCAGTCACATGAGGCTAGAGTCATGCTGTGATGAGATTGGTAAATGTCTAGTTGTGATTACTGACAAGACAGTAAATAGGTATAAAACCTGAGATTTTTACCATTTGTTGCACAGTGCCTTCAGTACATTAATTTTGTCAGTGTGTCAACATTTTGTCAGTGGCTCAGGCATGTAAGTCAGTTTGAGCATCTCCATGTGTGAAATTTCATACAAATTAGCAGGTGAACTAAACTACATGCTTGCAAATTATTTGCCTGCGATCATACATATGCTGATGAGATGCAATAACATCAAGACCATGGTGCTCAAATCCCACTGCTGTCTTCAAGATGATGACTTTCTCATGCATTCCCCATGAGTATACATACCTTTGTAAAAAGAGAGGGGTAAGTATGATAGTGCTATTTCCAAGGCTCATTAAGATCTCATTTCTCTTCTGAGTCTATCACCAAGCATGAGGCATGGCTTTGAGTTTTTGTTGTGGAGCTGGAGATGAAAATTAACAGCCTGATTGCATGTGGGCTTTGGTGCAGTGAATGTGTGCTGATGCATATGACTGTATTTGTATTATATTTCACAAATTAATTTTATTTCACAGGATACCCCAGAAATTGTACTTTCCAAGTGACAATGACAGGATAAACATAAATGGCAGAGAAAGAAATTAGAAGGAAAAAAAGGAGACTGCAAACAGGCATCAAAAAAACAAAAACAAACAAACAAAAATAATATAAGGAGTATAAGAGAGTAATACATCTGTTTGTGAATACTTGAGGAAATGAACTCAAAAATATTTTTCATAAAGCATGGTATCTGGACATGTGCTCAGCAGTGGAAGTCCCAGTTCAATTCTGTAACAGAGTACAGTTCAGTACTCCAAGAGAGTTGAGGTATTTCACTCAGCAGTTGGAATCACAAGCTAGTCCGTGTTTACAGTGCATGACCTGCTTGGTATTGGCTAATTAAGAATAATCCTTGAGGATGAGAAACAAATATTTTTTACCAGTGTTTCGAGAAGTTCATAATAAGTGGACTTGAGGGAAAAACTGAAGATCATTTGCTAGACAGAAGAAAATATGCTTTTACTGTAGAAGAGGCATCATGAATATGTAACCATATAATTACAGTATTATTCTTCTGAGGTTTTTAGTCTAATGAAGAAAAATAGATCTGTAAGCATTTCAGCACATTCTTGAGTCACTTGGTCTTTATTGATTTAAAATATATCTCTTAAAAATAAATTATGATTTTTTTGAGAAATATATTTTCTTCCTATGGTTTCTGGAAGATAATAGCTTTTATGCACAGTGTAATATTTTAAACATGAACAATTCTGAAGGGAGCTCATCCTCCTACTGAATCTGCTCAGCTTGTTAGTGAATGCATTTTCCACGTTTCTTAACCTGTATACTCATGTGCAGGACATAAGGAAATGGTATCACCTCGTCTTCTTCTAGAACATAGTCCAAGAAAGAAAACAGCAGCTATTGAAGGCAAGTTTGAGTCTTTTCCTCCTTTATTGTCTTCTACTCATTAACTTGACTCTCTGTTTTAATGTATTTTGTTTATAAATATAACCTATACTACAAAACTGATCAAAAGACTGGCCCTGGGATATGAATGGTGCAATCATATTTGCATGACAGCACCTAAATATTCCTTTCAGTAGTCCCACAGATGGTTCAGTGGATTTCCTGCATAAAATAGATTGCAGGACCGAAGCCCAGTCTCCAAAATTCTTTGGATGGTGTCCAGCTAAAAGTTGCCATCTAAATGTAAAGCATAATCAGCATTATCCTCTTAATTTACTTTGGATTACTGTTTCAGTTATTGTTATTCAAACATTTTTTCTGTGTATTATCTACAATAATGAAGATAATATTTCTGGTTGTACATTTATCCCTGTTGTTAAAACCACTGAAAGAAAAAATGCAAAGTCAGATCTTACCTTCAGAAGATTAAAACATAACCCTGCAATCAAATTATATTGTTCACAATCTAATCATATGAATAAAATGGTTGAAATATGCATTTTACCTTTAAAATGGACTATGTCTGATGACTTAAAACTACTACTGCAACATACATTCTTGGTCTCTACATCACAATATTTAATAGTATAAAATATATGAGACTTCTTATGTAATTATTTAGCAGATTTCATATAATAAAGTCATTTAGTCACACCATGGCAGTTGTATATAGAGGTCTTAGCTCTATTTTATTCAGAAGGCAGTTGCAATCTAAAAGAAGAGCAGATGGGGTGGCAGCAGCATAACTAACAAAAACTACAAGATTTGCCTGCATTTGAAAATGGAAAATGAGAGAATTTGGCAGAACTTATGATTAAAACAAAGAGTTAAATTAATTTGATGTTTCTATAATGTGATTATTGTGAATTAGAATGTTTGGATAAAAACAGGTAAGTGACTTACTACCTCTTTTCCCCTCTTTTACCTCAAATAAGCATTTCTTGACAGATATACCCTTTGAAGGAGTACAAATCCGTAGTTACTGTGACACAATATAGTATATAAATAGATTTGCAGTCCTGCCTGTTTGAGGCAAATATTTGAACCCGGTTTATCAGCAAAAGGAAGTCCCTGCAATGTTATCCACCAATTAGCCATAATGAAAAAAAAAAAAAGCATAATAGAAAAAGATGTCTACATTTGTTGAGTGATAAACTTAATCTTTAAATATAACTGTTATACAACATGAACTAGAATCAAATTAACATTAAGTTCTTGATTTTCAAAATCATGAGGTGCATGCAATTACTGCAATTGCACATGGAAATTACTATTTATGACCAGTTACACATTTGTGTGTTTCATTAGCTCATTTATGCATGCAATTGAGGTAATTGTGAATGTAAATTAGACACCCACTTGGCAAACAAATTGGGGGGCAGATTATGTGCTCGGAATCATACAACTAAATTCCCTTTAAGGCTCAAGGCCAGTCACTAGGATACAATACCACTCATGCAAGAATTTTGGAGGAAAGGAAGAAGGAAATAATACTTGCAAAATGCTGTTGTGAATAGCTGTTATGTTGTACCATTGTGTGTTTTCCATATATAAAAAGCAAGCATATATATATATTTCCATATATAAAGGCTTTAGGAACCTTAAACTCTGAAGCTTTATCTCAGCCCTTGGGAAAATAATTAAGTAATTTATGAGAGTATTTGGCACAATGTCAGAAGGGAGAAAAAAGAGTAATCAGAGAAATTTAAATCCCTGGAATATCTGAAGAGACATCTATTTGTGTCTTCTTAATGCTTACATATCTTTATGAATACTACATTGCTACATATTACAGAGCACCTGAAGGGACAGGTTGAAACAAAATATTGGTTTTATTGTAAATACAAAGTTAGTATAATAAATTCTAGGGATCGTGAACAAGTACAAGCATTCATTAATTGAGAATGTACTTTTTTGGTAGTAGTGGACTGGCCTTTGACAGAAGTAACCAACCCTGAAAAAAAGGTAAAACTGTAGAAGTAACAGAATGGTTGTCATAGAGAAAATTCGTGAAGCCAATCTATTTAGACCTTAGGCTTTCCAACTCAGTGGTATTCAGAGACTAGGTACAAAACCATACAGCTAATAAAAGCTGAAAAGATTTGACTTTTTTTTTTTTTTTTTTTTCTAGATAGAGGTGTTTTCACTATTGCCCTGCTTTGCAATAGATAATCTTGGACCATTCTTGATTTTTGATAATGTGAAAATAGTGGCACTGCATACCAGATGTCTCTAATAATTTTAGGTGTTTTGATACTTCCAAATAGAAAGCTTTTCCTGGATAGTATCCAATGCCTAGTAGAAATCTCTCATGCTCTGCTGAATTCATAAGGTCTTAGAAAATTAACATATTGTTGTTATGTTTTAAATCTCAACCCTTCTCTGCTTGTCATTGTCATTCTCTCTTCCCTCTCCTCCATAATAAGTCTTTTGAAGACAGTGATTATGTAAGACAATCCTAACCTGTATACTATTTTCTCATAGTATGCAATAAAGTGCATTGAAGCACGTGCACATGAACTGAACTTTTCAGATATCTCCTGGTAGGAAAGCAAAATTCTTTGTACTCATTTAGTCAGAAGGGAGACCAGATCATTACTGTCCCATTTCGTGGTGATTTGGTCCTTTTCAAAAAAGCGTTTGCTGTCTTACACTCAAAGTTCAATGAAGAGTTTGAAGATTTAGGTTGCAAACAGAAAAGAATAACCAAACCAAACCAAACCAAAACAGCCCAAAACAAAACAAAAAGATCCAGTAACGATAAACAAGGGAAAGAGGGAAAGGGAATTTGTGAAGAGGAAGACATTGATTCATACTTCTACTTGTGTTCCAAGCCTCAAAACCTTGTTTGGCCAACCATGAAGTAAAATAAATCCTTTATCTTATCTTCTTCTGCAAGTAGCACTCTCAGCTTAGCTGACACTGTGGCACTGCCATCTAGGGAGGATGCTGGTGCTGGCTGTAATTTGAACAGATCTGTTTTCTATGGCTATGAACTTTTGACTTTAAAATGCTCTTCCTTGATTGTTGTCTTCTCCACCTCTGTTAACTCTTGCTTTCTTGTGTTTTGTTATCCACTGACATCCTACGGCTGCTCTGCAGTGAACATTGGGTCTCTGTGAATCCTCTCTTTCAGGTCTTGACTTTTTTGCTCAGCTCACACAGCTTTTAGCTTCCTTCATTTCCCCATTTACCTGAGAAGGACTTCCCTTTCTGACAGTCCTCCCCTCTTGTGTTCTCTGACATGGCTGGACAATCTCTAAAGAATATGCTGCATTTAGACTTCAAATGTCAAACCTAAGTTCAGAGGCTTAGTTAGTTATTGGTAAAGCTTCATATTAATTGTTACAGAACAGCATGTCTTTGCTTTTCCATAAGATCAGAGTATCTTTGTGAGAAGCGTGTGTCTAAATCCTTCTCTCAGTGGAAGGCATCTTAATGCACATTACCTATGACCTCAAACAGACAACATGCTTTGTAACACAAAAGTACTTTGAAGAGCATTGTATCACATAAAATAGTTTGAACAGCGTTGTATCTGAGTAAGATCTTCCAGGTTATATTGTCCTAAAATTCTGTGCTTTTACCTTTGAATAGGAGAGCATTTATCACAGAAGAGTGATCAACATAATTGTTCTGATCTGCTAGTGGATCATGATGGGCTCAGAAATACCTCCCTATTTTGACTGTCTGTTCTTTGACATCTTGTTATTATTTGTGATATTAAATAAGGTAAAAAATGAAAAAAAAATCTCTGAAACATCTGTGGAGGATCTGTGATGGAAAAAAAAATTATCTCAAGATCACTGTTTGAATACTCCAATTACAGATTTTGCAGAATGCAGTAAATTGAATTATTGTGAAATACATTTCTTTAACTTCCTCCACAACTCCTGTGGAGGATAAATTCTCATTGAAATACAAATCTGCATCTAACTTTGATGCTGTATAGAACGTACACTATCTGACTATCTTAGGAAGAAATACTAGTCTATATCTCAGGTCATGAATATAACATTAGGGCATATAACCAAGAGTATCTAAACTACTAAAGCCAATACACATTTTGACAAAGTTTCCTTGATGTATAGAAGTGTATAAATCTTGTACAAATCCATCTGCCTCTGCCTCTGTACCGTCTGCCAATGACCTTCCTTTCTGTACACAGATTGTTCTATAAAATGTCTGGGTTTTTATGTTATAAAATCAATTGCCCTTAAAAAAAAATGTTTTAATGAAAGACAGTGATCCAAGATACATTAGAAACCTTTCAAAAATGTAGAATTTTGAATTTTTATCCCGGTCTAGAACATTTTTAATAATACTGACATTATTTGTGGATGGCAATCCTTTGTCTGATAAATTTTAATCCAAAGGTAAATAAAAACAAATAAGAAAAATGTTTCTGTGAGAAATGTCATAATACAGTGGGCTAGGTTTTAAACTAGCCTGTTAGAAAAA
>VXAA01002920.1:393800-481737 GCA_013399115.1 Anseranas semipalmata
ATCTTTAACAGGGTACTCTATACACCGCATAAAGACAAATTTTGTGGTTTTGTTTTTGTTCTTTGAGAAATGTGGGCCATACATTTCCTTGAGTCTGTACTGAAGACAGTAAAAGCTATGAAATCATCTACACAAGGTTTCAGAGTGATTTATTTAATGATTTAGATTAGATATTTAAGCAATAAACTCTAATGATATAGCTATGATAAAAAAAGCTTAAATCTGCAATGTTTGAGAAAGCCCTTGACATTTTATTTAACAACATGAGGCTCTTCTGTACTACTTTTATTCTAGCATAAGACAGAAATATTAAACAGTCAGTAAAAAATTCTTAACTGAACATTGAAAAATGAATTAAAGTATAAAGGCATATGTATTATGATTAGATATATTACTATATTTTCTCATTTTTATTATTGTTTATTCATTTTTATTATTTATCCAATTTACTTTATTGGATTATGTATTTAAAAATAAGTATTCACCGAAATCTTCCCAATAAAGCAAAACTAAATAACTCTGAAAAATTATTTAAGATAGGGTTTTTTTATGTGCTACAGGTAAGCAATAACCTTTTTCATATGATGAATCTGCAAATGGAGAATACTTACATGGATTAAGATTCTGTGGGTTTTCAAATGCAGAATTTCCATGTTGCTTTGGAAAGATGAGGAAAACCATTGAAGAAGAGGTCATACATTGCCTGGTCATCCCTTCTTCCTAAACCTCAGACATTCTTGCTCAAAAACATGCCCATAAAAAGCATTATCAAAAACCCTTCCCAGCACAGGTAACACAGTTGGTGCTGCTGTTGATTCATGTTGCCTAGTAAGAGTGTTAACCACAAGGCTAACCCTACTGCCTTAGCTCTGTTGGTTTGGATCTTGTCAAGGAAGGTAGTACCATAAGGTGTCAGTGTTCCCCTGGGAATTTAATTCTTCATCGCAATCATATTTGCATCATATTTGCCATTGACCATAGTGCAATGGATTTTCTATTGCTGGTCATGTCATGGAGGTTGGCGTGCCATCTCCTTTTCCCCTTGGCATGCATTTTCTGGCTTCATTACACCAGTATTTGTACTCCTTTGCTCCCCACTGTGTTGTTTAGTGAGGGCAACATATGGGCCCATGTTATTAGCAAACAGTTTTGGTGCTTAATTCAACAGAGCTATGAAATAGGAGGCTGTAATCACTCCAGGAAGAAATGAGGAACACTTATGAGGGTCACATGAAAGCACTACGAATCTCAAGCATGATGTTGCTGCTGCATACTTTCTGCAGAACTCAAAAATATTTCCATGAAGGAATCTTCAAAGCTGCCAAATACCGTTTCAGATTGGGATTTAAAAGCAGTGAAGTGGTTTCTAAAAGCAAAATCACGCTGCAGAGATTGCCTAGGACATTAGGGTGAACTATATCTCCAATGATCTGTGTGCACAATTAGACTTTCACTTGTGCAATAGGAGAACAAATTGTATTGCATTAATCTGCTGAAATGAGAAGATGCAGTTTAAAACAGAACTTTGCAGAAAATGTACATAATTTTGACTTAAATACTCGCTTGTAATTTAGGGAGAATGTGTGAGTGTGTGTATGTGTGTGTTTGTGTGTGAGAAGAATTAATTCTAAGAAAGTTAGATTAATACTATTTAGGATTCTTTGATCTTTATTAAATTTTCAGTAGTTTGGCTGAGGTGAGACAAAATTATTTCTCACAGAGAAAATAATTGGACCAAGAAGGACACCCTTACCCAAATAAGGGATTTTTCAGAGAGCTGAAGTCAATTTTGACTTGAAATTTAAGTATAGTTGAAAATTTTTGAGTTTCTGTGGCATCCTGAACCAAGCAGAAATATTTCCTTGCCTTCTTCAAGTGTTTTTAACAATAAAAAGGCCTTATTGTGTGAAAATGTGTGACACATATCAAAAGTCACTGACTAGTCACTGACATTCTCCACCCCAAGAAAAATACAGAGGGGATAGAAAAGTTATCAAAAGCTGAAAGGTAGTGAGTCATTTTAAGATGTAAAAGAAAATCCAGATCCCACTGAAATCAATAACAAACCTTTCATAGAGTTCAGCAGAGAAAGGTTTTCAGCCACCAATTAAAACAAATGAAGAACAGCCTTACCTCTTCAAAACTAATAAGGAAATAAAAATATAGCTTTTTTTTTCCTTTTTTTTTTTTTTTTTTGAATGGTCATTTAAAATTATGACTATGACAGCTTAAGTTGTACAGAGGTGTTTGTAGAAAAATGGAATGAAGTTTAACCTATTGCGTCCAGTCTGAATTATGGTATCTCTGAAGAAGGTAAATCAGCTTTCACTTTGATCTGCATTATATTTGTGTGAGTACACACGTACCTCTGCTGTTCCTCATTTCTGCCAGGACCAGAATCAGTAGGCAAGAAAAGCTGTTGTAGTATTTCACAAAGCCAGGCAATATCAAAAGTCTTGCACAAGAGCTTTTCTCCCAAGATTTCCTGACAAAAGGGTTTTAGATAAATGCAGATAAGCCTTGTATGAGTATCTGAACTTTAGAAGGCTTATCTGAATGAAAACATCTGCAAACTTCTGTCATTCAGCCCCACTAGTTAGTTTTTTTTACACCCATGCCTCTCCACAGGTAGGTATCTGTGGCTGCATTTTGCTGCCCTCCTTACCTCTGCTTCTCAGAGTGGATGGGATGCGCTGACAAGTACTTCCAGAGTCAGTGTCCCCGTAAGCACTTGGAGCATCTGGAACAATTCGGAGAGGAAACTCTCCAAGCACCTTCCTCTTCCAGCCCCCAGGCAACATTCCCATGACACTATGCCTAGCAACTCATATGTGTCCCTAAATTTAGATTCCCCTGTGTTGCCACAGTAGCACTCTGGTCTTACCATGTCTGTTTTCAAGTGGTGCATTGTTAGCGTGTTTTTTTTATCTCCCCTCCCACTGTTTGCCAAGCATTAGTTGATGTCCCATGGGAATAACACAAAGACATTGTCAAAGCTGTTAAAGGTAATTCTGATTGAAACAACTCTTTCTTGGTCTCTTTCGAATCTCACTTGGATTTTAGCCAATGTCCTCAGTCCCTCATCACAAATACATAATTCCATCTCATATGTTTCTTTGCTTTAGGGCTGGTCACTTTGCTTCAGTCACTTCTTAGGAAGACTATTGACATTTTTTTATTTTTCTTTTCCCAATTAAAAAAATTACCCTAATTTCCCATTTTGTAGCACATCACTGCTTTAATTCAAACTTCTCATACTCATTAGTTTCCTCCTTGTTCTAAATAAAACTCCACTTTTGACAAAGTCTACAAAATATGTTGACTAAATGCAAAGCTCATTGCTTGCCTTGGTGACTGATTCTGTTATTTTGTACTCTGCCATCTGCTAATATCCCTCTTTCATTCCTGTAAAGGTATTCCAGCTTTTTGAAGGTGAGGTCTTTTTATCTACATATCTCTCATACCCTGTACATAAAGACATAGTTCAGTATTAGAGCTCCTGGTGGGGAAAAAAAAAAAAAAAAAAAGCATTAATTATTTTATCAAATAAAAGTAACAGCAACTGTAACAATAGATTTTTCAATAGTCAATGGCACTTGAGTTCCATCTTGTAGCCAGCCCTGAATCATCAAAAACACCTTGTGTTTGCTAACACAATGTAGTAAACACAATGTTTGTCTAACCCACTGTTCATGCATATTATGATCCCTCTTTATGCATCTGATCCATAGATTTGTAGTCCTGCTACTGTTCCTAGTTGTACAATGCAAAAGACCTGTCTAATCTCCTATTTATTTATTTGCTTTGTCTCTTAATTTAACCATGCACATATCTGGAGGAAAGCCACTGCATTTACTGTTTCAGGAATGACAATTTTTGCTGGTGTTAAATATACACTTACTATGTCACAATCTAAATATGAACTACTCAGACTAAGGGAAAATAAATTTATTCAAGAAATGGGATTGCTTCCTTAAATCACAAATCACCTTTTCCATAATACTCATTTATCAAGCTTATAATTTCATTTACATAAACTTCTGTCAGTAGTAGGTGTAAAGGGCATCAATGGGGCTAGCTACAACTGGGATTTGGATGGAAGCCTTGGGACTGCTTTTTCTGAGACTTGACCAAGAGTGCATACATGGCATTATGCAGCGCTAACAGGAAACAGGGGCCACAGTCCTTTTATACTTCTCTGTAATCATCCTCTAGAAATTTCATAACAAATTCAGGCTTGCTAGGCTGCCTGGGAACTCAATATTGCAACATGAGAGCCTGATGTTAGAAAATTATGTCAGTGGAATTAATTGGTGGATGGACTTAGCAATAAAACCTCTGCACCCAGGGATGTATTCTCTTTGTACTTCAAGTTAATTGCAGTAAAAATTCCTGGTACCTCCCACATGTCCTCCATGCAAAGCTCCACTTCTCAAAGCACCATGTCTCAGTTCATGGCTCTCAAGACACATATGGCTCAGAACCTTGCTGTGATACCTGGAGCGTATTTTATGTGACATAGCTGGGCACCAGAAGCTTGTGACATGCTGTACTGTCAAAGGCAGAAATAGTTTCTGATTAAAAAGAATATTTTGGTTGTAAGGACTTTGGGCATACAATGATTCCTGTGCTTCTCCTGGCACCAGTAATATATGGAAGAAAAAGCAGTCAATTTAACTGGAAGAATGGGGTAGTTAACAGCTCCACCAGAACTGAGGCACTCAGGAAAAAAATGGAGAAGAAGTCACAGGAATACTAGCAGCACTTCAGCCTCTCTCTATTAGGTGTAAAGGTTAGTGGAAAGAAGGCAGATGGAAGCTTTCGTTTTTTCTGACAGTAACTGATAGACTTGATATGTTTAACAGTTTTAGTTAGATCAGGCAGAGTAAGCAAACAAACCACATTTTAGAAATAAGAGTACATGTACATGTTGATTACATGAAGGAATGAAACACTGAAAAGCCATAGGTAGCACAGAAAAATGGAGCTATGAAACAGTTTATATGTAATCTAAGGCTGAAGAGTCTTCCATCCTGAGGAGATGGCCATGTTCTCTAGCAAGATTTTCTGGAACAGCATCTCAAAGCGAGAGAGAGAGAGAGAGAGAGAGAGAGAGAGACTCTCTAGAGAATCCTAGAGCTAGACAACAACAAGAACATTAAAATATATTTTTAATATATACACTCACAGTTTCAGCAGAAAGAGTTAAGCACACAAAACACTTGGACAACCATTCTGGGAAACACATGATTTTCTGCTTCATTTTGTTACAACAATAGCAAGGGAAATGCATTGAACAAATATGATTAAAACAAGAAAGAAATGGAACGTGGCAAGATGATGCTTAACATTAAACATTCTTGTCAGAAAGTCAGCAGAAGTACAGTTTGAAGAGACACTGGATATTGGTAAACACATTCCACGATAAGCAAAATAACTTTATTTATGAAACCACCATGGACAGACTGTGGAATTCATGTACTCTATGAAAACATCATTTTTACTGTCAAGCATATACATATTTTGTTTTGTTTTAGGAAGCATGCTGTGCAGTATTTCAATTAATTTTTTTCATTCTCTGTTTGTATATATTTTTTCATGCAGAAGAGAAGTCTATTGTGGTAGCCAGGGAAGTGAAAAGTAAGTTTCTTCATTTTTCCTTTATCTTCATGTTAATATATGCAAGGGATAATAGCATATTTGCTTCTAGGATCTGCTGGCTTCAAGAAATATTCCTATACGTTAAATAATTTTCAAGCAAATAAAAGATTCTTGCTTAAAGGCTTACGTTCCTGTGTTTGTGCCATTTTGTGTGGTAATAAAACCTGGTTTCTTGTCCACATTCATAACAGTAAAGCATCACAAAAATAAAACTATAGTTCCATTAACTTCATCAGCACCCAAAACCATGCAGCACAACCTGAAGATGACAAATTTGCCTTTTTTGTCAATGAGGAGTTAAAAAAAATAAGCATTTAGATTAGCTATTCTAGTGCTCTTGCATTCTTCCCCATCAAAATGGGGATTCATTTCCCGAAAGGAAAAATAAGAATCATAGCTTCCTCATTTCCTCTGCTGAACTCTCAATTTTCTAATTAATAATATTCATGGAATAAATAATTAAATTGTTGTAGCTTTTTGTAAAAAAAGCAAAAACATCATCCTTATTTCTACTTTTGTCCAATTAATTGACAAAATAGAGGCAGACACTTTTAAAAGAATGAGTCATTTTCTTTTGTAGATGATGGTTTAACTGCAATTCTCAATGAATAACAGAAGTCCTGTAATGACAGTTTCAAAGGTCCAATTCATGAAAGGAGTTATAAAGGTATTTTATATATGCAGCCTTTTCATGGCATTATGCACCTATTCCCAAGTATCACTGACCAGTTTTGCTGCTATTAAGTCAGTTTTTATATAGAAGCACTCAGGCAGAACAGGTGCACGGCTACTGAATCACCACAATAAACTTCAAGTTATACTAGGTTAATGGGCATAATTTCTTGAATTATTACTTACAGCAGCAATTATCTGGTATATGTACTGGTTCCAGTTCTAACCTTAGCTCCACATATACTCTTTGTGTATCAAGCTGTATTTCTGAGATGCTGATAGTAAACTTCTAAATAAGTGACCAGATTATCAGATCTCGAACCTATTACAGTTAGTCAAGAATTCCCATCCCAAATATATATCTATATCTGTATATATACAAATGTGCATACATATATATGAAAATAGTTGAACTTGTCTTTCCTTCTTTAGAGAGAAAGGAGGAAAAGAAAAGGATTGATGTAAAGACGGCTACCACTGAAACTAAGAAGAAAGGTATGGCTTGGGAACGTTTCTTATTGGCCTCATTCAACTTTTATTCCCACTGTTTTTTTTTTGTTGGTTTGGTTTGGTTTGGTTTGTTTGTTTGTTTGTTTGTTTTTGTTTTTGTTTTTGTTTTTGTTTGTTAGGTTAGTCCTATGCTTCTGGCTTTCCATTGCTGTTCTCTTAGTTCCTTAATCACAATTTGCATGTTACTATTTCTTCAGTACCTGATGTCTGATGTGTACAGTGGCTGATATTTTCTGAACTCTTTTTCTGACAAATAAAACAATCCTGTTTGGTCTATGGGCTTGCTGGACAATGTAATGAAGTCCCTATAAATAGCAGAATATGGTGATATTGCCATACAAAAAAGCTCATGGTACATATTTCTTGGTTCATTGTGTGCCACTTTATGAGGGTGGGTTTTTATTATTATTATTTATTTTTAAAGAATCACAAGCAAAACTTACAGTGACCAAACTGCAAAGCCTTGATATCTATCTCAGTAACATTTTGGATCATTCATTCCCATGAAGCATCGAAAATCCACTAAGGGTTTGCTTTCATGGGAAAATATTTATGTCATTTATTATTTATTAATGATTTCATTGCCACTGGAGCTTAAGCTAAAAGGTACCATGTTCATGCACTGATGATTTTTGCCTAGCCTTTGATGAATTATTAAGGGTCCAAATCATTCATAGTTGATGTAGGCTGATTAATTTTCATTTTCAGCTGATTGCTCTGTGGCTACTTGGGTGCAAGTGCTATAAGGGAATAATCTGAACTAAACTCCCAAATAAGTCACTTTTTTTCAACATGTGCCCACCAGGGCTTGGCTGAATGCATATTTGAGTGTATGATTCAGAGTTGTAGCATATCAAATGACTTTCTTTAATTAAATCTTAGAAAAAGAAGGAAAAAAAGAGAAAGCTCATGAGAAGACAGCTGTCCCTGAAATTAAAAAAGCAGGTAAGAAAATGAAGTCTGCCTTTCTCTGCAGTAGATATCTGACTGTTTAGTGTAAGCACTTTCAGGTTTTGAGCATCAGAGATAAGGGTGCATGCAATTCATTATCAATTAAGAATCCAAGCTGGAGATAGATATATATACATCACAGTCTATTTTATATACATATATACTGTGTTTAAATTATATAAAATATATATAGTATTTTATGCATATTATATATATGCATATATGTATATGTATATATAATACACACAATTTTCAAATCTATGAGCTTGGGATTTTTGCAAAAACATTAGAAACACTGCTTTCTGTCATACATAAAATCAATTAAGGGCATAACCAGTTTCAAAGAGTGCTTAGTATGGAAAGACTGAAAGGAGTACATAGAATTTTGCATGATTTTTTTCACAAATTAAGCTAATTTTAATTAATAGTAACATATTAATAAATAGCAATATCTACATATCAAATCCCTTAATGTGATAGAAAATAGGTGATTACCTTTCTGAGACTTTCTCCACACTCAGAATATATATTTTTTAAAGAGTTAAAAGTAAAATTAGTGAATGTCCTTACACTAATCCATTGTGTTTCATGTTATTTAGCATTAAAATATGCATTATTCAATCAGACTAGAAATTAACATTTGGGTCTTGTCTACACTAAAGGTGTTGTAATTTTTCTTTCCTGTTATTTCAATAAATTTGCAAGTAGGTTTAATGCACTAATGCAAACATATCCCCTGTAAGTGACACAGCCTGTGAAACTGTCTCATTAAAGTCAAGTCTCATTAAAATCAAGGAGAAACAAAAGGGTCAGTCTAGTGGTTTAGGTCATCATTTTAATACCTAAAGACACTGGTTCTACTTGCTGCTTTGTCAGAGACTTTCTATATAATGCAGGTCATCAAGTACTCAGATGAGCCTTTCTATAGACTAGAGTAATGCCTAAAGCCCTGAAGAAAGGTTTAAATTAGGATTGAAAGATTCAGGGCTATAGTTACTTTGTCCTCAAGGCAAGCCTTGTGCTCCGTTATCTAATTATTTAAATCTGTCAAATTTTATCAAAAGCCAAAATGATATATATCCAATTGTTTATTAACTCTGTAGATTACATATGCAAATATGAATATGCACCTGTTGTCTTTGCCATTTAATCACACATGGTCTACATAAGCTTTCCTGTTCCAGTGCTTATGGATGAGAAGAAAAATGTTAATTTATGCTTGATACAATATAAAAATACACAGAATGACACAGGATACTTTGGAGTATTGTATTGGTAGCCACATATTTAAGTATTCTTCAGTAATAGGGAGTGGCACACTGGGGAGGGATAACAATGAAAGGGAATAGTCTTTCCCAAGTTCCATATTTAAATGTATAACACAGATGTAAAAAGAAAATAAGCTGACAATTCAAATATCTCTTCTAACTTTATTCTGGTTCTAAGCTTGTATTTCATTTGAGAATACAGAATTTTAAAAGATTACATTTTATGCCAGAGCTGCAGCATAAAGTTATTAATATGTTCATCTTCACAAGCTGTTGCTAAATCCAGTGAGTCATCCTACCAATGCTAGGAAGACACAAATTAGACAAACCGAGACATCCGCACATTTCTGTCCCTTTTATTAGCCCCGTCGGTTGCTGCATTTTGAAGAGTTTACTAGCCTTTGTGTAAGAGGATTGTAATCCATAATATATTCTTGCTACACATGTTGCTGTTATTCCTCATTCTGCTCGCTCTTTGAATGCATGTGTACTTCCTAGCTTTGATTGGCAGCACCTATTGTTATCCCTAAAAGGTTTTAAGCCTGAAATAATTGCCACGTTTGATCAACAGAATAGTAGTGCATAGCCCAGTTTTGAAAGGAGGTGCCTCAGTGTCTGATAGTATTTATGTGCTTTGGGCAGACACGGCGAATGAACCTCAGAGCGCTTAATCAGCAGCATAGGTAAGCATCCAAAAGCAAGAGTGTAGGAACAGCTTCCCCTATTCTTACCTTTTCCCATTAAAAGGCTACGCATTGGCTACTGCATTAAAAATAAACTCCTTGCCTTGGTTTTCAAATCCTTGCATTACCACTGGATGTCTCTGGTTTTGTGTCTCATTTTCCTTCCCCCAGCCACTGAAATCCCCAAAGCCAAGGAACATGCTGCCTCCTCGCCACCACCCGTGTCCCTCCCTGTGCTAGCAGGCAGTTCCTGCTGCCAGGAGCTGCCCTCCTGGTGCCCAGTCCCACTTCTGCTCCTCACCTTCATGCACAGCCTCTCAGAAGACTCACCTCTGACTGGAGGCCCATTAGCCAGGTTTTCCCCATGGTGGCATGTACAGAATGTCGGGTGCAAACAAGAGAGAAAGGAGGAGGTGCTCCATAAGAGGTGGGTGATACAAACATCTCTAAAATAATGCTCTCAGAGCAGCACTTGCCTCTATTCCTCTCCATCTCTCTTCCTCTAACAAGGAATTCTCCATCACTCCCCTGCAAATGCTGAATATTTTTGCTGATTAATGTAGATTAGCCCTTTTGTCCAGGAGACAATTTTCTTTCTAGTGTTACCAGAGTGGAGTTTTTTATTGCTCTCCATTAGCTGCATCTGTGTGATGTATTTGTTTATTTGCATGCCAGCTCACTTTTTCTCAGTGCCTCTCTTCCTCTATTCCTCTCTCTCCTCCTCTTTCTGCTGCTGCAGAGGAGCAAGAATCATTTAATGTGAAATGTTCTCAGTCTTTAGTACAGAATGAACTGAATGATTCTTAATTACCTTTTAAAAATGCACTGTAGATAAAACCACATTAATCCTCTGACCTTCAGCTAGTACAAAAACATTGTGTTAATTGTCCTGAAAAATAGATAATTCCATTGTCACAAACTCAGAGGTCTTGCTTAAACAAACATAATTGTTAGACACAAGGGTCTCGCACAGTCACACTTCAAACCATTTTACGAAAATCTATCTGGAGCTATTCAGGATAAGCAGGGAGCTACATCTCTAAATCCCCATGAAGGAGTGTGCCGAGCATAGGAAGCAAGAAGCCTTTGCCAGGCTCTCCCAAAGCTGCCCATGGCTGGGACACCAGATCAGAGAGGTCTAGCCTGCAGACTGAGAGAGAAACTGGACCCTCCCATTTAAAGTCTTGATGCCTAGCCTCACGTGGAAGTTGAGGCTTTTAGAAACTTTGCTAGCCTGAGGTGGAAGTAAACATGACCTCTAACTTTTTGTGAAAACCTGAAATGTCACAGGGTATTATTATCAAGGTGACAATTGTTGCTCAAAAGCTTGATTCATAAATTATGGACAGGAAATGGGCTAAAAAAGATGTCTCTCTCTTTCTTTCTTATGTTTTGCTTACAATGTGAGCTTATAAAATATAATTCTGCTAGTATGGTCAGATCTGAGTTTATTTTTAGTAGAAATGAAACTATATCATGCAGAGTTTGATGTTTTCAGGTACTCACAATTTGCTTGCAGAGTGTCTCCTAATGATACCTGTCTCACAGTCCCAACAGTCTGGAGCTTCACTGCTTCTTCTTGTATCAGTGTTCCTAAAAATGATGTTCATGATGTTCACGAGCAGCCTTTGTCTTCAAGTTTGATTGCTGCAAACTCCTTTCCCACTTTGTTTTGATTCTCACAAGAAATAGCATAGGTAATAAATGAGCTTATAAAGCACAGAAAATGTCAGCCTGGATCTTCACACCATTTCCTAACTAAAGCTCTGCTCAGCTGTCATTGGCAATCTTGCCTTCCAGTTATTGCTGCATAAATTCAAATAATAATGGTAAAAAAAAAAAATACCTTGGCCTCGTGCAGCATTTTTGGATAGTAAATCCTAGAACACCTTTGCAAGGGTAGTCGGTGCCTTTTTCCCCACTTTCCACATAGGGAAATTCAGGTACAAACACATCTCACCCAGTCCAGTTTCCCACTGAGCCTATAACACATATCTTTCTGAACACCAAAGTAGTGCTAGCTGGATTAAAGATCCCAAAATTTCAGACACCTTCATTATTTCCCTAATGAAAAACCAAAGACACCAACAAATGCAAATGACAGTTAGGAAGAATATGGTTTTGCTTAAAAATGTAAGGCCTGATCAGCTGGATGAGTGTTCAAGAATCCTAAGGCTCTGCCCCTCTTTTACAGATGCTTTACGAGTGTCAAACCCAGGTACCTACCTCCCTGAGCAGTTCTCCTTACCAGAGATAGAACAAGTCAAGGTCTTGGTGTGCAGACCCACTCACTCCAGACCAGAGAGCATGATCTGACTTGTGCTTTATTGTGTGGGTACTTATATGCTCCCAATAGAGCAATGGTTTCCATCTGAGCCCTTAAATAGGACCATTGCAATCTCTATCTAAACCTGGGAGCTATGTTATGGTGATTGCACATCCAGTGGTGTGGATGCATCTGTGGTAGATGATACAGTCTCACAAGTTTCATGCCAGGCAGTGTTAGCAGAGAAGGGAAGAACTGATGTCTCACTAGCTACCAAAGTAAATCTTTGCCTCCTGAACAGGAGAAGTCTCTGTGGGGTTAAAGTTACAAATCCTGAGGTACATTGTAATGATGTCACTATAACAGTTATGCAAACTCACACTACATTCATGAAAAAATAAACTAAAAGTTGATCTCAGACGTAAAAATTAAAAACATTGTCTTGCAACTGCCACAGAACCAGGTTAACTGGGTCATACCTGCTACCCTGACATCCAGTGAGATCATGTAGCTTTGGGGAAAGTCTATGTTTAGTCATAGTTTGGAGGAGGGATGATATGGTACTAGGTAGACAGAGCAGAGTGGAGATAATCAGGCAAGAGCAAATATGACCTCTCAGCTCCCAGGGATTTTTTGCATGGGTTGACCACAAATGCATTGTCATCAACTGTACTTTCTTTGTTTTAAATGCTAGTCTTCATAACTTGAAAACAAAACAAAACAAAACAAAACAAAACAAACAAACAAACAAAAAAGGCAACGTTTTAGTAGGAAATTGAGAGAAAAGACTATTTTATATGCCAACAGTGTGTTCTTTGTTATGTGCTCTACCCAGACGGGAAGACAAATTCCTCTGATCATTCTTAAATACCTGCTCTGAACGGGGGAGGAGAGAAGCATTTAATTTTGTGACTTTCTTGGTTCAACCTTACCCTTGCAGACTTGATAGTAATCCTTCTATCATAAGAGAACAGCTAGTGACACCTGGTGGCCAATTATCTTTTTATTTTATTCTGTCTGCACGTTTTTTATTGTTTGCTTTCAAATGTGGTTATGTAAATAGTTTGTTGATAAAATGACGTACCTCTTATTTATTTCATCTAGCTCCTTATCGTATTGCTGATATGCCTAGAAAGGTGTTATAGTGCCATCCAAATGTGATGCTATTCTCAGAAGAAACATTTTGGAGCAACACTACTTCCAATACTGCCAGAAAAGATCAATTAAAATATGCCTTATGACAATTTTATACTTGGCATACCCACTGCTCTAGAGGAGTGGATGCACAGCACACTGCTTGAAATGCTTTGGGTGAATCCATCTGCAGTGGATTGAGTACTTTCATCAGGGATCCAAACGTTGAGCCCATATTTGCTGTGCTTGCACACTGCTGTGTGCAGAGAACAGTGCTGTGTCTCAAAAGCAGGGTTTGAAACTCCCCACTCTGCACTGCTCACTCCCAGTAGGGTATTTAACTGAAGTGCTGACAGCTTTCAGCATGCTGTCCCCAGCACAGGCACTGCCATGCGTCTCATGTTCCCCAGTGTGAAAGATGTCACACAGTAGATGTCAACAGATGGGAGGGTGGCGTGTGCTTTCAGAAGAACCCCAGTGTCAGCTCTGCAAGGACCAGTGGAATGTGGAGGCTGTCTCTATTTAGGATGTTTACAAAGGCAAAATGAAGGTGTGAAGCAAGTCCAAGGTATTTTGGAAGTGACTGGCCATATACAGGAAAAAAAAAAATACATGTTTATTCACAATTTTTCTTCTGGTTTATTAGACAAAGTATGAGGAAAAGGTAAAAACTGCAGTGGTGAGGAAATGGGGTGCATGTCTATGTGTTATTTGGATTGTCCAGGCCTATTTTTTGGAGCTGCTATTACAAGATGCAGAAGGTAGGATTTTGAAGGATAGAACCCTATATGACTCAGTTTTTGCTTTTTCTTTTCTTTTCTTTTCTTTTCTTTTCTTTTCTTTTCTTTTCTTTTCTTTTCTTTTCTTTTCTTTTCTTTTCTTTTCTTTCCTTTCCTTTCCTTTCCTTTCCTTTCCTTTCCTTTCCTTTCCTTTCCTTTCCTTTCCTTTCCTTTCCTTTCCTTTCCTTTCCTTTCCTTTCCTTTCCTTTCCTTTCCTTTCCTTTCCTTTCCTTTCCTTTCCTTTCCTTTCCTTTCCTTTCCTTTCCTTTCCTTTCCTTTCCTTTCCTTTCCTTTCCTTTCCTTTCCTTTCCTTTCCTTTCCTTTCCTTTCCTTTCCTTTCCTTTCCTTTCCTTTCCTTTCCTTTCCTTTCCTTTCCTTTCCTTTCCTTTCCTTTCCTTTCCTTTCCTTTCCTTTCCTTTCCTTTCCTTTCCTTTCCTTTCCTTTCCTTTCCTTTCCTTTCCTTTCCTTTCCTTTCCTTTCCTTTCCTTTCCTTTCCTTTCCTTTCCTTTCCTTTCCTTTCCTTTCCTTTCCTTTCCTTTCCTTTCCTTTCCTTTCCTTTCCTTTCCTTTCCTTTCCTTTCCTTTCCTTTCCTTTCCTTTCCTTTCCTTTCCTTTCCTTTCCTTTCCTTTCCTTTCCTTTCCTTTCCTTTCCTTTCCTTTCCTTTCCTTTCCTTTCCTTTCCTTTCCTTTCCTTTCCTTTCCTTTCCTTTCCTTTCCTTTCCTTTCCTTTCCTTTCCTTTCCTTTCCTTTCCTTTCCTTTCCTTTTCTTTAAAATGAATGACGCCACAGCAGTCACTTACCACCTCACACAAAAAAGACCAACGCCCAGCCAGTCTTTGAGTAATGGACACCTTGTAAAAAACCCTCCCCACCCTTTCTTCCTCTACCCCATATTTTCTTGCTGAGCATGACATTATATGGTATGGAATATCCCTTTGGCAAATTTGGGTCTGCTGTCCCGGCTGTGTCCCCCACAGATTTTTCCCAACTTGATGGGGGAAGGCAAAAAGGGGAAAAAGGCCTTAATCTCAACAGAGAAAGACTTGATGCAGTGCAAGCACTGCTCAGCAATAGCCAAAACATGGGTGTGCTATCAATACTGTTTTAGCCACAAGTCCAAAACACAGCACTGTACAGGCTGCTATGAAGAAAATTAACTCCGTCCCAGCCAGAGCCAGTACAGGCATCTTTAATTCATATTTGCTTGCAGCTAGGTTCGTAGAGACTAGGAGGAGAGAAAATGTAAAAATTAAATAACAGAAATAATACATGATGAGATGCCTTGTGATTCCTCTTTCCAAAAAAATGAATCTATAACAGCAAAAATTAAGGGAGCACAATGTGTTATGAGTAGAGATCAAATTTAGGAAAAAATCATGTTGCATCACACACACACAAAGATCAAGTTATGAGCCTCAGAACTATGTGATCTTTCTTTAGGTTATTGCCAATGCTCTCTTGACAGCTTTTACTCTCAGACTGCTCATCCACTTGTATGTTTCTGTAGGGGCCATGGCTTGCCTTGTTGTGTGTTTGTACAAAGCTCAGCAAAGACTCAGACTCTGGTCTCATCTCTAGCTATGATAAAGTATTATTATGATATGAATCAATGCCCATACACCAAAGCCTATAAAAATATCTAGTTTTCCCAGCTGGTTTACTGGAGCTTCAAGTTTCATCTCTTGTACAACACACTGATTCTTTCCTGACTAACAACTTGCTCATGACACTATTATGCATCTCAAGTCCATCCTGGTTTTTTCTTACTCCTTCTCTCCTGGTTCCTATTCATAGCTCACCTGCTGTTTCCTAACATTTTTGCATTAGTAGAGTCTTTTCCTTTCAGACACAAGCTAAGCATGCAGCCTTCAACACTGGTTGTATTTTCTAACCTGCAAAAATCCTGGATTAAGATTCCTGCACAGTTACCAGCAGGTGATGTTATTCACTCTTCTTTCTCTGACACAGGGAGGGTTCAGTGGCATTTCTTGACTTTGCTAACAATTTCCTGTTTGTGGGGCTTCGTACAACAAAATCACAGAAAGTACAGATGGAAATGACCTACTAGGTCATCTAATCCTACCCTCTAGCAATGCAGGATAATTCCTTAAAGAATATCTCCAAGTGCTTTATCCAGTTTAGTTTTAAATGTCTGAAGTAACTAGGCCTCCATCAATTCCCACAGAAGATTATTCTACAGCCTAATAGATCTCACAGTTAAGAAGTGTTTCATTCCAGTTTGCCTAAATTTTCCCTTGCTTAATTTTATCCCATTATTCAGAGTTATATTCTCTTGTGACACCCAAATATAGTCTCTCTAACCTCAGGGCCCAATTCCCTAATGCATCATGTGTTATATTGCCATTTACAATTACACCTGCAAAATAGCTTTAAAACTGGCAAGGTGAATGGCAAGTTGAGGTTGATATTTTTTTTGCTGCAGCTGTGAAATTTTAAACCTTGCAACAGGGAACACAGGCCATGGCTATACATCACCTGTGTACAAGACACTGGAGTGACTGGAAAGTGCTTGTCAATGTGATGTCCAAACTGGAGAAGGAACAGAAAAAAGTCACTGAAGTGATTTACAAGTTAAGGATATTCTTCACAGAGAGGGATAAAGTATTCATCTCTTTAAAAGAAAGTGATTTTGTTATTGTGGATACTAAGTACCTTCAGAGAAAAGAGATTCTGCCTACTGCAGCTCCTTTAATCTAGTAGGAAAAGTTTAACAAGGATGAATAACTGGGAGTTGAAACTAAAATAACTGGGAGCTGAAACAAGGTGAATCCAAACTGAAAATGAGGTACATGTTCCTAACACTGAGAGTGATAAACTACCACATCATTGCTTTCCTTGATTTCTGCAGAAGAGGGTTGTTTACCTAGTGGAAGATACACATCAGCTGAAAGGTGACTAGTTGAAATACAGGAGTCTCTGCAATAAAGTGTCAGACTAGATAATCTGATGGTGTGTTCTATGTACATCCTCAGAGATATATGTGATAAACTGAGAGAATGCAGCGGAGAGTCAATGTAACTGGAGACAGCTGTCTTGCAAGTTCACTGGAAGAATGAGAATTCCCTTCTGCTTTATTTTTATATGCCTTTGCCAGGTGAACACGACTAGTAGTCATTCTCTAAGTATTCAGTCTTCCATGAAAAATAAAAAGTCTGCTTTTCTAATTGATATTTCCAGAAATTATCAAGAGGCAGATATAACTATTTAGTAAAAATCAAATTGTATCTCTCCAGACAGATAAAAACAGAAGACTAAAAACAGTGAGGGACAATTTAAAAAAAAAAAAAAGAAAAAAAAAAGAAAGAAAGAAAAGAAAAGAAAAACAGAGTAGAGATGCAAACAAAGCAGAAAAGCAATTTTCATTGTCTCTGTGTGACTGGATGCTAAGGGAGTCTGCTCCTGAAACAAAACAAAAAGCTGCTCAAGAGATGTCTTGTACGTCCTACACTGAAAGTTTCAAAGCACTCAGTGGATTTTGAATTCTAAGCTCCATCTTCAGCAATGAAGCAATGATTGACAACATGATTTCAGATATTTAGGTGCCTGAAGATGCAGCATGGCACCTGGTGGGATTTACAAACACATCAAAGCAGGCCAGGCACATAACTCCCATTGATTTTCTGTGAGAACTGAGCTCCTAAAAACCTCTACCACTTTTGAAAAAAGTACAGAGGCTGCAAGGTCACTGTGGTGGTTCTGAAAATATTATCACTTATTGCCGATTGAAAGGGTAGGAATGATAACAGTTATGTTATTTATTTCAAGACCAACTACTTATGCCTTTCAGGGTTCAGTACTCAAGAGCTAGAAGTGAAGTGAAATGCAGAGACAAAGAGTTAGAAACAAGCTTTTTCCTGCCCTTCCCTCATCTCTTCTTCACATTCCAGTAACAACTGGTTCAACGTACGACTGATTCTCCATTGAGATTGACTGTGGGTGATTCTGAGGCAGAGAACTGAGCTCTTCTTTCATTTAGTATGAAATTGATTTTAGAGGAAACTCTGTCTCCATTCGCGTCCTCACCTACCTCCACAAGTTTTGCAAAAAAAGCTCTAAAAGAGAAGGTGAATACTCACTGTCTGAGGTGCCTGCTCTGTCCATGAAATATTAACAGCAGAAGAACAAACTTTAAAAACCCTTTAGTGGCTCAGCCTTTGCTAACTCCTGTGAGTTGAGTAATTTCAAGGCTATGCTGAATACTGGTCAGCCCAGACCCATTTAATTGTGGTCGTTCTTTTCCATATTTCACCACAACAGAGCAGGGAGTGAGAAAGGAAAATGGTGAGTGATGGTTGTAAGATCTGGTTGACAAAGAATTATGAACATCAGTCCTTTGATAAATAAAGAGAAAATAAGGGAGGCTTGGGCTTGTACTACAAACTCACTTTTTGATGAGTTGGCAAGGAAATTTTCCTTGAATAAAGCAGAGTGTCTGACAGGCAATCTCTTTTGCATTGTCAGTCTTGTAAAGAACCTTTTGGGGAAAGGCAATACTAGAGATCTAGATACTAGAATAAGTATCAAGTTCGAAGGTGATACTTGTTCAGTCTAAAGACCACACAGGTAAATAAATAATCATTTTGCCTTTGGACTTTCAGATACTTACAGTGGAGTACCTGTGCTGTGCAAGCAGCTGGGTGGCATAGCTTTAATTAAAGAATCTAATTTATTGCATCAACCCTGTTTATTTTGGTCTAGTGATTAATGTAATGCTTATTTTTCCAGTCACATCCAGAAATAACAGGATTAGAGTATGCCTATGCGTGAAACAACACAAAGATAATCTTTTTAATGAAGGAAAACAGATCTGTTCCCTCAAAATAAGATGTACCTCTGAGTCAGCAGGCCTGATGTTTAGGATAATTATTCTATGTGAAATATCCATGCACAGACGTATCAGTCAGGTTGTGATGACATACTTACATAGTGCTATCTATTTTACAGAATTACAGAATTACAGAATGGTTGAGGTTGGAAGGGACCTTTGGAGATCATCTAGTCCAACTCCCCTGCTCAAGCAGGGTCACCTAGAACATGTTACCCAGGATCGCATCCAGGCAGGTTTTGAATATGTCCAAAGAAGGAGACTCCACAACCTCTCTGGGCTGTCACTCAATGGACAAGTTGAAGGCTTGACCCAGAGCTAAATAAAGTCAGTGGAAATCTTCAGAGTTTTAGATTAGGCTGATTTATTATTTTCTTTTATTTTAATTTTACAATAAAAAATTAAGTTTTCCTTTGACCTTGAAATGAAGTTTTAAAAATGTTTACTAAGTTTTAATGAATGCATATTTGATAGTCTTTCATATCACATTTTCCAAAATGTAATTCAGCCTTTCTTCTAGGAAGGTTCTATAGACCAACAGTATTCTTAACTTATAATAGGGCATCCTTCACACTTTACTCTTAGTTAGGATTGTTTAACCTTTCAATAAATGTTCCCAATGGTCCTGCTTGTTCTCTTCATCTGTTTTTCAAGAAGTAGACCCACCTTTGTGGCTTTTGCTATATGTAACTCTGAAAGACTAAGTCAGATGAAGTATTGTTGAATGATTAGGATAATAGAATGGGCAGATGCTCTTAACCAGAGGAGCCATGCATAGCTGTGGTTATAAGTGCATTGATTTTTAGCTTGATTGCAGTAGATTCTGCATGAGGTTGCTTCCTCATAGATTTTGCTTCACTTACGAGAGTGTAATTAGAGTAGTGTGTCACCTATAAAGACGAACGGATGGACATTACATTATTCAAGATTTCCTTTATCGCATAGTGAGAATGCTGACTGCATCCATGTTCAGAGGTAAAAAAATATCTTTATCCTAGTGACAATGTTTACAGACAGCAGCCATACATCCACCTGTCCAACAAAAAGGAAGAAATTTTGAGAAGTAGAGAAAGAGAGAGATCAGAAGGATACATAGCATGCGTACACTTAACAAAGCCTATTATGACTGTAAAAAAAATCTTCTTGTGAATAATTCAAAGAGTATTGGTGTTGAGCTTTCTTAAGAAAGTTGTAGAGAGGGTATATTCCCCATGGTGATTCAAGAAAAGGTAAAATCATTGAAGAAAATTTTCAGCTGTTATATTTGCACTAATTCAAATGACAGTTTATTCCAGGAAAAGATCTGATTCTTAAATTTTAGGAATTAATGTTATTACCTGCATAAGCTACACAAAAAGCATTACCTTTTACCTAAATGACTGCAGCTTGTGTAATTAACTACATTTACAGCTTCCTGTGTACAGATGACTGTGATCTCATATTGTGCTCTGGAGTTTTGCTTTTTTAAACCTTTCCTGATTAATTCAGAAGGCAATGGAACAAGTTTCCACCTGCTCTGCAGTGGGGGAGACTGAATGCATTTCAGCAATTACAAAGTAGAAAGGAGAAATCAGTAATTAGTGGAACCATGAGTCACTGGTACAGTTGAAATTGGCTGTTCCCAAAGTGCAGGCTGTTTCTTACTACAAGTGTAGCTGAATCATTTGTTTGTTCACATCTCTCTCTACTTGCTTTATTTTTGAGTCTTTTGAATGAACTTTTAAAGCTGATATCGGGAAATCTGTTTGAGGTAAAATTTAGTATCAGAACTCCTTTGTCAGTGGCGATAGACATGGTGATATGAGGATACAGCGTAGCAAGGAAGCAACACACTCAACAGCAGGAGATTGGAAGGGACTTGAAGACACCAAAGAAATTAAAGAATGATCAAAAAGTCTGTTACTGCAAGTGGGGAGTAAAGACAGTGAGGAGAGAGGGCATGCTCCACAAAGGGGGGAAGGAAAGACTTGAATATTTTTCCTGCTTCAAAACAGTTTTCACTGCTCTTGGGTACCTGGTTACCCTGATTTATATTTAAAGCTTTCTTTATTTTATTTAATTACTGTTTAGTTATGTTTAGATGATAAGCTGGTAATGATAAAATATGAAGATGGAAATTATCTTTATAAACACTCTATCCATTCTCTTATATAGTATCTGATACATTCCCATTTTTTCATAGTGGCTTTATTTGACATAGAGACAATGGATAATGTCTTGACATTTCATCACAGGGAAATGTCTTGTTCTTATAGACAAAAGGAGGCAAAACTTTTGGCTATTCCTTGAAAGGTGCTTGAAATCAATTTATTTTAAGATAAATATTTTTTTTCTATGCTAAAATACCAGAGATCATACACAGTAAAAATGGCTCCTGCCACAACAATCTGCAAACCAAATTTTAAATAATCTGTCAGAATTTGAGAAACGCTATCACCAATTTTCTTTTGTAATCAACAACAGAAAAATGTTCATCAGCTACTTTTTCATAGTCTCAACTCTTCAAACCTTTTTTTTGTCCCACATTTTTTTTCAGTACCTTTTGAAAATTGTTTCTTATAATCTCTTCTCATTTTACTTGAGAGAACTTGATTTTACCTTACAGAAGACTACACTTCTTCCCAGTTCCACCAAGCAATAGTAATGTCTTCTGCACTTTTCACTCAATTCCTGTCTTAGAATCTGGAGAAGTTTAAACATAAAACCTGCAGCCTGGGATTCTAGACTTACTGGCCTTTCCCAGTAGATTTTCCTGAACATTTACTCCGCAGAAGGGGTAGCTATTAGATCTATTGCTACTGTTACTGAGATACTTTTTTATATTATTATTTACGAAGCAGCCAAGAAGACTACTTAGATTCTAGAATTTCTTAAGCTTACCAAAAAAAATGATCTTTTGGAGAGTCACGGGGGTTTTTGTCAGTAGTTGTCACAGAGCATATGGTGGTATCATGCTCAGTGATTAAGGCAGGGAACAAAAACAAGTGCTGGTCCAAAGACAGAATTTTTCACGTGGGAGAAATATTGGTACTTTTGAATGGCTTTTTTTATGCCAATATCAAATTTTAGGGGTTTGGAAAAGTATGTTAACAAAAGAATATTACATTAGTAAGTGCAGTTTAGATAGTGCCTTGCTAGATATTAAAGCCACTGAAAAGAAGAAACAATAGTGTTTTAATTCCCTGTGATATGAAATTTTGGAAGTCTTAATCATAAAATGGAGACATTACAATAGAAAATGCAGGCACTCTGATAAATCGCTCCTATACTTGGGCATCTGCTGTTTCAGAAGTGACTGAAGTCAAAGTAAAAAAGAATACTCCCCAAAACTGTGAGATATGGTAAGCTGACACTGACTTTGTTAATGCCATACAATTAATGTAGAACTATCAAAAAACATATATAAATTAGAAAGCAACTGAGTAACAAGTTTTAAAAGAAAGTTCAGAATTAAATACTTTTCAGTGTCAGAATATTAGTTGAAATTGGTACTATTTTATGGAAAAAGTTTGAAGAACTTCAAGTAAATTAAAAAATATATATGTTAGACCACATTATAGTTCAATATATTTGAAGGCTTGAAAATGCTTTTTAATTACTATATGTTCAACAGCAGTTCGTTCTTAACTTCATCATGCTCAGCTATCTAGGGTGTCTTACTCTTGAATCACATTAACTGCAAATATTTCTACTTAATAAATTGTTTTTAAATTCTGGTACATCTGCTAGCTTGAGAGCAGACTGTACTGAGACTGGTCTCTGAGAGACTTTAATTATGCTTTTCATTCACATGACGGAAATTCTCAATGATCAAATGCCACCTGCTATAATTTTTATTTCCTCTCTTGAACCCTTGCTCAGGGCAGCAAAAAGAGCATTAGCTGTTGTACTTGGAAGGTGCATTGTCTTAAAAGCTCTGATGTTGTATGGCATTTGCAAAGCAAGAGCCAAGCTCCCAAAGTGTGCTCTCAGTTTTGCTTCAGTCAATAAGGCCAGAAGCCTTTTATTGTGGAGACCAAGTACAGTTTTTTCTTCAAGACATTGGAAAATATCTGCTCAATTTTCAACACAATTCTCTCTGATTCTTGAATTTTCTCTTCATATTTCTGCTCTTTTTCTTCTCCTACTTTTAATTACAAAACTAATTGAATACCTAAGTCAAAAGAAATGGTAAGAGACAAGCAAGGACAAATTTCTGTAAGTCTTATTAGAATCCTTCTTTGAGTCAGCTGGTGGAGCTATGGTCACATTGTGTGAGGTATCTTCATCACAAAACTCATTTTCTGTGGGTCTGTGTGGACCATTAGGCAACAAATGTGGTTTGATTAAGTCCATTCTAGTATGTGATCAACAGCTAAAAGATAGAGAAGATAGATGGTAAGTGCCAGCTGAGGTTTAGGAATTCCTCCTTCAGTAACTGTTTAACATTTTAAATTTCTCCTTATTTTTTGATTCAGTAAACCATTTCAGAGGTATCTAGAAATTCCCCAGAGTTTTGGTGCTTAGTCCAAGTCAGCCTAGGAATCCTTGAGTCCTTGCATCTTGAACCTTACCTGCTGGGTTACACGATGTTTGATTAGGATATCATCTACTATTTAATTCAGACATTGTAGTTGCTAATAGATGCTGAAAATAGTTTCTGTTTGTAAATGTGATATTACTGTCACGTTCCTTTATAAGTTTCTGAAGAGAAAAGTTGTTTTAGATACAAGAAATAAAATAATGTTTGCAATAGTAAAGGGGGTTCTAGAAGCTGTTTTAAACAGTCCAGCATTAACAGCTATCAGAGTATTGTCTCTGAAATATTCATTTATCTGAATAACACCATTAATTTAGGACTTTTTTTACACTATTAAATATATGAATATATTCTAGGAAGAAAAAGCACAGAAAAGCCTTTCAAGAGAGTACAATTTGAGACCCATTTATTTCCCAGAACTGATGTTTATATATAGAAACTATAGGTTGCATGGAGCGGTTGAAGATCTTCTGCTATTCCCAAATATACAATGGACATTGTATTACAAATCCATTGCTAAAAAAAAAAAAAAAAAGTTTTTTTGAACCCCAGATCTAGAATTCACATCAGAGCAATGTTTGAAATACTCCATTTTGGAAATTTGTTTAAACTCAAACAACCATACTCTGTAGTAGAGCACTGGGGCATCCTTGTCTAATGGCTTATTACGAGCCTCCTAGGGACTCAATGGCATGAAAGACGCTATATGAGCTTAGAGGGATTTTTTTTCTTGCCCCATGTGTAGTTTAGATGTCGTTTGCAGCTACTGTGTACTGACAGTTTACTTCAAAAGAATGCTGATCGAGGCCTGAGGAAAAGATTGAGCTATGTGCTAAAAAGAGGTGAAAGAATAATGTATTGCTTTGCTGTTTCACTGATACATCTATGCTGGCTGCCAGATGCTCATTCCTAGTTTGAATTCAAAATGGATCCTTTTAGCCTGTATAGATAAGAACAAAGTCAGATCATGTTTGTTTTAATATTTGTTTTTGTTTTTATTATTATTATTATTTTATTTTATTTATTAAAATAATAATTTAAAAGTTTTACTGTTCTTTAATCTTTTTCAAGAGCCAGTAAAAGAAAAATCTGCTCATTCACCTGAGAAGAGGGGATCTTGTACGACCATGTTTGCCTCTGGAGAATACAAACCAAAATATAACTGTCATCAAATAATTCCTGAGAATAGCTGAAAAAAAGAAAGGGTGCTTTATAGTCTTACAGATGATTTGTTAGCTATGGTGTTAAAGCCTGCTACAGGTGCTTTCAAAAAAGCCTGTGGCTAGGGTTGTCAGAGCTACCCAGTACCTTTGGATCTCTCAGTATTTGGGTGATCCACATAAACATTTTAAGAAGATTTGAATATCAAAAGGGTCCTCAGCAACTCCTGAAAAAATGAGTGCTTTGAGTTTGGGCACCAAAATACCAGAAGTATCAGATTGTGAAGTCTCGTCCCCTATAGTAAGTCCAAGTAGTCTGTTAAAAGTTATTTAAGTTATTTTTTTATTGCTTTACATTGCTGTAGAAGTGGATCTTTTTTGGAGGAGAAAAAAAAAATCCCTTTTATTGGATATCAAACAGTTCTGTCACTAATACCAAGGACAGTTGCAGTGCCTTTGACCTCACTGCTAGTCAAGCCTGCTAGAGCTCCCAGACTTCTATTCATTTGTTATATGGGTCCTAATGATGTTATGCGGCTTCTGAGACTTGTAGACATTATTCTCACATCATAAATTTGCCTTTCCAGTTGAAAGACTTCCAACATAAAGTTTTAAAAAGAAAATAGCCTAAAGTTCTGGAGATTATGCTTCCTAGGCTGACTGGCAAAGATCTGTTTAGGATAAAATTTATATGATGACTGGCAGTGGTGCCTGACAAAAGTTAACTTTTTCTGGAAATTCCTCTTCTTAATTAACCTGGAAAATGGAACCACTGATTGGGTAGTGAAAAGGTCAGAAAGATTTCGCTGTTGCTGTTGTTGTTTTTAAGAAAAAGTTATCATGACAATGAAAATCTGTTGTAATATAAACTTCCTTCCCCAACCACACACACACTCTTATAAATTGAAAGTTAAAACCAAGACCTGTGCAAAGTAAAATCAAATAAGGCAAAATGTTCATGGACTTTAATTTCACTAATATAACTCATTGTTCAATTATATTTCAGTATTATTTTCCTTTGAGTTGTTTGGTTACCTGTTGTTTGTGACTTATAGTAGCCAACTACACTTAGGGTCTTCAGAAGTCATGACCAGTTTTGTCTCCTGTGAGATCTACCAATTATTCAGTTATTTTTAATTAGTTCATTTATTTCATTGAAGTGTGAGGTGCCTAGATGTGTTACGTGCCTTAGGAAAAATCCCCACAGTTCAGGGTCCTATAAACCTCCTCTAGAAGGATACATTCCATCCTACTTGCATAAGTACAGCTTTAGAAATCTAACTTTAGGCACTGTGGCTTGAAAAGAATGACCTAAGAGTAAAAACATTTGCATTTTCATAAAATCAAATGCTATTGTAATCAGCTATTGATAATTTTTCAGCTCTTAAAAAAAATATATATTTTTTCTTACTTGAAAGATTGTCCACATATTTACTGAGAATTTACTATATGTTGTGAATTTCAAATGATGGAAAAACACGTAGATTCTTTTAACATAAATTATGGCTCTAAAATATATTAAAATATGTTGTCCTAATAACTGATGCCTTATATAAAAAAAAAAAAGAAAGAAAGAAAGAAAGAACGAGCTTGAGGGCTTTATTTAGATCCCGTCTGTTATTGTAAATGATACTGACAATTTATTTATTTTTTTATAACCTCCAGCAATAGAAGATTATTGTGATAAATGATTCTTATCACTGCAATATACACCTTTTAAAATTTCCATATCTGGCAACTAATAGGCACTTCTTGAAGGCTTCAATAGCCTCCTTAGCCAGATAACATGGCTGAAAGCTGCTTCATGATTAATTTCATCTAAATGTAGTAATTATCATACTTTGAAGTAATGCCTGCAAAACATGCTTTCATAGAGAGTTAGTGGAAGCCGAGGATTAACCTAGAAACATTTCAGTTCAGAGCAGCATATCACCCAACTAGAAATGTGTTTTCCCCTGAATTTTTCAAGACTCTTTATTAGACTACTTGACAGTAATTTGCATTACCTTATCTCATATCAACTTTTTCACGCTATTTAGAGAGCTGTGAAACTGATGCAACTTTGTATTATTATCAATAATGGGATAGTCTTGGTTTTGAAAGCTACTTATTTTGGCAGCTTCTGCCCTGAAGTGTTTCTTGTATTAGTGTTTAAGAGCACATTTAATTTATCATTCATATATTGTGGATGTAAACATTATCCTGCCTATATTCTAGGCACCCTGTAAATTATTAGAGAGGATGTTCATTTCTTCCTGGGTACCCAAAAAAGTAACTTCTACTATTATTCTATGCATCTCTGCTTCCTGACCCACAGGACCTCCATAAGCAGTTTCTTAGCTGTACAAGTGGGACTAGAGAAAGAATATGTAAGGCCCCAAGTATGGTTATAAAAGTGGCCCACTTTTATACCCAGATAAAATCCCTGAGGTAGAATAGCACCAAGCACTAGAATAGAGAGTTAAGTTATCATCGAATATTTCTGCCCACTTGCATCTACTTAGTAAAGATTCCAAATCTTCTCTCATCCATTAGAAAAAAAGTCTTACAAAAGAGTAGTAGTGCCACCTTAACTGAAGATGAGACTGAATAACTTACTTAAATTTGTCTGACAGGCTGTCTAGTCATGCTGTATTTTGCTATAGCTGAGTTATTTTAACTTTATTTAAATCAACCAGGGACAGATTTTGCTTATTCTTACATAGTCCACACATAGGACTGAGTTACTTCAGGTTCATAAACTATTCTATGTTTGCTCAGTTTTGGTAACAGGAATATGTGTGGTCTTTTTCACATATAACGTAATGTAAAAGAAATGTATTAGATTGAATTTTAACTCAGAAAAGTTGGAAGTAGCAGGGATCTTTCCTCCAGATTGGACCGGAGGGACAGCTCAGATTGTTTCTCTCTCTTCTGTTTAGGTGTAAATCTTCTGTTCGTTATGGCATGTGGGAAATATGTGGCAGCTAGACTTTTGGCTAGGTGTTGTGTGAAGCCTTCCAAACTAGGTGTCAATTATATGGTTGTCAACCATTGTAGGGAGACCAGACTGGACAAAGCTTCTCATTACTTGTCTTTATTCTTAGGCTCCTAGGGCATCTTCCCTTGTGTTTCTGCAACCTGAGAATGTGCATATGGTGAGCAACCATGGATCAGCTAGTACCTGTAAGCCATGGTAACTCAACCATATGTTGAATCTCACAGATAACTATATTGAAATTAAACGGAAATGTCCATATTCACTCAGGTTTTTTTGCATTTACACTTACGTTTAAATTAGTACAACTCCATGATGAAACAGGAAATAAATGATTCATTGCATCTTTCAAATGCACTTTGCAGTGATAAAGAACACAATGCAGTTTTCTATCTATATACTTCCTACCTATGTTTTTATGCATGTTTTTTTTTCTTTTTACCTTACAGATAAAAAAGAAGCTGCTGTACCCAAAGAACTCAAAAGTAAGATGCTACTGTGCAATAGGTTGTGATCTCTTTTACATCATGTAGTTTCAAACAGCATGTTTCAATAATCCACAAGAATAGTTATTGAATTGTTGAAAACACAAAGAATAAAGTAGCTACACCATTTATAATTGAAAAATTACACGTTTAGACTTCAGCTGCCTCCTACTTTCTAAATCCATTCTTATGCTACTTCTAATTCCACACTCCTCTTTGTGACTGACAGTTTTGCCTTCCCCTCTTTTCTATCACTGTGTTTGAAAACAAAGGTTTCATGGGGAAGGAAATGTCAAATGAGGTGTCAGCTGAACGTGCTCAGTGGCAGCAAGTTTGGTAAATGGGCTGAGAAGACTGAGAGTCCAATGTGCCTGAGGACCATCAAATTTATCTTCACAAATGCAAAACCATGGCCCTGCCTGTCTAGTTACCACAGATGCAAACAGGGAGACTTCTGAGGGAGAAGAGAGGTAGAAGCTGAGCTCTTCTGCATAAATAACCAAAAAAATGCTCTGGGAACATTGTATTATTAACAAGTGAACAGTTACACCTTTTTCTTCTGCAAATTTGTAAGCATCAATGCCTCAACACAGTAATAATAGTATGACACAGTTACACGGGCAAGATTTCATCTGCTCAGGTCTCTGTTCTGAAAGTACAATATATAAAAATGTTTGGAAAACTACGGGATTTTGAAATCTCTTTCAAGTTCATGATTAAAGAATGCATTTACTCCAGATGCCATATATGATCTTTCCCAGCCTGTATGGCAGAAGAATCCCCTGCCATGATCATTTTCAGCTGAAACTTGTTCATATAAAGATGCAGAGTCATTAGCACTGAAATAATTTGTGAATTATGAACCAAATAGCGTACACTTCAAAAAAAATTTTTAAACATTTGGTACATTTGTTTCAATGCAATTGAAAAGTTACACAAACAATATACAGAACTTTTTGGTAAAAAAAAAAAAAAAACTTCATTTTATTTTTTTTTCCTCAAAATTAGTTGCTCAAAAATGAAGTATTTCAAGTAAAAATATAAAAAATATAAAATCAAAAAAAAATGGTAAAGCAAAAAGAATCCTTGTTTAATTAGTTTCACAGATGTTATGAAAACAAAAATACAGTCTTGCTGGCCAGCAACTTCTAGCTGACAGCTCAGAAAGGAATACATATAGCTGTACTGCAGCTCTGTATGAAGTCCATCTTGCCACTTGTAGAATATGTGTGTTGGATCTCCTACTTCTTCTGCAGGAACAGGCACTCAGGAAAGCAATACTAAGGAGACTTCTTCAAGGTCTTCCAAATATTTCCCTGAAGGAGGGGTGAGCACCCCAAGTAATTACAATGCTGCGATAATAACTAAATTAGGATTTAGTTATCTGTTGCAGACTTTTAAATGGGTGGAAACAAAACAATCCCACACATGCAAAACCATATTTTGTTTTCATTATGTTTCACAAGACGATTTGATGCATCTTTTATGAACTTTTCAAAAGACTGGAGGGTAAGAACTCAAAATTACATTCCTGACATAGCCATATTCTTTTTCTTTGTAATAACACAGTGACAGATGTGAAGGATTAACTAACATTTTTTTGGCATTCTGTAATCCAGGTTGTGATTAAAATGATTAATTATTTCCTCTGACAACATGGAAATATGAGTTTTAAGTTAGAGGATCTTCTAGTTGATATAAAAATCCATTATGAAAGTCACTGGAGTTTAGCTTAGGGAAATTTTTAGATTATCCTGGTTTAAGTACATCCTGTTTTAGCAGTTCCTGGGGTTAAAAAGGATTAACTAAACACTAGTAAAGAGTAAATAAATCCATAACGCTAGTTAGGTTCTTCTACCCAGGTCTAAGATTCTCCAAGTCTGCTTTGCACATGCTCTTCATTTAGACCTTCATTCCACAAGGAAATGCTCTCCCTCAACAAAGAGAGGATAGTGTAAATTTTTCATGAAAAGAAAATAAAAGCTACATCTAAGCAACCAGAGGGGCCCTGTTTCTCTGCTAGGAGAACCAAGTAGTTATTCTTCCAAGTGCAGGACCAAACATGGAGTTGTTCCCCTCATGTTTCCCCATTCCTCAGAATGGAGAGAGATTCCTGGTGTACCCATGTCTGTGTGGATGTACTTTGCAGAAGTAGCCCAACTCTCACATTTTTTCATCAGGGAGAGATTTAGACTGGGGGAAAGGATACCACTCTGAGTAGCTGTGGGAACACAAGAGGTGCCCCTGCAGAAACAGATACTCACCAGCTGCCATAGGCTGGTTCAGGACCTTCTGCTCTCACAGCCCCAAGATCAAATGTGGAGGCTCCCAGCCCGTAGTTGCTGCCTATGCGGGGAGGTCCTGTCCAAACCCCTAAATACCTGCTTCACTGTGTTTTGCCAATGGGTATGGAATAACTAAGTAGAACAACCTAAAAGAAAGGATTCAGTTTCTTACGGAAAGAGTTTACTCGCCCTGTGGTTGGCCATTTTGTTGATGTCTTTCTCTTTGGATAATATCTTTGTCTGACTCTTCAGTGTAAAAATTGCTACAGGCTGATTTACTTCATTGGAAGACTTTCTTCATATTTCTGTTTTTTCAGATATAACACTTTGTAGTAATTGGTTTAATTTGTTTTGTTTTGTTTGTTTGTTTTTCAGAGCCGGCAAAAACCCCTACAGCTAATCCAGCCACCAAAAAAGCAGCAGCACCAGGTAGAGAAATAAAATGTTCATTTTCAGTGTATTTCTTATATTCTTGAACCAGTTTATTGCATCATAGCACCATCTGCTGGATTATACAAAAGCTACTGTTTAAAGGTTGCGGGTTTTTTTTGCCTGTTTGATCTAAATTATTGTCATAATCTGTATGCCAATTCATTGTTAAGAACAACAGCATTTTGCATAGTCTCTAAAACTATAGTTGCTTCTTGTTCTCTCATAGCAGCTGTAAGGTGGCATTTGGGGTACTTCTGCAGGGCTTGAGACCAAAAAATGAAACTGAATATAAAGACTGATTTTAAAAAAACAATATTTACAGAAAAGCATTTCCATGCGAAGTTACGTTTGAGCTCTTTGAGAAGGGGTTTTGATTTTTCACAGTGCTTGTCCCACAGCAGGGCTTACAAAACCAGAGCTCTTAGAAAATCAGCTTAAATAGGCACTGAAAAGACAGGCAAATGTTTTTTAAACAAAGTAATAGCACAAATTCATCTCAAATTCAGATTGGATTGTAAAAAGGTACCACTTTTTATTGATTTCTGCTCTGTTTTGCTTCACAGTTATCTTCAAAAAATCCACATATTAAATCTACTTAATTTAATAATACTGAGTGTCATCAATAACAATCTAAATATTCAGAATATTTGTAGTTTTACCAGGTTTAACATTAACTACTAAAAGAAAGGGGGAGATTCACATGTGAAAATGTGATAGCTATAAAACCATGATATTCTTTCACTCTAAAGTAGGGCAGCTGATGTTGCACCAGGCTCCGTGCTGCTGAGCTGTTCCTGGTGTTGGCATCACAGAAGCATGTTCCATGGGCACTGTCCCATGGCCAGCCCACTCTCCCTGTTTCTTCTTGCCTCCAGCTGCTTACACTATATGTGGCTATATGGATCCATGTGGATCTGTGGTCTTTTTTTTTTTTTTAATCTGTCTTTCTCTGGTTCAGACCTTTCCAGTGATCTACCTCACAGATCACCTTCACTGAATAAGGGAATAATAACTTGCATCAGCAGGGGAGACTGGGAACTGGCCAAGGGTCAATGCCAGCCAGTAACATCTTAAATTGCCTCTACCACAAAGGGACTTGCAGCCTTGAATTGCAGCCGATATAGGCTAGCGTAGGGCATATTATACAGCAGTTAACTGTATGAAGCTGACCTAAGAAGTGCCATTTCCCCACAGACACTCCCAGTGCCTGCCTTCTGTGTTTGTTTGACACCATGCTCAGTTGTGCTAACACAACTAGGAGAATAGTGTAAACCACATCATTGCTGTGGGCTAGAATTAAAAAATGTCCTAGAAATGTATATGTGTGGCAGGGTGTTCAGTCTGCATCACTTCACTAAGTCTAGATCAACAAACTTTTATATCCATGTAAATGATAATTTCTTAAAGCAGTTTTGTTGCCAAAGTGTGTTGTATATCTAGACCCTTAGATGTCTCAACACTACACTGCAGAAATCGTTATGTTAGAACCATATGCTTATAATTAATTCATTCCACCTGCTTGCCTCCAATATTTGTGTTCATTTTTGAAAAATATTCCAATGAGTCTGCTTGTTGGCAAGAATGGTGATGACAGTAATGTGCTTAAGATAAAGAAAAGAGGAAAAAATGGCATGGCTTATTATGGAAAAATAAAATGGGTTTGTCTGTTCCAACACATTTCTAAATATCTAGTTTATCTTAAAAATGGTAAAGAGCAGTAGATTTTTGACTTCTACTTTATGCTTCCCCTTCTCAAATGGCACTGTTCTCTGAAAATTAATTTACCCCCAGAATAACTCACCATGGCGAAATATTAAATATGCTTGTTTGGCAACATCATAGCTAGACTGCTGCCTATTAGTACAGTAAATTAAATACATTATCCAATTTCATATTTCATTTTCTTCCACGTATCTTATTACATCTCAACCTGCACCCCAGAATGCCTAAAGCTGGAGGTTTATTCCTATTAACAGACTGAACAGACTGAGAGTACAGCTGGTCATCTTCCAGTGCTTCTACACCACATATGTTCTTGGTCTTAAAGTCACTGGTAAAGAAATCCCTGCCTAATACACAGTGCACTGTTTTGATCTCTATATGTTTATATGGAGAAAGAAGATAAAATTACTGTGGAATTTTGAAGTCTATGAGAGTTTCTGAATCTGGAAACTGGTGGCTGCTGTAGGAAACCAACCTCAATAAATATCTGTACTGGATTTTCAGATGTAGTTTTATCTAAATGGAAAAATTTCCTCACTGATGCCCATCTGAAACTGGGCTGGAGAGTGAAGCATTTGGCTTTAAAAAAAAAAAAAAAGTGTAATAGTTTCACAGGTATATGCAAGTGCTGTTATTCTGAAGGGAGAAAGAAGAGTTGAAGATTTTTCATGATGCTAGTCTTCTCCAGTTACACTGTCTAATCATAGCCCCATCCAAACCATGCTGCTCTTTCCTCTTGGATGCACCACCATTGTGCATCACCTTCCCAGCTATGCTGGCACGACAGGTCTGAGAGTGACCCCAGCCTTACAAAATACCTATTTAGTGTTCTTCCCTGAGGACAGGCACAGGTTTCTTTCACAGGATTTCCTAGACCACCCATGTACACTGCACCCATCTCTGGAGGCCAGGCAGCTCTCCAGATTCCCAGAGCCTGGCGTGTAGGTGCTGAGCACCTGCCACATCCCACTAGTGGGGAGCTTTGATCCTCTGGTGAAAGTGGGAAGAGCTCTCACGCCATGCTGCATATATCCCCCTGCAGTTGTCACTAATACTTTGACAGGTGTGCGGTCCAGGTGTCAGTGGTGGCTCACAGGTGCATTGCAGCCTGCTATGTCTGCTGGATCTGCTTTGGCACCCTGAGGAAAGCAAGTGCAGGGCAGTGCCAAGCAGGGAAGGGAGCATGTGAAACAGGCTCAAAGCATGCAGGGAGCTTTTTGGTATGAACAGAGAGGCGGTTGGGTTCCCGGCAGGCAGCAAGGAGCCTCAAAGCTACCAAGGAGCTGGGGGTGTTTAGCCTGGAGAAGAGGAGGCTCAGGGGCGACCTGATCGCTCTCTACAGGTACCTTAAAAGAGGCTGTAGAGAGGTGGGGATTGGTCTCTTCTCCCATGCGCCAGGTGATAGGATGAGGGGGAATGGGCTGAAGTTGTGCCAGGGGAGGTTTAGGTTAGATATTAGGAAAAATTTCTTTACTGAGAGGGTTGTTAGGCATTGGAATAGGCTGCCCAGGGAAGTGGTTGAGTCACCATCCCTGGAGGCATTCAAAAGATGTGTAGATGTAGAGCTTAGTGATAGGGTTTAGTGGAGGACTTGGTAGTGTTAGGTCATAGGTTGGACTAGGTGATCTTGGAGGTCTCTTCCAACCTAAATGATTCTGTGATTCTGTGTGATTCTGTGTTCCCTTAGTTAGGGTCAGGGCTAGGATCGGCTCGTCTGTGAGTGCCTGCAGTGGAACCACCAAATGTTAAACATAACATCACTGTGCATTCTCTAAGCACCGATGACAGTGCTTTTCCCTCGTGATTTGCTTGATTTAAAAATCAGACCCAACTCTTTTCAACACTGTAAAAATTAAATCCTAATTGAAGCTTAAAATTTCCCTGGAATGGTCTTGCAATTTTTAATTTAATTTTATAGTGTGTTTAACAGATTTTGTACTGTCACTTAACTGTCTAATTGCTGATTTTTAATGCCTAATTTTTCCCATCTTCCTCTCCACACACAATCAAAAAAATCTTGTTCATTACTCCCTTTCGGTTCATAATAGAAACTTTTTTGAGCACCATTTCCCCCTGAAAATCAGTGAAATTTAGTTTGGACTCAGAAAGAATAAAATAAGTATGACAGATAAAAAGTCTACTTTAAGTTCTCAGATGTTGACTGCATCCAGTCTCTCAAATTCTCTCTGTCTGTTGTACTAGAATTATTATTATTTCATTATGACTCTGTTTTTTTTCACTATTGGTAAGAAGGAGTAAGAAAAAAAAAAAAGACTTTATATAGGATTCTTTTTGAATCACAAAATAGTTTTCTTTTTGGTCCAGGTTAGCATAATTCTTCCTCTCTCCCACCTTAACTTTTTTGGATATTTGAATATTATATCTTCTCTGAGTTATATGGTTTCTTTCTCATTTTAAAGGTAGAGTTACAGGCTTGGGTGTTTTTTCACATTAGGTGGAAATTATCTGATCTCCAGTCCTCAGTAACCTGCAGAAGCTGGGGCTTGATCCTCACCCATTTGTCCCAGCGAGTTTCTACTGGTATTAGTGAAGCCTAAGAGCTGACTCTGCTCCTGGTCTGGCAGGAATGCATTATACCCTCAGCAGCTAATACCTTGCTGCTGTACCTTGCGGTCTGTCACTCAACATTTTCTTAATAGCTACAGAAATCTATTAGGTGGATGTAGATGAATTACACAAATCATTCCAGCCTAATAACATTTTCATCCCAACTCAAACCTAAGAAGCTATTGCAGACTAAAAGGTCTCATATTGTCCACTAGATCATGTAAGCTGGATCATTATCCAACTCTTAACGGGAATGGAAAAATGTATTCTTGACTTATGTCACAATAAGGGAAGAATTTTCCAGTGTTAGAAGATTTCACTTTACTACTTTGTATTCTTCACATACAAGATTTATTTAAGTGGAGCATGAAATATCTTATCTTACACTAAGCTTTCTAATCTGAAATCCAGTTTTTATCCTCCAGTTTTTGAAAACTTCTTGAGTAAATGACCTAGAATACAGGATATTTTTGCTAGTTTTGCTAGGATGATGAGATGCCCAGTCTCATAGCATGGCATAATGCTGTTGCATTTATACATTCCTTACAGTATACTGTATTTCAGTATCAGATAGTCTTAAAATAATTTCCTATATTTCTTTTCACACCATAGTTAACCATGAATATGTGTACTTAAAAATAAAGCCTTTTTTCTTTGGCTATTACCAGATATTATTAAATGCCACAGTCTAGTTTATGCAATGCATCAGGTACTGTTGTATTACTAACACTAAAATGACATTACTTCAAGAGCAAGGCAGGGGGAGCAAGTTAACTACAAAAAAAAAAAAAAGTCTTGTTTCTTTAATACACGAAAGTAACAATGATGAGAAGCATCAAAATAAAATGCTGTTTAAATACAAATGAGAGTTAAAAGGATTGTGTCCACTGTTTATGCAAAAGGGCATTTTAAGGGGTTTTGTTCTGTGGCTGGCAAGATTTCATAGCCCTGAATTTCTTTCATGATTAACTGTTCTTTCTGCAAGAATTGGGTCCAATTTCAAAGCATCTAGCATGTCTTTCAATCTCTCCTGAGTCAGCAAAGCATTTAAGCACATGCTTAAGCTGTTTTGAATCCAGACTATCATATACACTGTATATGATTACTTCTCAGACATCCATCTTTGGGAAGTGGTATCACCTTTGCTTTGCTAGAAAGGGAATAAATGGGCCTCATCTTGCCAATTGAGGCCATTATGAAAATGACACGATTTTCCGAGGAGCAGGAATGAAGTCAAAAGAGATGAAATGGACTGGAGTTTTCTATACCATATGTAACTATATTACATATAGAATTTAGAATGTACTTGAATATAGCATGGCTGTGTTTTTAGAGATACAAATAGAGAGCAAGCAGAAACACAATATACATCACTCTGATGTTTCTTAGGTATGAATTTTCTCATGTCATACTGGTCTGCATCAACTACAGATTTGAATGTTTCCGTATTAAAAAGTAGCCATCCAGGATTAAAAGTACAAAACAAGCTATTGCAAATGTACAGTACTGCTTTGTTCTACAGAGTACCACAAATAATCTGATGAGTTTTCTCTCATATAACAGCGGCTTGGATTGTACAAGTGTGGAGATTTACATATTTCGGAAATAGTGGCTGCTGATTTTATTTCATGTGTGCGCTAGACTGAATCCAGCATTTTATTGACTGTCAGAGCTGCACACTTCTCCTAACACCTTCTGTTGATGTCCTCCTACATGATGCTATCTCTGTAGATACCCTCTAAAGAAGTTGCATGTCCTAGTTAAGATAGTCATAGAAGCCTTTCAAAATATTTAACTACATGCATGACCTTTGACTCATACTTTGAGAGCAAATACACCAAAGCTTTTGCTCACTGCTTCATCCTACCTTTCTCCTTTGAGACAGTCGACATTAGCAACCAGCTCTAAGTTAGGCACTACGGTTACATCTCTTGTTCTAAACTCATTAACTCTGAATTACATTCATTCCTTAAAGATCTTGATGCATTGATTTTTAGGATCTACTGATTTTGTTAACGAATTAGCTAATCTAATCTTCATATCATGTTTACCTAATGACAGGCAAAATATTGAACCAGAATTTCCTTCAAAGTTTTTTTCCTGTTCTGAAATATTCTCACATTTTCAGTGGGTTACAGAGCTTGAAACAGAATTCATTCCCTTGTCACAAGAAGATGCAGTATGAACAAGTTGGAGCATGAGCAAATAGTAATGACTGAGCATCATCCAGATTATGACCACTCTCCATGGGTATGGTCTTGTCATAAGTCAATTACAAAGTCATTTGACTTTTTCTGTTTTATTTTTATTTTTTTTAACCTCAAAGTAAGAAAAGATTAGGCAAAACTGAATTACTTTCATCTTGCTGTAGTCTGGGATCATGGGTACACCTACTGCACCTGATCTGATACTCCGTAAACTTTTGTGTTGCTTGTTGCTCTCCTTTGAGAAGTTCCACCTGGAATAATGTAGAGATACCCTCCTAGAAGTGCTTCTGGTTCAAACAGACGCACTTCAACACAGGATTTTTCTAAATCTAATACAGTGTCCCTCTAATTGTTGAGGATTGACTGGAAATACTTATGCCTGAGCAGCTTAGTCATCTCAGTCCTCAAAAGGTTTGAAGTACCCCTCAGATCCCTATTTAAAAAGAAATACAGTTTAAGGTTTATCACAGGTAAAGATCTACTGGCAGACACTAGCTCTTTGTCTGTGATTAAAGAATCACATCAGGTTTTTAAATCACTTTTTTGCCAGCTGAGCCTTAACCTGAATGCCCATGCCAGAACTCCCAAGACTAGTGAAGTTAATTTGTTCCTAAAACAAGTAGTGCTACTGATGGGCATTAAGAACTGATCTCTGGGGCTCTGTTCATAACACACAAGCATTTCAGAGAGTGAGTGCTGTTCACGGGTGGTAGATCAGTTTTGAACATAGGCAGTTCCCTAGTCAGAATTGTAGGATTAGCCTAATTTTCATTTTAAGAATTCTGAATCAGAAGGATTTTTATTCCAATGGGAAATTAGGCACTATGGTCTATGAATACACCAGACTGTGTACTAGTTTTGCTACTTCTGGTGTGAAACTACAAGACCCACACCTTCCATTTGTCATATGACAAAAGTGATGCATGTGTTGTTTTCCTAGGAGTGATCAAATATACTCTACATTTACATAAGTATGCACTTCAAGTGCATTGACTTGCGCAACCAATTTATTTGCACGTGATTTCAGTCCTCGGGGAATGCTTTTCCTCCAACTGAGAGGAGATTTGCCAGGCTGTCAGGACAGACATCAGAAATCTACATTCTTTCCATGTCCTTCTTATGATGGTTCCCTTCCTCTTGATTATCATAACTTTTGCAGAAACTAACAGAATTTCAGATTCTGGAGAAGAAAAGTATCTGTCTCTCTTCTGAGAGACAGCTTCATCGTTAGGCTTCAGTATAATCATACTGAAACCTTGTGGAATTAAGATGTTTGTTTTCCCTCTGAATTAATAAACCTGATATTCTGAAAGAAATGATAGACTTTCTTACTACTCAAATATGGGAGGACAGATCCCCTCAGCTTCAAAGAAGGAGCTGAAGTCTAAGAATGACCCTTCCCTCTGAATGACCCCATCTCCTAAGTCGTGGTCAGGCACTGGAACAGGCTCCCCAGGGAAGTGGTCACAGCACCAAACTTGATGGAGTTCAAGAAGCGTTTGGACAATGCTCTCAGACATATGGTCTAATTTTTGAGGTAGTCCTATGGGGACCTAGGAGTTGGACTCGATGACCCTTGTGGGTCCCTTCCAACTCGATTATTCTATGATTCTATGATTCTATGATTATTCTTCTTTTTCTTCTTCTTTTATTTTTTTTCTTTGTTTATTTTCATCTAGCTTGCTGATGAATAAGAAAAGGTGCACTAGACTTGAATGAAGGTTTCTAGCCATATTTATTCAAGTATGTCCACATAACACAGAGGATCATGTACTATTAATGTTATTCTAACTTCAAGATTTTTTGGTTGTATACACCTTCTGAGGAAAACGCAGAGTCCATTGACTCCTTTAAAAGATAGAGGAGTTTTCTCTAAAACACCAAAGTATGACCAGTTGAGCCTCTTCTTCATGACAACCTTGACAGCAAAACTGATTTATGTGGAAGGATCTTTAAAACATAAACATTTACCTTGCCTTTGATGAGGACTGACCACATCGGCCCGAATTTAAGTACTGCAGCCAATTTGATGTCTATCCTAATACTAGCTTCCTCTCTGAGATTCAGTCACACATTCAGTCCATTATCTTTATAAATCAAAGTGTATGGTGGCAGTGGATTTGGCTCTGAGTTTCCCTACATCGATCCAGTCAGTGAAGCAGCAGTCAAAACCAGCAGAACAAGTACTTCTGGGGAGCAACTTGAAAAATCTGATTTGATGCAAAACTTTCTCACGTGGATTATCTCAGGTCTAATAACATGAACCAGCTCATATTGCAATCTTTCTCTTCAATGGGGAAGACTAAAGGGACCTTTTCTGTATCTGTCTGCTTATGTCCACTGGCATCAGTGGACAAAGGAAGGGCGATGGATATCATCTACCTCGACTTGAGCAAAGCATTTGATATGGTCCCTCACCACATTCTTCTCTCTAAATTGGAGAGGTATGGATTTGAAGGATGGACTGTTAGGTGGATAAAGAATTGGTTGGCTGGTTGCAGCCAAAGGGTGGTGGTCAACGGTTCTATGTCTGGGTGGAGGCCGGTCACAAGTGGCATCCCTCAGGGGTCGGTCTTGGGACCAGTGCTCTTCCACATCTTTATCAACGACATAGACGATGGAATTGAGTGCACCCTCAGCAAGTTTACGGACGACACCAAGCTGAGCAGTGCAGTCGATACAATAGAGGGAAGGGATGCCATCCAGAGGGACCTGGACAAGCTGGAGAAGTGGGCCCAAGAGAACCTAATGAGGTTCAACAAGGCCAAGTGCAAGGTGTTGCACTTGGGCTGGGGCAATCCCAGGTACTTATACAGACTGGGAGAAGAAGAACTTGAGAGCAGCCCATTAGAGAAGGACTTGGGGGTCCTGCTGGACGAGAAGCTGGACATGAGCCGGCAGTGCGCGCTTGCGGCCCGGAAGGCCAACTATGTCCTGGGCTGCATTAAAAAAGGGGTGGCCAGCAGGGAGAGGGAGGTGATTGTCCCCCTCTACTCTGCTCTGGTGAGACCCCACCTGGAATACTGCGTGCAGGCCTGGGGCCCCCAGCACAAGAAGGATGTGGAGCTCTTGGAACGGGTCCAGAGGAGGGCCACTAAGATGATCAGAAGGCTGGAGCACCTCTCCTATGAGGAAAGGTTGAGGGAACTGGGCTTGTTTAGCTTGGAGAAGAGAAGGCTCCAGGGAGACCTCATTGTGGCCTTCCAGTACTTGAAGGGAGCGTATAAACAGGAGGGGGAATGCCTGTTTACGTGTGTTGATAGTGATAGGACAAGGGGGAATGGTTTTAAACTAAGACAGGGGAGATTTAGGTTAGATATTAGGAGGAATTTTTTTCACTCAGAGGGTGGTGAGGCACTGGAACAGGTTGCCCAGAGAGGTTGTGGATGCCCCATCCCTGGAGGCATTCAAGGCCAGGCTGGATGTGGCGCTGGGCAGCCTGCTCTAGTAGTTGGCAACCCTGCCCAGAGCAGGGGGGTTGAAACTAGATGATCTTTAAGGCCCTTTTCAACCCAGGCCATTCTATGATTTTATGATTCTATGATGTTCTCAATATTCTTAATGAAAGGATATCAAGGAGAGCTTTACCACCCTGTCTCATTTGGTTTTAATTAACAAACACGTTATAAAGGTCTGAGAGGGGAAATGACAGGCATGTAAAACTAAGATTACAAGACTGTAAGTCTAGGCTAACTTTCTGCTCTCTAAGGATTTAAGTATTCAAGACACTGCAGAGAATACGACAACATCAGGCTTTAACTAGATTCATCAAAATACTTGTGACGAAATTAAAAAACAGTACAGAAAATGCCTTTTTCTGCGGTTATTCGGTGACATCAAAATGGTATTAGTTATCTGACTTGTGGCATATACCACAGAACAACAAATCCACTTGAAACGCCACTGGTGTGTTTCCACATACAATTTTTATATTTCTGAACACTTCTTCGACATATCTTAATTAGAACATAACATAAGTGCACACACACACATGTGCACACATTGATATACAAATCAGAATGGGATGTCAGTGGTTCTCTCCTGGCAGATTGCAGAGGGTCACAGTTTGTGACTGTCCATCCTGGTACTGAAGATTAAAGTGTACCACAGCAAACATGCCAGCCTAGATGCTTTTCAGTGCTGTTGACACTTTAGGGAGGAGTGTGGCTTAGGGAAAAGCTGAGCAAAAGCAAGTTCAGGTTCTCTTCTGTCTCCCACCTGCTCCAGGGGTATCTAGAGTGCGTCACTAGTAATGAGCCAAAAACCACATTTATATGGTTTTAAGAGCAAGTTATACATAACTTCACCATTTTTCATAAAAGAGAAAAGCCATTTCTTGAAAGCATCAAAAGCTTATTAAGACAGTGAAATATCAAAGTAAATCAAATCTCAATTACATACATCATAGGGAAATAATTTATTAGCAGCAGAAGTTTCCTGAAAGAAAATATGTTATAAAGTCTCATACACACACATACACAATATCATTATAGATAAGAACAACAAATGTCATAGCAAATGCCTTATGTGCCTATACTTGGCAATATCCTTTCATGTATCATACTAACTACTTGTTACCCAGCCCGCCCCCCCCCCCCCCCAAAAAAAAAAACATTTAAATCAAGCAATGATAACATGAAGCAAACAGGAAAGATCTAGACCTGAACTTTCTTGAACTTTATGGCTCATGCGATGTAAGGTTTCAGTTCATTCCATTAAAATACCATAGGAGGAATCACCTGAAATTTCATATCATCTCAGATTTCCACAGAAGTGCTTGATGTCAAGTTCTATTAGTTATTAAATTTTTCTTTTTCCCATGGGCAAGGATGCTATTTCAAATGTTTCTGGAATTAAAACTCTTATAAAAGGAGCTCTATGGAACTTCCTTAATGTTTGCAGTTTGAAAAACAGGAAACAAAGCAAAATAAATGAAAAAATGTTATGCTTTGCAAAAATACTTGCTGAGTGTTGTTAATGTCATACTGTTTCCTGATCTCATGAGAGCTGACAGATCTTAGAATGAGAGGGAAAAATAATCGCCTCAGAATCACTAAAGTCATAATTACATTTCCTTCAGTTTCCAGGAAGCAGTCCTGAGCAAAAGCAAAACAGAAAACCCCACGAAACCAATCAAAACTCTCATTTCACAGGATGAGTCCTAAAATATCTGTATGAAATTGGATACTCTGAAGAGCACTTGGGCTACACAAAACCAAAGCTGCAGCTGTTGTTATGATTAAGCTCATTGAGTCAGCCAAACCCCTGAGTCTCAAACTTCTGTCCTCTCACTTTTTGCTGTTTCCTTGGCCTACAATAGGATAGCCACCCAAGCTAGGATACCATCAGAAAAATATAAGATTTATCCAGGTAATAAACTGTTTAATGCGAAACCACTCTCTCTCTCTACCACTTATCCTTATTGCTGGGAAATTTTCCTGGCTCATTGCTTGGACCACATCAACCTGCTGCATGACCATTTCCACTAAATCTCATGTCATATATACAATGTGACTGTCAAGCACCAATGATATTCTATATTATTTACATTATGTAATAAACACATTAAAATGTTCTTTATATAACCATACTAAAGCTGGGTCCCTAGTTTCAGACAACTAGTCTTTGTGCTCTAAAGCGCAGATTTTGGCTGAACAAAGTTGCTTATGAAATTGCATCAATATTTTTGGTAAAAAGGCAAAAATGAAAATGCTTCGGGGGTTTTTTGTTTGTTTTGTAGAACTCAAAACAGAACTACTTAGAAGCTACATTTTGCTTTGAAATGTATATAAGCTGGCTCTTCAGATAGTTCTAAAAACAGAAAAGAAATTAATATTGATTTCAGATAGAACTACATGCTTTGCTTGATACAAACACTGGGAGTGGGAGTATGGAGTAATGACATATTTTGTTTAAAAACTTAGCAGTTGTAGGTTTTTTCATATTTTGGATCAGCCTGCTTTTTCAAATATCAATTATTTTCATATCTCTGCATTGTATTTCTTTTAGATGTACACTGCATTCAATATTAATACTGATTATGAATTAATATTGAATGTGAATACTATTCATATTAAAATGTTATTGGTCAAAATATTTCATTGTTCACTGACAATGGTTGTTCCTCTTTGATTATTCAGTTCAAGAATAAGCCAAATTTAAGTACAGGCTTGATTTTAGTGAGGGTACAGCACACAGAATCACTTTGAATATGGGACTTTATGTCCTGATTCTAGAGTTGAAGCTGTTAAGGCACTAATATTCCTCAACTGTATACTACAGCATTCATACAAATATCTCCCATAAAAAACATGGAGAAAATATAGTCATCAGATAGCAGTAAGTGATGAGCATGGAAGAATGTGTGTATTTAATAGAAACTGCTCTTAATCTTTTAATCAGTCAGCTCAAATATTTGTGAATTTAGGTAATGTCCCTGTGCAGATCAAACCTGCACACTGGAACTTTTACACATGCTGTTTAAAAGCATCTGCAGACATCATCTTCAGATTTCAAAATCTGATCTATTATTTTTGTTATAATGAACATTAGCCCCGGCTGGTAGATGATGAGTTTCTAAGAGACATGCTCAATATCTTCCTCTTCCCTCTGGCTGGCCGCCTACTCCTTCTCTAAAAGGGTTCTGAAGCAAATCCTGGCAAGATGCAAAGAGCTCTTACAGAAATTGCTATTAAAAATTTGTAAATCCCAGTCATAGTTTGCCAGAGGGTACAGGGTTCAGGTGGGTGAAGCTTTCCAGTTTCAGGTCCCAGACCTGGCTTTGGTGATCAGCTGCTGTTGGCCACAGCTCCCCACATCCTGTATTCATGTAAAAGAGTCTATATCCCCTCCCCTTATACCATGGCTGTAAAGCTGCAGCAGCTGGATGAGATGTTCTGCTTATTCTCCAGTCTCTATGATAAAAGGCAAGAAGCATGTCACAGAAGTCTGCAGAGATGCATATGGCTGGTTCACAGGCCTCCATGTAGACCTCCATGAAGTAAAACTGCAGGTATTTTAACCTGCACTGCTGCTAGAGTTCCCTTCAGCACTTTATGATAAGGGTTAAATCCTTTGTTGTCTGATATTAGCAGTTAACCCGACCATGCTTGCATAATGTGAAAACCACCAGGGATAAAGAATTGACTTATGATAACTATAAAGTTTTCATTTTGACGTGCAGGAAGGTAGGGAAGGGCTCACCTGAACTAACATTCCAAAGCAATGTGCCACTTCCAGCAGCCACTAGTAACATGAAAATGATTGCCCAGGACAACTAAACAAAATATTACAAGAGGAAAGTGTACTTGATTTTTTTTTTCCTTTTTCAGAATCACACAAGAAAGAAAAAATGGTGGAAACTGGTGAATATTCTCCTTTTTTATCTTACTTTTCCACTGTCCTAATGCTTTAAATTAATCCCTGCTATCCCTGTTGTAAGTAAATATTTGTTTTTTTAGTTTGTATGTTTGTTTGTTTTTCAGCCAAAACAGCAAAGAAAGAAGTAAAAGAGCATGGTAAGACCTGTGAAAAACAGTAATTTTTAGAGTCCCATTTATCTGATTTGATTTTAAGTTAAGACAAGATTAGGTAAAGGGACAAGAAAAGTCAAGCCAGAGATAAAGATCTGTTGGTTTAATCAAACTTACTTGAGCAAATGACTAACTGTGGAGCAGCCGTGGAGCCATTTGGCCTTCTGGAACTGAGATCTTATCAAATGTAGCTGAGAAGAACAATGAGGGTGAGATGGTTTTATTTTAGCTTTTAAAAGTTTATCTTTTCAGGGAGGAAGGGGTACTGCTTGGAGATTACAGTAAACTGATAGATAACAAAAGACAATATTGAAGCTTCAGCATTTGGAAGGAAAGAAGTAGGTTGTTTTGTTTTGGTTTTATTTCAAATACCTATGCCCAGGTATTTTATTGCTGTATGTAGGTGCTCTTATTCCTGACAGGAATCTACTTCTCAAGTTTAATCAAATTTGGAAGAGTATAAAGATTTTCAACTCCTTTTACAGCCAAGCTTGATGACTCATTCATCTGATGACTTTATTTTCTCAGATACAGATTCTGAGCAAAAAATACCTACAGTAGACAGTCAATCTAAAAAAAAAAAAAAAAAATCTTTCCTTTTCTATAGCATAAAAAACCTGTCACAGTGCTTCAAGTTAAGGTGTCAATAATGGGAAAGTGAAATGTGGTAGATCAATTCATTTCAATCCAATTATGAAGAACAATAAAAAAATTAAACTGAAGAGACAGTTCTAGCAATACTTTTGAAAATTGATCTTCCCCTATATCAATACTAGAATAGTCCTTTTTCCTAAATTGTGCCTTGAGTTTTCAACAAACTCAGAGAAAATGCTCTTAACTTCCCCAAATAACTGAAATTACCAAAAGGAGATTTCTGTTGCATATCTTCCATCTATGTTTTCATTTTGAAACCTGTTTTTCCTCCTCTCATTTTCATTACCTGAAAATAGTGAAGCTATTGAAACTTCATATATACTTTACCTATTGACCTTGTTTTCCATTGTTTTTAAGCTGCGGGTTTATTAGTCATCTGCCATCAGGCTATCCAAATAAGCAACATATGTGTGTCTCAGTTTTCCTCTGCATAAAAACTAATGAATGAGCTTCTAGCCTGCTCTGTGGAAATAGGTAGCACATTGACCAAAGGATGAATATGTTAGGATATTCTGTTCTATTCTGTAAAATTGATCCTAACAGGATCTTTATCCATTTGCAAAACTTATTTCCTGGAATATTTTCTTGTATTTTACAGCATCTGTGGAAACTCTGAAGTCAAAAGGTAGGTAACTTTGTTTGTTTTTAAAATTGAAATGGAAGAATGCTGGTGTTGACTCTGTTCTTAGTGAAAAAGTTTCTTACAAGAAAGTTGCTAGTAGGTATGACTTATGTAAAATAAGGTAGACCTTTTAAATGTTAATGGCTCCTTCCTTGCTGCACCTCATAGGCCCCTAAAAAAACAGGTTTCTTTTTTTCAAGTTATCTATGGACTGGCAAACTGTAATTCTCCAACTCCGTCAAATTCATTTTCTAACCTTAAATCAAGCCATAAGGTTTTTGTGAAAGGCAGAAAAGACAAGTAATCAGTCTTCTATAGAGACCTGACACAGAGTAATATTTCTGTTTTTACCAGTCCAGCTGCAGCAAAAAAAAACAGTGAACCAGTTTTCTTTCAGACTAGGAGGTTTTATGGAGAGGTTCAGCTTTTGCTTTGCTTTTATACAAGAACTGCCAACGGGGGAAGGTGGAAGATATGGGGGAAGAAGAGCTTTCTTCACCATCTGTTCCTTCCCTGAAGGCACAGGGCACTGGGACTGCTCAGAAGCCTCAAGGGCTTAAATTCAAACTGAGCAAATATTTGATTGTTCATGTTAGTGTCTGAATTTGTACATATATACAATGTAAGATATTAACTCCGAACCTTAAAGAACATTACAGGTGCCAGTTGTACCTTGGAAACAAGTGGAAAATGGGATGGCACGTTACAAACTGCAAAAGCACTTCACTCAGAGTCCATGCAGTACTGTGTTTATTCATATCAAAGACCACTTTGCTTTGCAAACATTCCCTTTGAAACAACAGCACTACTTTTATCAAGCACTCAGACTTGTGAACCATGGTTTCCAAAGCTGTCTGCCAAAAGTCAAAGGCAGAGAAATAAGAATTATCAGTTTTTAACACACTGCTGTCACTCAACCATCTTTCACTTTAGAGTTCATCTCTAAAGATGAACTCATTGGAAGGCAGTAGAGTGTTCCTCTGCGGTATGAGGAAGGGTTGCAGAATCACAGCTTTGGAGATTAATGTAAGGAAATCAAAGCTGATGCAGCATTCCCTTTATTGGATGTTTTAAGCTCCCTGCTTCATGGGCTAAATTCATAATGCTGTCATTGCTATGCAGCTAATTATATTGAGCAAAACAGAAACCAGGCTAATTTAGACATTTGTTCTCTTTATACTCCCACCAGATAAAACAAAAATCTAAAGGAAAAAAAAAAAGCACGTTGTGTGAATTTTTTGCACTTTTAGCAAATTCTAGACTGCAAACACTGAAAATAAAGGTAGTCTTGCTGCTATGGGTGACTGAATAAAGCTTTCCCCTATTGCTTGAAGCCTCTGAGCAAATCTTTTTTGAAACATTATTATTTCTTCTGTAACACTGTACTGTGTATTCAATGTCAACATTTCAACAACTATGAACCCATTTCTGCCAAACCTGTGTCCAGCAGGGTCTGAAAAAAAAGTGAAGCATTTGTTTCTTGCAGAATTAAATTCTTTCTGCAAACTTGAATTTTTCTTTGGCCAATACTGGGAAATGTTGTCATAGGCCTTTTGAAAATATTCCCGCTGATTATATTTACCCTTTTATTAAGAGTTATTTTCTTTAGGTCATTTGTGAAGGTTACATAGAGAATTAGCAGGGTCTTTGAAAAAACAGAGCCTTTACCTCTATGCTTTGTTGCAGTGAGTGGTCACAAGTTTTTTCACTGAATAGTGTATTTCATACTTTTTTAGATAAGAAGCAAGCATTTGTAAACGCAATTTGTCTTCATCATCTCAATAGTATTTTGAAAGATGGAAGAGAACCATGCCTTATGAGTCTTGAATTAAGGGGCACTTGAACAAAATTTATACAAAATTCACAGTTCACTAAAGACAAATGGAAATCGTACGTTTCTATTATATCAGACAAGAATCATTCTGGGTTTTTTGGCTGTCAAAAGACTAGTTTGACAACTGAAAATGTTGTTCTCAACCATCTTAGTTTTAGCATGGTATATGCAAGCATATTCATGGAAGGCAAACCATCCTTGCCTGAAAACAAGTGAACCATTTGATATAATTCTTTTCTTTGGTCATTAAAATAATAATAATAATATGCTGGCATGGAAGAAGGTCTGGGCCATTCCCACTAGCTTGTATTTTTGCTGAACTATCAAGCTTATAGGAAGCTTTGTTGCATTCTCTCACAAAAGGTTTTGTACTGTCTTTTTGGTAGGGAATTTTTTCTTTTCTCCATGCAACAGAACAGTTCCTAAATCATAATAGACAATTCCTAGGTTCATCATTTCTTGATGTTAGTGATGTCACGATGAGGAGCTCCTGCATCTGATGTCAGGGTTCAGTGAGTTTTGTCTCCAATCAGAGTGTTTTCTTTTACTTTTCCTTCACTCTGAGCAAATATCTCAAAACAGCTTTAAAATTAGTGACATTTTGGAATACATATTTCTGATATGTGTTATTTGTGAAAACTCCCTTTTTTGCGATAAAGATATTCTTACAAGTTTGATTGTGGCCTACAACTATTAAAGATGCAGAAATATTTGACTGATGGATTGCTCTCCTGGATACTTTCACCACAAAATAATATTCGCTAAGTTCTTTCTCTTTTGTTTCCAAAGAGCTTATGATGGAATCAGAGGAACAATTATCATAGAAACCAACAATTTAATCTACATTATGCCAAGTTACCAAGGATTTTGCTGTGAAATGACAAAAGTAAAGGGAGTTCAGACTCTATTTAATTAATCTATTTCTTTAACTATAACTTACTGAATAGATGGATTCCTGGCAAATTTATACTTTTGCTTCTACATGCCTCCATTTTATTTGTTATTATTTCAAGTAGATAACTATTTATTTTATGCCTGATGATGTTCTGCTGAGGAGAAAATTATTCTAGTTCCATATTACTTCAGCGATACAGCTAAAGGATCAGCTTTTCAGGTAGGGAACACCTGCAAAGGAACTGATTTTTGCAAAGAGATCATCTTCCAGGCTGCCACTCAGAAGAAATGTCGGTAACTTTGAAAATGATCAGTGAAAGGGATGAAATCTCGAGCTACTCAGAAAACTTGTCCCTATTCTAATACGGACAAAACAAAACCATTTTTTGAGTCTTATTCCAAACACTGATTCTATGTGTGTCAGCTTTCTAGTTGTAAAGACTGTTAAAGTGACACCAATTACCTTGATAATAAAAGACCTCTCAGCATCACCAAAGCAGCTTACACCTTTCTTCTCAAAAAGCTGAGTGAATAAAGCAATGTCCTGTTTGTCCTTCCAAGTACTACTCTGCCATGTCCAGATGATGCTACTTGCCAGTCCCCAACAGCTAATGAAGCGTTAAGCTATCTCAGCAAGTTCTTCTTTACAAACTCTCACAGAAGCATTGCAGCATTACTGAATGCACTGATAGCTAGAATACTACTAATAGTACTAGTAGTTATTTTTAAATACTGGCCCCAAGGCTGCTGAAGAATGGCTAATTCCTTCATCATAACAGCACTCTTTGTTTACCACCTCTATACAGTTTTGATGACTCTAAATACCTACGCAGAAATTAAACAAACCAAAACTGTTTTAATTTTAGCTAAAAGGATAAACATACTTTGGAGAAAACATCAGTTCTCAAGAAATCATTTTATCCTTGTTGTAGCTGCTAAAAACACATTTTAGAGTGCATATGGGTCTTGTTTCTAGTACTCCTTTTTCATATCTTTTTTTTACACATTAAAATAAGCTTATTCTTTAAGATTTGACTATTTCAGCAAGATTTTTAAAAGCCCTGTGCTCACAGTGGCAGGGCTCAATGGCCAGATTCACCTAGGCATGTAGGTGTCTTGCTAATTAGCCTTGCTAATCTGGGCCTAAGTAACATGGATGTTAGTAGAAGAGATTTACAATAAATATTAAGGAACTTTGTTCCTCTTTGACTTTCTGTGTGTCCAATGACACCAGCACAAAACTAGGTATTTGAATAGAAATGGAGTACTGTGGATCCAGACAGTCATCCTTACAGTTTAGACTTGACTTTCAGGCAAACTGAAGGTTACCTTCAATAAAACAAGTTACCTGACGTAACATGGTGTTTACATGGAGCTTGCTCACAACACGTGCTCAACCCACAGCATCCTGTGATAAACAAGAGTAAGTGGCAGGGGAATGATTGATACGTGAGAGTTGGTCCAAACCACTCAACATTAAGCAATTCATCTGTCCATACCTGACATTTCAGTGAATTTTAGGAGAGAGCTCCTGATAGGAACAGAAGATCCTTCTTCTGGCCTCCAGCCCACTTGCAGACAGCCCATAGCATACAAACTGAGCTGGCCTGCTCAGGCCATCATGCCCAGCATCTTCACAAGGCTTTCCTGCTGCCTGGGCTGCAAGCTTGGCCCCAGGGTGGCCACCAGTACACCCTCTGCAAGAGCAGCAAGCACACTCAGAGGCACTTTGTGAGTTCTTTGAATTCACTGAATTTCTCAGTATAAATAATGATAACAGAATGTGACCCTCAGTATTTACCTTGGCTTTAAAATGCAGGCTCTTAATTTACTACCACTGTGATTTGCTGTAATAAAACACTGAGTTGAAAATATTTCTGTGCTTGTCAGGTTGAAATAACAACCTGAGTGGATGTTATGTGCTGATAATTCTGTAGTTGCAAAGACATTTCTATTCTTAAGATATAGGTCATTTGAAGTAAATTAAGTTTCACCTTCCAGTTTACATCCTGCCACTTATGCTGATTGTTTACTGTTTGCACTTCTTTTAAACTAGGCAATGACAGTGAAGCATATTTTCTTAATGCCACCTTTTTTGTCTCAAATACTGTAGAAGGATACCTTTTTAAACTAAAAGTGGACATGCTCATTCAGAATAATGCCTATAAATTGCAACTACAAAAGCTTGGCTTTACAAAAGTGAAGTGATGGCAGTGCCATTTACAAGTGCCAAAACCAAACAAATATGTTTGCATATTTGCAAGACTTATCGCTGAATAATTTAATTAGATGAGCCAAAATATATGTTGTTCTAAATGTATTCAGAAATCTACAGAAAATCTTGTACATTGCCAAACCTGCCATATAAATTATCAGAAATTATAAAAGATATCCCTATCTGAATAAGCTTCCTAGGAGAGTAAAGGCTGAAGAGATTCCTTCTTGCTCCTCCTCCTCCTAGATCACTCAATCCTTAGCATGGAGACATGAACGAATAGTCTCTGTCCCTTGTCTCTCCAGCTGTGCAAATCAATTTGGGAAGTGTGCAAGCGAAAGCTTGGGGATAGTCAGCTAGATGTGTTCAGACATCCTGACCTGAGCTGCTACTTTTGCTTCCCTCTGGCATCAGTAAAGGTCCAGCAGCCCTGCTGCACAAGTGATCTGATTCTCTCCTCTCGCACTCAGAAATTGCAGTACTCACAAGGACTAAATTAGGTGTCTGTGATACACAGTTTGACTGGGGCCTGTTATCATCAGTAAGACTAAATACATGCTTAAAGTTAATATGTGGAAGGAGTTTGTTGTGTCAGGGATGCAGAGTGGAGGTTTCTGCTGGTGCAAAGGAAAAAACATACTTATGTGGGGAACCCTCACGTGGCTGAGCAAAGCTTTCTTGGCTCTCTCCTCAGCTATGTCATATGCACTGCAGTTTAGCCTCTGTTCCACCTAAGATCAAGAAAAATATGCTACTATTCCTTTTTTGAAAGAAGTTCCTGTTTGATTTTTTTTTTTAAGATAGGTCAAAAATGCTTATTATGTGGTCTTGTATCAGAAAAGAAGAAATCTCATGGCTGCAAATCTTTGAAATCATTTGCTTCAAAGTAATCTGTAAGCATTTGAGAAAAGCAAGACTTCTGACCAGAAATGTCACTTAAACATTATCTTTGCTTTGCAGCAGTACCTGTAAAGAAGGAAGAAAAAGCAACGAAGGCAGCAGAACAAGGTAAAAAGAAAATAAAGCATGTTGACATTCTCTCTCTTAAAAAGACAATGGCACAGAAACAAAAACCTCAGGTTCAGACAGCTGGATGACAGCAACCTTTAAATCCTTTGCTCTGCCAATATTTGCCAGAGCTCTGCTCTGTTTATCAGAGCAAGAGAGAATTTCCACAAGGAACCTGGCTTTGTCCCACTTCCACAAAAGCGCCATCCCCACAAAAGCTGAAGGTGAGCAAGCCACTTGCTTAAAGGTCCTACACTGGGACTTTCGTGTTACACAGGTTCTGTGAGAAGCTTCCTATCTCTGCAGCCTGGGCAGGGATCAGCCTTTATTTTTCAGTCTTGGAGACTGACTTGCAATGAGGCAAAGGGGCACAGACTCACTGCAGACAGCAGAGCTGCCTTTCTTATCCCATATGAAACATTAGCCCCATGAAGAGCCATAAAGGTCCACTGCAGCTTGAGAAAACTCAAAAGGATTTTGATAGCAGAACTTGTAGATGTTTGTAGCAAAACACTTAGGATTACTATGGATGAGGTATGAATGGGAAGGTCTGGGAGTGGGAACACCAGAAGAAGAAGAAGGGATACAAGAACTACATGTGTTGATGGCACATTGTTCAGCAGGTCACAAAGTCTACGTACAGTTTCCAGTCAGCCAGAGCAGAAAAAGCAAGGGACAGTCTACACTCAAGCTAAAACAAAACTCAAGCCACCACCACATTGATGATGGTGAGAATATAAAAAGAAAAAAAAANGTCTTAAAACATCTAGATAAAGAAACAAAGTACAGTGAATAAAATTCCAGAGGTCAAACAGCATGGAAAGGGAAAAGATCACAATCATTGTCAGCTCCTGAAGTGTATGAAAAGACACAAAGGACACCAACACGAGGTTGCCAAACTAGGAAAAATATGATATGTTGAGCACTTGGTATCTGGCAGTGCTTGTTCTCTACGTCACTGCAAGGGCTCCTGGCCAGATTAACTGGACATACACATCTCACTGCCTAAGTGCTGGACAGACTGCTTGGACACACACTACTTGGCACTGAGGATGTGTGTATGAGAGTGAGCATGTGGGTGAGGGAAATTCTCCTCTCCCCTCTCATGGTGACTTTCTCCATTATATACATTCATATTTATTATTATTGTACCTTTAAACATTATATCCTGCATATTAGCTTCTCACACACTTGTTAAAAACGATGTCTGTATTTTAAGATAGTATGGCAAGGAGCAAAGTAGTAAAACATTAGTGTAAAGACCTAAAGCTTGCCAGCCCTGGCTTCCTTTATACAGTACATATCCAATTGTATTCTGTTTTGTTACTAGCTGCCTACCAAGGAGATTTACGTATTTACTCATGCTCAAATTACCAATTAGAGCCCTGATGATGAATTTGCTATTTTCAGTCTTGTCATACCGGAGTTTTTCCGAATTTGCAAGTAACCTTCAGAATCAAGTATAAGGAATAATTACAACTGTATCTTTGGTCAGCTGAGCTATTATTCCTTTCTTTCCTCTAGTTTCTCAGCTTCAGCTTTACTCAGCATTACTCAAGCCAGCATAGGCACCCTGCAGCAGCTGTCAGCTGCTTGTTAGTTGTCATGGAAAATGTTATAATTAGGTAGGCCTTGGCCTAGATTTCGTTCACTGTTAGTCTGGGTATTTCCACACTATTTTCCATTGCTGTACAAGTGCTCCCCAGCCATCTGTACTATTTGACCATCTCATACATCAATGAGGTGGTGTTTGCTGTAAGATTTGTCTCTTCTACAAAGTGCCACCATTAGATGGGATGTTATCTGCAAAATGTTTAAACTGTGCCATAAAGAACATAGATGGGGCAGTACAAACCATAGTTGCACATGCTTGACATTAAGCTGGGATTTCTGAGCCATCGATTATGATCCCCAAGTTGCTCAAAAGGGGGACAAAATATTTCCGCTGACAACAGTCAGCAGCAGCAGCTCCATCTCCCCATGCCCACAACCATCTAGTTTCTGCAAGTCAAAAGGATATGAACAATATGTAATGTCTATCTCAACTACTGCAGCTACTTCCAAGTGCTGGCAGCAGCTCAGGTGCACACAAGTGAACACGAACACTTTCAGACAGTAATTGCCTCTGCTTCTCATTTCTGTGCCCTGTATGTACTACCAACACATTGGCCTTTCAAAGACAAATGAGCAAAAAACACTTTCAGAAAGTTTTTTGAGTATTAGCACATATTTGTATTTCTCATGGAACAGTAAAAAAAAAATAAGGTGATGGAAACAGCTCTGGGTTATGTTTTGACTGAAGTGAAAACTGTACCTAATTCACTGATCCCAGGTATCTGGAACTTCTGAGGGAAAGTGAGGGCTCTTTTTCTTAATGACGAAAGTATGAACACATGAGGAAATGGTTTTTGAATTAGAGAGAGGAATTTTTGAACCTCTTAGTTTGGGAAATGAAATCACTTGTTCTGCTAGCTTTCATACACCAGGATACATGTTGACAAGTAGAGGGACTCTGACCTGGTCAAAATTAGAATTTGTCATTTAAGAAAATATGAAGTGTATGGAGACTTGCAGTGAAATCTGGAGAGTCAGCAGCCCTATTTGTTTAGCAACTAGGATGTAAGCTTCATTGTTTCAAACCTAAAAAATGGTTTTACTGGTCTAATGTGCTGCTGTAGCTTTCACCTCAAATCCCTACTGACCGGAAATGAGCTAGAAGGTTGTAGCAACATTCCAGTTCACTGATCTCTCATTAGCAGTAAAGAAAAATTACATGTAACATTTCCGATTGTTAAAAGGCGAGCAAGAAGGCAAAGAACTGCCAGAAGTGTCTGAGAAAAGACAGTGCTTTAACTCTTTACCATATTAGTTTGACAAATGGCATGACCAAATGTCAGGATGTTGCCAGTGAGTTAGTGCCTGTTATTAAGGCAACTGTGAATTAATACTCAAAAGAAACGAGAAAAAGGCAAATATATTTTCTTGTGATATCCAATATTATTAAGAAAGAAGTTAGCTAGCATCACTTAAAACAGGTTATATGAGATTGGTATTTTTATGTTTTGGTTGCCTGTCTGCAAGGTACTAAGTGGGAAACATGAACTTTTTTCACATATGCTGTCAAGCAACAATGTAGTGGATATCAATTTCAAGCTGTATTTAAGCAGTGAGGGACAACACTCCTTTAAAAACATTTTCAATAGTTTTTTGTATTAAAAGTATTTCCCTATGTGAACATGTATTATAATATTTCTTTTTTCTTTTCTCTTTTCACCTTTGCTTCCCTTTTCTTTTCTTTCCTCAGATAAACCAAAGATGAAACAAGCAAGTAAGCTACAGATTTAGATACTGCTTCTCCCTAAACTGATAAATCAATGTCAGATCTGCAAATGGGAAAAAAAAAAAAAGTATAAAAGCTCCCGCTGCCACTGAGAATCATAGGTTATGGTTGATTAGACAGATTAGAACTGATACAACAAAGCTGATAATAGTAACAATGGATATGTGGAGAAATGTTAGTCTATTTAAGCCAAAGAAGTTTCGACCCATTAAAATATATTCTTTCTTGACAAAAGGAAGAGACTTGTGCTATGCAAGCATGGTAACCCTATTTGCAAAATTTATATTTATTATTTCACACACAAAATTCTTCTCTCCAAATCTGTTAGGCTCACTACAGGTCTCAGCTGTGTTTTCTGAGCTCAATATAATATGTTTTCTGAGCTCAACATAAGCTTAACACTACAAATCAATACAGAGCAAGGAGCACAAGGAACTTGTCATGGGATTTGTGCTGCAAGTTGTCATTTGGGGAAATTATGCCAGACTACCTAACAGACCTCAGTAAGTTTAGTCCTACAGAATGTCTGGTGTTTATTTATTATTTAAGTTCCCATTTCCAGGTCAGTCTTGGACCACTCTTTAGATTTTTCTGCAGCATCAGTGTCACCATCCTAAAAGCCAATTTTTCTCCTGGAGATGACAACAGTCTCTGAAGCACCAGATATTTCCTTGTTTGGGGACCAATTGCAACTTCAAGTTTTGTCATTAATGACTTAAACTTTCAGTTCAGAATTGTTTAATGTTCTTTAAAAAAAAAAGTATCATTGAAGTAACATTTTTTAGAACAGTTTGAGTAACTGTATTCTTAATTATGGAAGATGCACAAAAATTGTAAGTTATTATGGACAGGCTCCTGAACATAAAGGGTTTATATTGTCCATTAAATGTTTGTTTGTTTGTTTGTTTGTTTGTTTTAATGGTGTAATAGTGTACTATTTATCAGTGTTACTTGGGTTAATCACCAATTCTTTTTTTGAATCACAAGTCACCAAAAGAGAGAGAGAGAGAGAGAGAGAGAAACGAAAGGAAAGGTTTGTGTCTTCCATACTCCCCCCTGTTCATAGAGAGCATTGTACAGAGCATGGAATTCCTCTTGGAAATTTTCAGTAATTTATGAGCACAGAAGGACGTGTTTTTCAGCCTTCTCACTGTTTCTTTTTTTTTTTCTGTTAGCACTGACAACTGTCATTAACTCAATATTTAAATATTAGTGTTGCTTCAGTTTTTATTTGGACTATTAGAAATACTTAGCTCCACTCTATATGTTTCATAGACATCTGCAATGAACTGTTTGTTTTCCCACTTTGAAAATTAGTGACTGAATCATAAAATCCGGAGCACAAAGCCTGAAGGTAGAAGCTGGAGAGTAGAGGCAGCTACTGAAGCAGATGTCAGTGATGTGGTGAGGATGGGAAAAAACAGCTTTATTACAATAAAATTACAATAAAAAAATATCCCTTGAAGTCAGCCCCATCAGAAAAGGAGCTTCAATGTCAAAAGTAAATGAAGTTTTTTCACCTGATGGTTACTTCTGCCATAAATAAATTTTTATCATGTCTGAATTCCTCCAGTGTAGATTCCGTGTAAACTTAATTTATCTTACTCAGAGTCTAATAATAAATCGTGAACAAGAAGATTTATTGATAATAATGATAAATTGTTATTGGACACATTCAATAACAAAAGTGACAATTTGTATATTGTGTGTGCTTCCTGGCAGTAAACAATTATCACTGCAGGTGCTGCAGGTTTCAGATCTATCTGCTAACCACAATACAATTTCCTACCCATTAGGAGTTTTGAACTCTTATCCCATGTGCAGAAACCAAGTGGTTTCTTGTAACGGAGTTCTTTAACTTCTGACACTGAATTGCTGCTGAGTTTCCCAATAGATAGATTTTTTTTGCTTCATATCTCTTTGTCCTCCTATTTGTCACTATTGTGTTGCTCTCACTTTGACACGCATCTGATCTTTAGAAAAGAATAGTTTCAATAGGGAGATCCTTGGGCTTGCTTAGCAACAATGAACAATCCCAGATGAGGGAAGTAGGCCACAGCCTACAGTCAAAACTGGCAAAGAGTGGGTTTTGTCCTTTATGGTTAAGAAAGTTGAAATAATACCCTTATCTCATGTTAAGTTGAAGCTTGTAAATTTTATAGGCTTCGTAATTAAATCAATAAAACACATTTTGTGACCTGCACTCACTATGAACTGAAATGGGTGAATTTTGTACAATTTTTCCAATCACTACTTTTCAGTGGTTCTTCTGATATATGGTTGTAGTCTCATATGATCTAGATGTTTCATTCTCTTAAGATTAAATCTCATCATTTCACTCAGTTATTGCTTCTGACTGTCACTTTGTCGGTGTGAATACTTCTTTTACAGATCCTGGAAAAGAGAAAGAATTGAAATCTCCAGCTGCTACAAAAGATAAAGGTAACACTGCAGGGCAAAAGTGTATAAAATCCAAAGATATATTTGCATCAAGAAAGAAATCTTGCAATGCATTTGGCTTTTTGTTTTTAAGATATAGCTTAGTTAGGAATTTATGAGTGTAATGCTAGTTCAATAGATTTGTGATAAAATTTCATTAACATTATAACAAGTGTAACCAGATCTTTGCTAATGTGAAATATCTGTAAAAGAACTTAAAGGTCCAAACTCAGAATTTAGGAACACTTGTTAACATTTGCTATTACATGCTGCAAAGTGAAACAAGTTTTGAGTGATCTTTGTTCTTTAATCACAGTTAAGAAATGTTCATCATTTCACTTTGTGAACGTGCACAAAGTGCACACAGACTTTTGTATTATACATTTAATTGGTATCATAGCTCATTTAGAAACCACCAATTTTTCAATCAATTGTTAGCCCAGAGGTATTAGATGTTAACCTTTTATCACTCTAGCTTGAAGATTAATAAATTATTTCTTACAGAACATGATAAAGAAAAGGAAGGAAAGAATCCTACAGCTTTAAAAGATAAAGGTAAGGATACACAAAAGAATATAATACTTGTTTTAAAACAAGTAGGCACACAAAGTAGAATGAACATATTAATTTAAAAATAATCATTAGAAATCTTGCCTGTTAGAAATCTTACCCAATCAATACTTATTGACTAAAACTGTACACAGGATTTATAGCAAAAAAAAAAAAAAAAAAAAAGACATAAAGAGAATGTGACAAATCAATTAATGTTCAGAAGTCTCAAAAATAATTAAATAAATACCACAAAGCCACTCTGAGTTATAATTAAGATCTTTCTCAAGAACTTTCTCTTCTGTACAATATAAAGTGTTGAACAGGAACCAGTTAGTAAAGTTTGAACTGAATGCTTGCATAAATCTGTGGACACTGTAAGAATAAAATTTATGAGCATGTGATTGGGTAACAGGCTTTCTGGGCTCTGCTAAAGCTCGTAGCTTCATCCAGTCAACCACCTGAGATATGTGAGTTTGTCTGAATCTTTCTTTTATTTCTTATTTTCATCAAACAGTTCCCATGTCTTTTTTAATTTGGTCAGAATAGGTGGTTAGCTCTGCTGAATTTCCTTTCATCCATTATTTTGCTGTGTGCTTTTTATCGATCTTATTGCTTCCCTCCTTTCTAGAGATACCTGTATTTGAAAGGAGAAGTGATTTATGCTCTTTGAGATGTTCTTTAAGTTCTTCAGGATAAAATGATCTACCATATAGATAGATATATTAATATTTATTCTAAATTATAGTCATTACATACACAGAACAAACACAGAACTGGATGAAGAATCTAGTTCAAACACCATGGGAAAGATGAAAAATAAATTTTAATGTATGTGTATTCTACACCTAATGTATACAGGCCAAATTTACATAAGCTTGGTTATATGGACCAGAACTATGTATCAAAACCCTCCTGGGGTCCCGTGGGTGTCTCCACAGGTTGCCCATAATCCGTTATTCCCTGATGTGATTGTGCTGGAAAATTCAAATTGGCTCTTGAGTGGCCACTTGTGACCTGCATGGAACAGAAATGCTCAGCATTTTGCTTCTTTCAAGCGGTTACTGTGGGTGAATAAATAAGTAAATAAATAAATAAATAAATAAATTAGAGGAGAGAATAGACCCAAAACTTTTTTATCTATAGCAAGAGTTTCTTTGGAATCAGTGGAAAGGAGTTTGCCAGCCTTGAACGAGCTTCTGTAGCATGTTCTTCTCCGAGTGCTCCTAGGGCACTGGTTTTACAGAACCACAGAATCACAGAATCATTTAGGTTGGAAAAGACCTCCAAGATCACCTAGTCCAACCTATGACCTAACACTACCAAGTCCTCCACTAAACCCTATCACTAAACTCTTCATCTAAACATCTTTTAAATATCTCCAGGGATGGTCACTCGACCACTTCCCTGGGCAGCCTGTTCCAATGCCTCACAACCCTTCCAGTAAAGAAGTTTTTCCTAATATCCAACCTAAACCTCCCCTGGTGCAACTTNATAGGACTTGTTCTCCAGACCCCTCACCAGCTTCGTTGCCCTTCTTTGGACATGCTCCAGCACCTCGATGTCCTTCCTGTAGTGAGGGGCCCAAAACTGAACACAGTACTCGAGGTGCGGCCTCACCAGAGCCGAGTACAAGGGGACAATCACTTCCCGAGTCCTGCTGGCCACACTGTTCCTGATACAAGCCAGGATGCTGTTGGCCTTCTTGGCCACCTGAGCACACTGCTGGCTCATATTCAGCCGACCAATATATCAACCAATATATATCAACCAATACACCCAGGTCCTTCTCTGCCAGGCAGCTTTCCAGCCATTCATCCCCCAGCCTGTAGCGCTGCTTGGGGTTGTTGTGCCCCAGCTGCAGGACCCGGCACTTGGCCTTGTTGAACCTCATACAGTCGGCCTTGGCCCATCGGTCCAGCCTATCCAGATCTTCCTGCAGAGCCTTCCTACCCTCAAGCAGATCAACACATGCAACCAGCTTGGTGTCGTCTGCAAACTTGCTGAGGACGCACTCAATCCCCTCATTCAAATCATTGATGAAGATATTGAAGAGAACTGGCCCTAATACTGAGCCCTGGGGGACACCACTAGTGACCAGCCTCCAACTGGATTTAACTCCATTCACTATGACTCTGTGGGCCCGGCCACCCAGCCAGTTTCTAACCCATTGAAGCGTACGCCAGTCCAAGCCATGAGCAGCCAGTTTCTTCAGGAGAATGCTGTGGGAAACGGTGTCAAAAGCCTTACTGAAGTCATGTATTAGTTCCTGGGCTCACACTCAAGGTGTCAGTGACTTCAATCACCATTAACAGGTCCTTCTAACATGACAGGGGAGGCTAGACCTTCTCCAACTGGTCTTCAGAAGGGGGAAGGCAAGTGATGTTAAGCATAGATTGTATTATATGAGATTTCTAAATTTTAGGACAACAAAACAAAAATCTCTGTAAAAATTCCAACATATTACCAGCTTGAGCTCCACACCACTTTCTTTGCATCAAGTAATACAGTCACGTATGCCCCAATGCATTACTGCTGCTGACAGCAACTTCTTGGCTTACTACTTAGTGCTGGATACAGCTGTATACAGCCTGCAGGCTCCTGAGCAGCTGCAGCAATGACGATGTCCAGCCCAACCAAGCCTGAATCCTCAGGAACTGAGAGTGCCTGCTGATGCAGCCATCACTGTTTCCTATAATAGACATCAAACTTTCTGTGTTTATGTCTAAAAACGTGGGCGTTGACTAGCTAGCTGAATAGCTCAGTTAAACATATATTGGCAGCCAAGACCCTATAAGAAGAACTTACATAGCTGTACAGAACAAAAAAGAAAACAAAAACAAAACAAACAAACAAACAAAAACTTAGAAATCTTTGTGCCTTTCCAAGCTATGTGCTTTTCCTACTGCATTCTGGATTACTCAGCTATATAAGCATATATTTAGTCCTGTTAGCCACTCATCTTCCACACCATATTCACCCAGTCTGTAATTTGTAAATTAATCAAAACCTTATCTGTATGCCACTCTTCCCCCTGTCTCTCCTCTCTTCAAGTCTCCTCAGTGGCCTCTGTAAAGGCTGACCAGCTTACTGGGGCCTTCTTTTCACTCTTTGCAACATGCTGTCTTACATTCTGCCTCTTGAAGTGGATATTTCTGGCAAATATATATATATTGAGGGACACAAGAAAGTAAGGACTTTAAGATTGTACACATATCCTAATAATGTATCTTGGGAGTTTGTTACTATTTCTGTAAGACCAAATAAAGAAACATTTTTAGATGAGCTGTTAAGTACTTGTGATGATTAATGCATGCCTGGCACCTTTTGCAGTAAAAGAGCCATACCCTATACCTCATTCTGTTTGAAGGGTGGCATAAGTTCTGATGAACAAGGATGATGTCCAAACCAAAAACCTTTAACATAAAACAGGCTATTTTTCTTAAACTGATGCATAGTGTTTGTATTTAAAGAAGAGACAGGAAAAATAAATCCTTGAATTTGGAGATATCTCTGGGATACTCTGTAGATCACAACCTCACAGTGATACCCTATCTATTTTATGAGGTGAATAAAATATCTTGAAACTTAAAGTCTAGTTTTATTGGCAGTAATTAAGGAGAACACTGGAAGAATATACTTCCCTTTTCTTGTGATAAAAGACGTCTCAGGACTACTTCTGAATTTATAACTAGCTTTTCAGCTGAAGTAGGGAAGACCGCTTAGAATAATTAATATAAAAGTTGATTTTCTGTTGACATGAGCATATTCAAATAACTTAGGCCAAGGAAACTCTAGGCTATAGTTAGCCATGCAGTTTTTTGTTAGATATACTTACCCAGCTAATCAGAGTAGAAGCTCCTTCATCCAAAGTCTCTAACAGTAGCACTAAAAGCTTATGATTTATCATATATAACTCCTCACTGGATTTTTCTAAGAAATTCACTAGAAATGCACTATACTGAGTTATTAAGGTGATAGCATTTATAGTGTACAGATAATGTAATTTCACTCATACTCTGTGTTGCATGATATGTTTTCCAAACTAATGCTCCTTTTTTTCCCTCGTGTTTGCTTTTGCCATGTTTTAGGATATCTTTGTGTCTTTTCTTGTGTAAGTTGTATGTGGATAATAAGTCTATTTATTTTTATGCACAGAGTGGTAGGGGAAATAAGTCAGTAGTGTGTATTTCTTTCTTGCCATATACATAATAACACATTGTCATTAAAGAAACAAATGTGCTGCTTTGCTTTTGCCAAAGAAATTCATGTGCTTCTTTTAAAGTAAAAGTACAGTGAAATAACATCTTGCCCATGGCATTTTTTATTTTAACTTATAATATATATAACACATATTTCTCTTTAAACATAGAAAGTTATCTGTGACAGTCACCTATCTAGAAATGAAATCCTCCAGAGATCTTAAGCAGAAAGCACTGAAATGCAATGTCGGTTCAGTTAATATTTCCTATTTCCACCTACATGTTTGTTGCTGTTGCTTGCATGAAAACTAGATCTTTATCCTGAAGCTCACGTACTGCTGCTTTATCTTTCTATATAATTTTCCTAGCTTCCCAGCTTCACCCTGGAGTAGAATGCAGGGGGAAAGCAGTGAGGTGAATGTTGGCTTTAAGATAACTTTATGTTTTTCCCCTTCTGGGACCAGCAGGAAAGTGGTCAGTAGACAGCAGAAGTTTGAACAGCCTTTAGTGACTCCCTGCTTAAAACCCTAGAGATGAAGTCCTGCTTCCCTTCCAGGGAAGGGAAGTCCTGCTCCCTGGAAAGGAAGTAGGACCACTGATCTCAGTACCCTCGGCTCACAGGTTGGGGAATCTGGTGCACCATGGAAAGTGTCCTGCATTGATGGCTGCATCCAAAAGCTGTAAGAGTCAAAAGTGCCAAACCTGTGTTAGGAGCTACGAATTGTAGGAAATCTCAGGTAGATAGGCTACATGCATGACAAAAAAAATAAATAAAATAAAAATAAAAATCGTGGATCTGGTGCCACCAAAGCTACCAGGCCAAAGGCAATGGTTTATGCCTGTGGCTGCAATACTGGCTACTGACCTTTGAGATCGCACGCATGCACACAGGATAAAATGGTCAAGCTGGGGAGCTGTTGCCTCAAGGCTTCCTATATAGCTCCTTCAAAAGATTTCAAAGTCTTCATGCTGGAAGTTTTCTCTCAATCCCCTGAAGGAGCCCACCTGCTGCTGTGAAGACCAAACTCCTAATTTAAGTACTTATCACTGAATGGTGTTATTTCTCCAAAGGCTTCTGCCACACTGGAAGTCAACTTTTTCTGTAACGACTCACACATAAAGCCAGATGGATAAGTGGGATCACATCCTGATACCATGGCAGCCAGGAGGATGATCACTTTTAAACTTATTTTGGAAAGGATCTTCTTTTAGTTTTCTCCACTTTTAAAGGAAATTTGGTTAAATTTCATTTGGAATAAATGACATGTTTTTTTTTCTTTTTTTCCTAGATACTTAGGTGTTATATCCTGTCAGATGTAGTGTAATTGGGTCTTCTCAGCATCCTGCAAGCTCTGATATTCTCTCACTCAAACCACAGACATACATAAGCCTATGAAATTTCTTTCTCACTTTGTGAAAAACAATTTCCTCTTAATATTCTCTGATACATACACTTAAGAGTTCAAGAGGCTGTTGCTTTCAAAAAATATATTATATATATATATATTATCAACCATTTATATATCATAATGTATGTTTTTCCTGTACTTGCTGATCCTAAAAACATGCTCCCTAAATGACTGAAGCAAAAAATTAGGCTTCAGCCCATCAGAGAAAATAGAACAAACCTTTCTGTCTTCGTGAAGTGTTGGTTAAGGCCCTAAGAATTTCTAATCCTGTGGCATTATTTGCATTTTCCTTTATTCCTTCCTGGTTTCTCTCTTCTGTAAGGTCTCCACAGATGGAGTGATCTATATTCTTTCTATTATTGCATTTGCTAGTAATACTATTGCACCTTTAAAAATATAAGGTGGTCACCAGAGAGAATGTAAAGAAAGGTCAAGGTTGTATACATTTATGTTTACAATTTTAGTCTTAATTTTTAAATACTTGCCATTTTTTTTCTTTTAACTGTAAAAGCGCAGTCTTGTCTTCTAAGTCTCAAAAACTTAATTACTTCCCTACAGAGTCTCTGAAAGGAAAAAATCCCAAGAATCCAGAGGGATCAAAGGAAAAAGGTAAGAGAAGCTAAGAATTTCAGAACTGAATAGCAGAACAGCTATTCAATGCTGGGAAAAGGTCTCAAATAACAAGGATATGCAAGGACGGAAAATGAAACCCATTCTGGTTTGTGTTTAATTTGCTTTATCCTTGTTATTGTTTTTGGCATTTGTGCTGTATAGACCGCCAATAGGGTTGATGGTAACTACCTGGGCTTCTTTTAAATTGAGAGATTTGAATTTGCGTCCTGGGGGATTTATTGGTATACTGGTTTATTAGCAAAACAGATATCTACATCTCTAATCTTTGCAGATGCAGGAGGTTAGCTTGCTAGCTGTGTACACAGAGGTCACAGATTGTTTGACACTGACCGTTTGGAGAAAACCCTAATTGTTGCATTGTGATGTGTATTGAACACTAATACAAACAATTACAGGATTCACGGGCACAGCCTACTTTCTGGAGAGTACATAAACAGTTCAAACATTTCAGGGAAGCAGCAAAGGCTAGCAGAGGTTCAGATGGTGGCAAAGATCCATTTTTTTGGAAGCTGGAGATATTCCTCGCAGTCAATGTCTGGCAAAGTGAGTAGTACTGAATAGAGATACACAAAAGGACGCACTTCTGGGCAGAATTTAGTATTTCTTCTGAATTCTCTAGTGTAATGAAGCCGGGGCACCATGCAGAGGTTAAGGATTCTCCTCTCTGTCACTGTTGCTTGTCCCTGTGTCTCACCTGGGTACCACAACAAGATCATAGTTTTTTCTTTATTTGTGTTTAGCATACTAGTGGATTTTCTTCCATCCTTGGGTCTTCCCTTGTCAAGTGCAGGAAAGAGAGAATGAAAATTTCAATGTTTTTCCCATCTCCTTTAATACTTTGGCATATAGTGCAGAAAAAAATTAAATATACAGTTATGTTCTTGGACTATGCATTGTGACCTAAAATATATGAATGTACATTCTGAGGATGTGCACTGCTCTTATTGTATAGTCATCTTGCCTGTGATTTTAAAAGGCTATATATATGCAGGAAGTGAAATCCTGTTCACAAACAATACCCATATGGCCTCTTTGATATTAAAAGAGTTCTGAATGAGTAACTGGTCCTTTTGTCATTCCTGAATAAAGAAAGCTCCCCCTTACCCTTATCAGCAGCCTCTGGCATTCAAGTCCAGCATTCCTAATATTTTAATTATATCAATATGAATTAATTTTTTATTTGAGTTCAGCAAAAGAAAAATCCATTGATGCCAACTACTATATAGAATTGCTTTCCACTTCGTAAATTATTATTCTTCATTGCCTACTTGAGAGACAGCTAAACAGTTTCCTCCAAATGCAAAGAAACTAATGACATATTGAAGGTTTATTATTTTGCATATCCAAGTCTAAAAGCATGAATGAATGACCTTGTTGTTTTGTCCTGTTCTTTATTTCCATGCTGTTAAATCCATTTAATTATCTCATCTTTTTTATTCTCTACATTTCAATACGTTTGACTTGCTTTCTTTTCAAGTGTCATCTTATTTCTCTAACCTGACTTGTGATAAATGTTAAACGTTTCTTTCTAGAGACTGGTAGAAGAAAAGATGTGAGACCTCCAGCAGTCTTAAAGGAAAAGGGTAACGTCTTATCATTATGTGGTTCGGAAATAACCAGTTGTCTTCATGAAGGAGTCTGTTGGTATCAATATATTTTGCACTTTCAATATATTTTGAATTACAGGTTTTTGGTGAAAAGGAACTAAACCTATCTTCTTCGCATTTAGTAAATCTCATAGATTGAAATGAGCAGTGTCTTACATGATTCAGAAATAATAAAATCATACCCTTTACTAGTGTGCTCTTTAACTGTTGTCTGACCTGCATAGCCAATAATGCGACAGGAATGCTGGTCTATTCTGAGTGAATTAGTAACAGACCTGTTATTAAATTCACAATAGACTTAAATGATATCCTTCAGAGGAATGAGAGCATGGTTTGAAACCCAGAATCTTTGCCAGTTAATTTAGTGGGAATTATTTTTCTTTTGCTTTCAAATCCTATTTTGAGTCTTGTACTGAAATAAACAAATTCTAATTCCTAATACCTATCTCTTTCACACTTTTTGCTTGATCAGGTGTTATGCATGTTTGTTATAGTATAGATGGGCATAGTGTATATGCACATATGCCCCACCCTATTACTAACTTCCTCCTTCATTTTTTGTGTTTGATATCTTTTTCAGACTCTTCAAAAGGAAAAGAAATGAAGGTTTCAACTACAACTAAGGAGAAAGGTAACAATCACAAGTTGAACTGGGCCTTGGTTGACATGATATATCCGTTGTGCAAGTATTCCCAAATGAAAACCTAGTTTCTTCACTTAGCTCTGTCATCCTTGAATGACATCCTTTGCTACTGTGACATTGTTTTTTACCTGTATGATAAATGAGAGATACATACCAGGCTATATAAGTAAGTCATAACAGCAGTACTGTTTAGCCCCCAAAGTTATAGCAGCTTATTTTCCTTTCTTATTTTTTTTTCTCATTCTTGTTATTTAAATTTGTCATGTCAGATTGTATTTCACTTTTCTTCTACAACACATTATTCTGTTGTGGTTTGCTCTCTCTTACACTGAAATATCAGCCATCAGATAAAGATCAATTACAATATATAGTACATGACCTCTTAAGTACTAGGCATTTTTAAGCAGTGATAAAACTGTAATTATAATTAACCAAATACTTTCAGATTTATTTACTCATATCAACTACATTCAAACAAGATTTAGTTTTACTTTGACATTATTTGAATATTGATTAAATACCACTTGCTCATTAAAAAGCAGTCTCTAAGGGTAAATGTGAAAATAATTTAACATGGATAAGAACATGTAATAATGTGTTAATAACAGTCATTTGAACCATTGGTATAGTAGTCAGTCTCAAAAATCATTCATTTGGTTTTGAAAACTACTTCACTTAATTTAATAATATTATTTCCTATCTGTAGATTTTTTCTAAAGATCTCTAGAAATAATGAGGCAATATTTTCTCTGGTAAAGTTATGAAAGACAACACTTGCAAGTTTTTAAGTGCAGCTATTAGGTTCTTGCAAATGTATCTGTGAAACATTAATTAAGGTTAACGAATGAAAAGGTTAATGAAGAGTTAAACATTGATTAGACCCTAAAGTGTTTGAATACTGAGCTTCTTATTGAATTTCTCATCTAATTTTTGTCTCCAGCTCTCCAAAAATATTTCCATTTTAAAGACTGATTTATTTAAATTTAAGTGGTAATAAAAGTAAAATATTATTTATTACAATAGATCTAATGGTATAAAGAAGTAATGCATATATTTAAGAGTTTTCTAGCTGTGCTGCTAATGAATTAGCTTCAGTGAAGTGCCAAACACCCACCCAACTGTACAAAAAAGTAAGTATTCAAAAAGGACCTAATTAACTCAGTTTGATCAGCCAGTGAAACAACTGGTGAATAACAGCTCCTTTCAAGTTCCAAAAGTGAGTTCTTTCAAGAAAGGGATTGTTTATTTAAACATTGTTGAATTTCACTGACTGCATTAGAAGTGGTTTATGCTCAGTATCTTTGAGAACAAAACTCATTACCAAGAAGTGATTAACTCCACTACCTCTTTTTTTCATAAGTCTTCTTCACATAGTAGTTCATAGGTCACACAGAAGATTTTCTTTGTAATGTAACAGTAGAAAATATGAGTAACGTTTCCAGTGAACTTGCATATCACACAGAATTTTTCCATGTGGGTTAACATTTTTTTTTAGCTAGAGATTGAAATACTGTAAGGGACATTAAAAAAAAAAAAATCCTGTGTGGTAGTGTCATCTTACAGTCTTATAGTTTACCACATGTCAAGATACAAGAGCCAAGATATGAATCTTTAGTGCAGAATATGCTGATTTCAACACTGCAGCACGAAGTCACATTAGAGTCACCTGAGATTATTCTGATAAAGAACAATGGTTTGGATGAAGTCCAAAATAGATATCATTGTTTTTTTGTTTTTTGTTTTTTGTTTTTTATATATAATAACAGCAAGATATTTTGATGAGCAAAGCCATAGCTCAGTGCGGATTGAAAGTGTGTCAGGTCTGTAAAGTGGCTGGCCTGAGCAGGACTGCAGACCCTTCAGGACCCCTGGAGCAAGAGTTCAATAGAAAAATGTAATTTGAGTGGGAAGATCTCAGGTTGTATGCATGTGTATAGTGAAGCAACCTTACTGTCTATAACAGGATTTAGTCATTTTCCCGTCACCAAAGTTCATGACACAGCAAATCTTTTCAAGCTCAGTTTGAAGAGTGCTCAGCTCAGTGGCTGCAGGTTCTTAAAAGCTGCTTCTGTCTTTTCTGTTCCATGTGACAGATCTTCACAAGCCATTTCTTAGCTGCTGGGATTCATATGAGCGCAGCACTTCCAAAAGCAAATACAACCAACTCAGTGACACTGAATATGTATGACAAGATATTGACATTTTGTCAGAAGAGTGTAACCCCAATGCACAAAGTGGCTTTAAGCATCCATGTGGGATGCTGTGCCTCATTAAACCTCTCTTTCTTAACAATGATAAGTGACATGTCACGTAGATCAGACAGATAGTTTGAGAAAAAACTTTGCAGGGAAATACGTCCGAGAAATTTTGTGTCCATTGCCCTGTAAAGAAGTGCAAATGAGAAGTCACCTTTACGAGCACTGGTACTTTTTACTTGTATCTGAGAGTACACAAGAAACTTTTTCAATGGACATCTCAGTTTAAACTAGTCAACCAAAACACACCTTGAGAAGCAGCAGTGGTTTGAGTAGGACTTCCCACTTCACAGCGATCTGTTAAATACAGTGTAAACTGCATTAGCAGAAGTGGCCACAGTGTAACCCCTTTTGTTAAGATAAATACATTTTTGAAATGTGAAAGTTGAATTCACACAAACTGGAGATAGAATTACAATAGAAAATCCTGAATAATAAAGAACTGAAATGTAAGGTAGATATATTAGGTGTACAAAAAATGAAACATCAGCCTGCTCAAGTGGTCCATCCATTACAGAACCTCATTGCTGAACATTGCTGATTAGAAATACTTAAGAAAACATCAGACACTAAGGTAATGACAGATTTATAAATACCAAGGCTGAGACACACTGGGAGGTAGAAAATTCCCATATGAGTCAGCACATTTCTGAAAAAGTCTACAATAGACAATAGAAAAGAAGAGAAAAAGAACAGCAATAAAATGACATAATATGAATGAATGTCATTTTGTAAAAAGAAGGAGCTAAAATTTTAATTCCAAAATCAGTTCATATGAATTAAAGATGAGGCAAGTTTTATTACAAACTATTAAGTGTAACTTTGTCCTTATGGTTTGGTACTCTTTTTTTTTTTTTTTTGCTTTTTAGGCAAATATTCAGAATGAAAAAGAAGTAGCATGAGCATATATGAGTAGAAATATACATTCAGTAGTCAAAATAGCTTCATAAACAAAAGTATGCCTACTGATACTTAGTGTATTTCCTGGAGATAGAGACTATGACACACTGGAACTCCCAGTTCTCCGTAATAATACTCTTCAAATTTCTCTGAATGCATATGTATAACTTCTAATTCATACATGTTTATGCAATAAAACACAATTCTTTTTGCATAACATTATTCATTTCACATAATATTTGAGATCAAAAATGAGGATTCTCTCTGCCCAGAACAGTATATTTCTCATCAGGTTACAGAGTCAGGATCCCTCTGCTTTATTGCCCATCTCTAGGCCCACGAGCATTGTGCTCTTTTCTGCACTGATCCAGTGAAAAACTACCCCTCTCCAAAAATGCTTCATACTTTGGGTGCTCCCTCTGAAAGGTGAGAGAGGCACAAAGAGATTTGCACTCTCTCATACTGCAGACAGACAAGATCCCTGGGTAGCTCTCCCCAGCTCCTTGCCCTTTTGCTATGCTTTTAAAGAGAGATTTGTGCCTATCTTTGGAAGCATGCTTGAACCTAATAGGTATCAAGCATCACAGACCCAGACAGGCATGGGATAAGCCAAGCTCCGGCTGGTAGTTTGTGTTTCCCATTCGTTAGCTGTCAATGGGAGGTGGGACCAGACTCCACATACAGTCCAAGGGATACACCTAGGAATGCAATCACTCTTGCTGCTTCTACCCAGTGACTTTACATGAGTGTGGGGGGCAGGTGCTGATAGACCATATAAATACTCTGTATCAATCCCCAGTGTGATTTTCCCTTCAGAGCAATATTACCTATGTGTTAAAAAACTCCCTACTTTCCCCCAAGATGGAGCCAGTGCTATCCGGAGAACCTCCCAGTTCTGAAGAATTCTCATGGGTAGCCCATGCTTTTCCTGATGACACATTGCACCTCAGGAAAAGCCATCACTGCCATGCAGTTTTTCCATGCTCAAAATGAGACCTGAAATTGGGCTTAACCCCTGCTAAGGCCTTCTTGCTGGGGTCATGATCACTGCTGCTAATGCTCATGAGCACTGCACTCTGTAGTCCTCTAAAGCTGTCCACCATGAGCCCCAAAGCAACAAGATCCAAGTGATCCAAAACTAAAGATGTCCATAAGAGTTGTTCATTTTACATCCATGTGCCAGCTCCCTGGAATAAGAATAATTTTTGGAACAAAATGGTCTGTGCTGAAGCAGAACTCACACACCTGTGTTGCTTTCATTCTAGATAATGTGCTTTCATATTCTCATTAAGGCATTGCTGGTAATGAAGAGAAAAACACTGCTAACTTTTTTAGAGCTTATCCAGTGAATGAATTTTTTCTTTTTAGGTCTGACAGTCAGGTCTTGCAAATCAGGACAAAAGGGATAGTCAGGTTATGCAGGGGAGTTCAGCCACAACATCTTCCTTGCCCATGAATAATAAAATGCATGAAGATAAGTTAAATAAGTTATTTCACCAAACTCGTTCTTTAAAATCTGGACCAGAGGAGGAAAAGGGCAGGAAAGGTGTTTTCTGCTACTCAGTGAGAATCATTCTAAACACAGATGCTCCAGACAATTTAAGGGCTAAATTGTCCTTTCTGTTGCTCACTATACTGGTTCTTTTAATTGTGGTTTCTTAACATGAATAAAATTTCTCTTGACATGGATAAAAGCATTTCTGAACTCAGAAAGACATGCAGAGAGAGATAAAATATCTGTTAGGAAGAGCTGATCACTTTATATAGTTCTTAAATATTTTAAAACAGTACCTTCTTCTCAAGCTATGAACAGATGGACAATTTATGGTGAGATGGGCAAAGATGTTATCAACTAGTGAATGCCAGCTGCTTTGCTGTAGTTGCCTACATGAGGGGGTTTTCACTTCAGCACAACAACATGCAATGAGCAGTTATCACAGAGTACCTGACACATGGGATGAGTCTGCACTTTATCTTTTCTTACCATAACTCACATGTCTATAACCAACATAAATGTAAGAACTTACCCAAAACTTCTGCCAACTTCAGCTAAACAGGTTACTGTCTCAAGGTGTGTCAGGTTAAATAAGATATTTTAAATTACTCCAGGGTTATTCAGAGATTTAAAAATCAGTCAGGAAAATAGTGAAATCATAATTAAAATTAGAACAAATATAAATATCTGGAAAATCATGTGACAAAGTCTAGCCTGCTTGGTTTCTGCAAAGGGAAATCATGTCTTAGTAATAAGTGTTTCAAATACCATAATAAAGTAATAAGCACAACCCTTATGGGATGGTTTAAATAGGCCTTTAGAAAGTTCCAGTATAGGAATTACTGCAGAAACTTAATAGCTGCTGCTTAACCAGGACATTACTGAAAAAAAAACAATATCTGATTAGGAAATAGAAAGCAATTGATTCATTTTCATCTTACAGCCCGTTTATAAAATAATTGCATATGGTTCCATGCCTGGACTCATGTTATATTCCTTAATTAACAGGAAAAGATAGAAATAGTAATGTAATGAAATTTTCAGAGGGCATAAGATTAGTTAAAGTGTTCAGGATCAGAAGGGGCTGTGATACACTGAATTTACCAGGTGAATGGACAGCATGATGGCAAAAAAAGTTAGTGTCACTAACAGCATGCAATATAGACTGGAAGGAAAATAATAAAGAAGAATATGTCTCCAAATTATCTATATAAATTCTGGAAAGGCCCTTAATTTTTACTTCACGACAAATCCTTGAAGAACTTTCCACCATACACAGATGCATTAGGAAATTTAGTCATAGAACATAAAAGATGCATATTGTCTGGAGTGTTGTATACAAAACTCTCACATGATAATGTGACACTGGAGTGGGCTATGAAAGGGTAACAAAAGTCTCACAGAAAGAGAAATAGGGAAGATTCATACTACCTTCAAGATTAATTAGTATGATCATGTTAAGAAGAGTGCAAATTGCAAACCTAAGTCAAGGGCTCTTCAAAAACACCACAGAGGAACTAGATATTTATATGGAAATGCAGTTTTCATAGCTCAGATTTTCATAATTAATTATTGTATATTTAGAAAGGAAGTTAAATTTCATGCCTCAGGATGGAAACCAGTTTCTTACTATAAAAAAAATAACAGGAGAATTTATGGAAGAAATCACTTACGTGACAGTATTCAGACTAAATACCTGCTCCTGGCTACTGCTGGGTTATTGAGCTACAAGGACAAGACGATTGTTGAGTAGGAAATGGTGTTTTCAAGACATTTTCAAGATTTAAAATGTGCTTCTGTTTGCTGAACAGCTCAGAAAAAAAGTCCCTCTGAATCATTAGTATCTGTGGGATTAAAGGACTACTAGTGATTCGGATTCACATTTCTGATCCAAGTTAAATACTATACATCCATCCTGAACCTGAAATGATTTTTGGTTTCTGGAGTATCTGTTATTATGGATCCATGATCCCCAGAAACAGGATGTTTACCCTGATAAACATATTTTGCTTTGTATGATATCTGCATTAACCGGAAATGTATGATTCAATTTGAATAGGTTTAGGATAGAAAGAAAAGTGACTAACTGGAGTCACTGTGAATTAAGGTTGCTAGTATTATCCTATTTTAACAGAATTTGTAGGTACAAATTCTTAATTCAAGATCTTTATTATAACTCTTGTCAATATAGTGCAAAAAAAAGACAGCTTAAGAATTTGTTTTCTCCAAATAATCAAGGTAAAAAAGAACACAATCAAGAGCATCTCTGATATCTAAGCATCACATTCTGTAGTTTTTCATTCTGCTTTATTTCATGTCCTTCCCTGCCCAGCTATGATATATTACTCACATTTGTTCTCATCAGGTAATTGGGCTTATTATCAGTTGTAGATCAAATTCCTTGGCCAATCTATCCTTTTTGTTGTTGTTGCTGCATTTCAGATACAAACACATTGTTCAGCTTCTGAAAGAGCAATGCAAATGATGGTGCTTGTGCTTTTTTTCATTTATTCTTTGTCATTTTGAGTTTGAATAACAGGATTTGATCAGAACAATGCTATTGGTAATGCTAGTCAGAATGAGGTCTCTTCTGTCTCTTAAGATTTGTTGAGCATTACAGCACATCCCATCAGAAAAATCATGGCCAAGGTAAAAATTCAAGCAGATGTCACAACAAGATGTAATGGCACAATAAGTTTTCATTCTGTGTAGAACAGAAATTAGTTAGTCATAAGAGCAGAGGCAGGCACAGATGGACCTTGCTCTGCCTGCGCTTGCCTCAGGACCAGAGGCTTGGTGAGCCACATCCCATAAGTTGGCAGGATTGAAGTCAGGAGAAGCCCAGAAATGCACTTTCACTGCACATTGGCTTGTAAACCCTACCCAGGGTCTTGACATATGGGGTTTCTGCATGTTTCTCTCCAACATGCTTCAAGTTGCAGTGTAATTACACCTTCTGAAAGCCACTGGGGCTTCTATAGCAGCTGCTGGGGAAAAAATACTAAATCCTCTAAATTGACAGTTTTACAAAAGGAACACATCACAGCTTTGATATGCATGTGATTACAAAGAAGACCAGATCCTGGAAACCTTGAGCCTGTTTTTTACTAATTCTAGACATGAAAACTTTTTTTTCACTGCTGGGCAAATTCTTGAGATAGTAAAAATTTGTTTTATTCTCAAAGGAGAGTAAGAGGCAGACACCTTGAAAAATCTTTTAAATCTACCTTATTTTTGCCTCAGGACATTGATAAATATCATTTCAGTAACTTCAGGTTAATCTTTTTCTTCCTTTTTTTTTTTTTTTTATCTGTTTTATCCACATACGCTACCAGTTTGAAACAAAAAGGGCTTTTCATTTTAAGAACACTGAAAAGGCAGAGATCAGCACCCAAACCGAAAATACAAACCCCTGAGAGTGTACCTATTACCTGCTTTGACCTCATGACCTTTGATTTCTTGGGCACATCCTCCAAAGGAAAGGCAGAGCTCTGCTTCTGCTCATTTGCTTTCCAGCTTCAGTGCCACAACGGGTCCATTCATATTGACAGACTGGTGCTGAGTACTCTTTTCAGGGGTTTAAGAGCTCCAAATTTGAATTTCTCTGTCTTCTTTAGCCAGCAAATGCTAGCCTAAGGCAGAGGCTTACTACCACTACTCCTAGAGGATAAGGTTCAGAATAAATTGACATCTGTAACTACATTTTTAGAAGGTTCAGTCCTATAAGTGTTGGCTGGGGAATGGGCAGTACATGGCTTTCAAGTGGACTTAGGTATGAGCTTGGCTCAGTTCCTTCAGGATTGCAACAAACATCTGCAAATGCAGGTAACTCCCTCCCATTTCAGGCATCTCAGTCCTTCTAATAAAATGTTGACACACTTGTACAGTACCCCCTGGGGATACATTCACTGCTCTATTGGAATCACAAGTTGGGATTTTGGGGGTCTTTTATGTCTAGAAATTGATTAGTGGTCACACAGCACAGCTTGCTCTGGGGAACTGATTTGCAGTTGCTTAACATTGGGAGTATGCAGCAGTTTCCTTCCAGTCTTTGTCCGATCTTCCTTCCCAGGTCTTGTAATTCCCCATCTTAGGCAGAAGCTTAGAAACCCAAATAGGACTTCAGATGTTTTGCTGTTGTTGTTTTTGTTTTATTATTATTTTTACTTCTTCTTTTACGTATTTGTTTATAACTACAAGGTTTAATAACAACAACAAAAAAATCTTAAAAACAGATGATGCTTTATAACCTTCCTCCTGTCTCCCCTTACCAATTCATGCCTTCCCAGTCCAGACTATCCTCATTCTCAGTTATTTATTCACTCTGTGCCTCTTATCTCCCATTATTAGTGTCTTGGAGGAACAATGACTTTGTGACTAAAGTGTGAGAATCTAGGAAGCTGGATTTTGCTCTCATTAATAACAGAACTGGGTGTCTGTGAAGAAACACTTCAAATTTCTGATCACCAGTTTCTTCATATGCCAAAGAAATCTGTTCCTGTATTGCATAATATATGTAGGTTTTGAGATACCTACAAGAAAGTCTCATACATAGGTGTTTGAATTATTTTTACTGACACTACATGTTATTAACTTCAGTTGTGAAAATATGATATTTTTGTTTCCATTTCAGCTGCAGTGAAAAAGGAAGGGGAGAAAAAAGGTAAATCAATTATTTTCCCTTGACTGAAGTGTCTTTCAGGCTGTGACCCTTGTGAGAAATGTTTCTTTCATTCAGTGATACAATGACATACACCACTTCATGTGTTACCATCAGCCAGCTTTATCTACTCCGACTGTGATAACACAGTTGTCATTTCCAGTATTGTTAGCTCCTTTTTACCACAGGCCAACACAGCCCATTATCAGACACTTCATTGTTCTGATTGGGAAGAAAATGAAAGGCTTTTGTTATCATGTTAAGATTTGTCAAAAAGAACAAAACTTCCAGCGCACCATGCATGCTGACCTGACTGCTTGTTCTTTGCAGAATGTGCTTTCTTTGGTGCATTTAATTTCCTCTTTTCAGATATGCATGTAACATTAATGTAAGCTTTGCTGAAGTCACTCTTTGGTATTTTAACAGATTAGTAGAAAAATTCATCCTGAAGCAGAACCTAGAACAGTGATTAAAATGTGTAAAGATAAATATACCGTATTTATTAGACCTTAATTATCTATTTACAGCATTGTCTTTCAGAATAAGATTGGCTGAGTTGAAGCATTTTTTTATAATTTTTCTATTTTATTTCAACTGCAAAAATAATGAAATATTAGCATTAAGGTGATATTTTCTTTAATATATTTGACTTTATTTATTATTTGGTTAATGAGCCTCATGTTGCACATTAAACAGGGAACAGTCCCAGAACTTCTCCGTAGATTTCAAATGAATATTTGAGATTTAGCATTGAGTAAATGTGACCAAAACTGGCTCTTTATTTCTGAATTTTACTGATTTTTTTATTATTATTTTGAGTTCTTTTGTCATTTCAAAAGGGTTTGCAAATCCTGCGATTCACATAGTTGAACAATGGAGACAAAATTTGCTGTCTATTCATAAAGACATTTTTAATCCTGCTATTTTTTTTTCTTTTATCCCTATACAGAGTCGTTAACTGAACTGGAAAAAAAAAATGGTAGTCTCAACAGTTTTAACAGCTCATGAGTGAAATCTTGGCTGTGTTGATGTTAGTGGCAAAATTCCCATTCACTCCATTGGAGCCAAAATTTCACCTCATATGTTTAATGCAATAATAAAATTCATTTTGGTTATCAAAAACAACTGTGCTTAATAGATATCGAGCAGGATATTTTGTCCAAAGATTAATTTGTAGCAACTGAGGCGTAAAAGGTAGCCCACGAAGCAAAAAGAATCAGAAAACTGGCAGCTATGCTTAACAGTCATTGGTTTTCAGACATCAAAATGCTTGCTGTGTTCACAGTCTTGAGCTTAGCACATGGACTGTTACATCCTTAATGGGAAGAAAGTATTGAGGTAACTCCTAACTGTGGAAGGGTGCTATTTCTGTGAGCCTTACAGGCTTGGAGGTTAGGTTCCACCATTGATTTACAGAAGAACAAGGGAATTTGTTTGAAATACCTACTGCTTGCCCTTGGTTCATTTTTTGCTGATTAAGACTTTTTTCCTCTTTAACAATAATCTTACCAACAAAAATGATTAAAAATTGCATTTTTAATGAATATTCTTTTAGGTTGGATGGATTTTTCCATTTTTTTATATATATACATTTTCTACTAAAAAAAAAAAAATACTTTCTCTCATTTCTTAATTTGTTGAGAGGATTTTGCCAGCAAGTACAGGTAGGATACTTTCCAGCACCTGGCTGAGAGCGAGGTCTACCTTCTGCTGCTAGATACCACTGACCTGATTCACAGAAACACAGAGGTATGAAAAGAATAAAAAGACAGCTTTGGTCATTCTTCTAATATCATAATTTTATTTACTTATTCTTATTTATTCAACCTCCCACTCATTTTCTAAGACCATAACCAACATTGTCAGCAAGGAAGATAGTGATTTTAGTGAAAAGCATGCTGATCTGATATTTTCTAGTAAGGAAAATTGGGTATTCATTGAGGTTCTTGTCTTCAGTAGATATGCACTAAACTGGACAATGGGAGACAAGTAACCAGGCCTCTTCCCAAAACTGAAAGTATCATGCTTTAGCTTTTACATCTAGCTTCACATTCCCTGTGGGCCCCACACAGAAAACATTGCATATTACTAACTAACTCCCAACATTGTCAGTTTTTATTTATTTTTGCTTATTCTGTTATTATCAAAAATTGCTCCGGGCGGCATGTGTATTCTTCTGACAGGCAATAAAAAGAGGCAATGTTTGCTGGTTTTGCTTAAGGATATAGTATTTTTTGCCCAGCTGCAAAAATAATAGAAGTAGCCAGGCAGTGCTCTAAATTGACTGGCTCATTATCCAAAATATATTGTGCTAGTAGCATGCACAGTTCAAAAAACACTTTATCATTTCCTATGTGAATCATGCAGCACATAGGCACTGTACTGTCTATGAAGCTTTCTCCAATTATTCCACCTTATTCAAATCCACACCCCTCATCTAGAAAAGCAAGAATAATAAGCAATTCAGAGTGACAAGTTATTATAAAAAGAGGAGAGATGAAGATGGAATGACACTTTCTATCAACAGTACATTCTGTACATAACATAAATCAGACATAAAGGGGTTTGAAAGAGACAGAAAAGAACAGAATTAAGATGGAGAGAGCTTACACATTTCATTGATTTCTCTAAATGTGAGTGATTCTAACAAGGAACAGTGAGGCACAGTTTATGCATGAAAATTATGCATTAGCCACTTCTATTTGAAAGGTTAGGTTTCTAAGACTCTGTGATGGAAGTCCTAGCAAACAGTCAGCTTCAGCTCCCTGCATCATGTTATGCCTTATTTCAGCATGTGTGGGATACAAGAGCTGTCATAGAAAAGTGTTAAGAGTTGTCAGTTTCTAAAGGGCAAGAGGCAGCAACCCTTTGCATGAGGAAGGCATTTCCTAGAATCCCCAAGAGCAAATTTTGCTGCTAGTACAGAAAAATTTTTAACTTTTGTAAAAGCACAATCTTTTTGATTTAGAATTCAAATGATTTAGAATAGAACCAGATATCTGTGATGTGATATAAAGCCCATCAGCTTCAGGGCACCTCCAGAAAATGATAAACAGAGCTTTAATACTAAAATATTTCAGCAGTTTTCATTTTTAAGTGCCCTCTCTAATGGAAAAAAAAAATGTTAATATAGTAAACCAAAACAGCACTTTTATATTTCAAAAAATATTTTAATTACAGAGTATTCCAAAAGTGCTTTGTGCAAAATGGAGCAAGATTAAAGCCAATTTTAAGGTTTCCTAGTTCTTCATAAAATGGAATTTCTCATTTCAGTTCATAGCTCCCATATGTTATTGATTTCTGAGATCATGGACTGAGATGGGGATGTCAAGCAAACAACCTTAACAAGCTTAGAAAATTCTCTCTCCAGGTCAGTCATAGGAAAGCTTGCCTGAAGATTCATTACTTCTGTGATACTAGTGAAAAAATGTCTGGAGAAGCCAAACAGGATCTAACCATCACATAATCCCAGTGGATTACATATCCACATGCATAAATGTAAGAAGAACCACGTCATTGTAACGTGAATCATGAACCTGAACTGCCAGGAAGTCAGTTTACGTAGGCTCCCAACAGCTAATGAATGAGAGAGAGAGCTCTATCTTGCTTCTGAGACAGTTAGGCTAGCTGTCTGCTGGGAATCTCATTTCCTACACTGTCTAGTTAGATGTTATGAGCACTTGTAAGTTAGCAAGATGCAGAAGCTATTTGCTAGTCGATGATAACATGACTCCAGTTTTGATTTTAAGCATTATTGCTCTGGCAGCTTGCTCTTAAATTCATTTAACGGCTTTTAGAAATCCAAACCCACATTCAGTTGACAAGTTTCATCAATAGAAAATTGACAAGAGAGTATGCAGGATCACATTTTGACTCTTTCCCAATAAACACATAATGGTGGAAAAAACTACATATAGTCTGAGTGCAGCTAATACCAAAAAAATGCAGACAATGGGTAAAACATATACATTCCAGATCCAAACAACAGATTTTTGACAATCTAGTAAAGGACAATTTCTTTCAATTACTCCTGGTAATGGGACCCTATCTATCACTTGGAAACTGCTGCCCTCTATACAGTGTGGTATGAACTGGCCAAGGCACAGAAGTATCCATTTGCAATACATAGAAAAATCAAGGGGCATGTCTAACTGAAAAAGAACTGAGCAGTACTGGAATTCAGAACTGCTTAACTTTGGTTTTGACCAGAAAGAAAATGGAAAGCAGCCTTCTTATTAATAAAGCAAATGTCCATGGCAGCGTGGTATTTCTGTTCAGCTACAAATGCCACTGATGCAATATGAACCACGTTTTCATTACATAGTTTTCTAAAATGTCTCAAATGGTAAGAAATTAGACTACCTAATTCTATAACTGCAAATTGTATTACACAGACCACTAACAGAATGAATATTCCTAAACAGAGAAAAAAGTAGAAATCATTATATCTGAGAAGATAATAAAAACACTCACAAACTCACAAATGTTGTTTAACTTCTCAGTGCGATTTTGACTGTAGTTCGAGGTAGAAATTTCCCTCAAGAGGTAACAGTCATTGAATTAGCCACGAGATGGAGCCCAAAGGACCTGCGAGCCAGTAGTTAGTATTGCCCTCCTGAATCAGATAAAGAACAGAATAGCGGTGTCTTTATTATACCAAAGAACACTTTACGGGACACTTAAGCTACGAGGTACTCTTCCTTGTAAATCCACTCCTGCCTAAAGATATTTTTTGTTTATTAGACAACCGTGGCTATACATTGGTGGGCTTTGACTTCCCATGCTGAAGCAGCAAAACTCAGGCATTTTCAAGGAATGCTCATGAATGTACAATTTGCATGAAATATGGAAAATGGTCTGAAAAGACTACATCGATTAGCTGAAATTTGTTTGACCTGCGCTTACCTTCTCTCAACTATCTTAAAGGATATAAATAATTAATGTGCATTTTGCAGGGCTGTGAGACTTACTGCTCAAATACACAACCTCTGTTAAGTGATGGCCAGATCCTGATGGACCAGGCTCCTTTACTTTCCATGTTGCAGATACTTCAGTTAGGATAAGATATCACCAGAATACACTTTCCAGAGTACCCATTCAATGAAAGTAGGAAGTAGGCAAAAGAATGGTGAGTGTACTGGGGTCAAGAGCAACCCACATGCTGCATTTTCACTGAATTCATAAATTTAAAGGACTTTTTAGATCCTCAGATAAGCTAACAGTTAAGAGGCTTTACCTCATACAAATTTAGATGTCTAAAGTTAGTCATTTAAGTTGAAACTACTCACTCTCCTCTCATTTTAGAGTTATTGGAGAGTAGTAAGCATCTTCAGTGATTCATTTGTCTGTCTTAGATATCTGTCAGGATGCAAAGAATTACCCTCTGGAGATACCTGTTTCTGACTTGGCTATACCAAGGCATATAGTTTAGGTAGAAAAAATAGAAAAGATATTGAAATAAACATCAGGATAGTCTGTTGTTAATTACTTCAACAACCCTTCTCAAACTTTTAGTTTTTCTCTTTTAAGAACATAACATCAAAAGAGAAGAAAAGTGAGCAAAAGAAGGCAGTCTTTTATAGGTCTTAATAGTAGCTTGAATATCTACTGTCATTGTACTTAGACAGAGGGCCTAACACAAATATTTAATCTAGAATGCTTAACATTAAGCTGCAAAATCCATGTTTAGCATCCTAACACTTCATTTTTATTGTACTCATTATTAAGATAAAGCATATAAAACTAATGATGCTAACTTACATTGATGTTTTTTTAAAAACTACCCACAAATTTATTCACAGCAGGATTTAATCTAAACCCTTACATTGGTTACCCCTTAGTAATCCCTTCAAGGTAAAATTGAGACTATACTTTTCTGTGTGTCTTATTTAATGGCAAACCTGTAAAACAATTCACATTGATAGATCTTACATAGCATTTCAATTGTAGTTATGATTGTAACTTGGGTTAAAGTACAACAGTAATTTATTCAGCCTTTGCAACCAATAAATGGAGACACTTAAAATAGTATTTTAATGATTATGCAACAGCTGTGATTTCTGAAGAAAGAGTGATCTGCGTAATTGGTGGCCTGTGTTGCTACTATAAGTTAGGTGTAGCATGTATATTGGCATCGTCAGCAACGCTTTCATCTGTCAATCAGCATAATATGCTGAAACACCTGGATATCCATATAACACATGGTTAATTGGCTAAAAATTTCCCCATGGGATAAAATATTCCTTTACTGCCCTGTGCAAAGATGGTTGCAAATGAATACTCAGAGGTATTGTGCTTTTACAAAGTTGTAATTAAAGCAAAAACAGTGATCAACAGCATTTCATGAGAAACAAAGATGGCTCAGGATGATCTGCCTCTAGTAGCTGGCCATTAGCCCTCTGCTTTAATCACCATATTAATATGGATAACACACTGGAAAAAGTCAATTTTTTCAAAAGCTAATTGCTTTTTTATTATTTCCACTTCTAATATCAACTAATCTCTTCTCCAGTATCCTTCTTTTCTAGATTTCAGTGAGGCCATCTTATTTTTATGAGGCCATCTTAATGACCCTTATTATACATTTATTTAATAACATATATTTGCATTCAGGGTTGTGAAGTATTGGAACAGGCTGCCCAGGGAAGTAGTTGAGTCACCACCATCCCTGGAGGTATTCAAAAGACGTGTAGATGTGGTGCTTAGGGACATGGTTTAGTGGTACTTGGCAGTGCTAGGTTAACAGTTGGACTTAATGATCTTGGAGGTCTTTTTCAGCCTAAATGATTATATGATTCTATGATTCTATATGAATATATGGTCAGCCATGCTCATATTTTCACATAAAATCCATTCATAGTTAAGAAGCAGCTCAACAAAGAAGTTCATATTCAAGATATTTACATGGAGTCTGGACCCAAGGAATTAATTTGGCTCCTTTCACAAATAACAGACATTATGAAATAGACTGAACATTCAAATATTAATGAGTATTAACACCATTTACAAGAGGCGTTTCTTTTGGCTCTAATTGTTTATCTAGAATGGTGAAGAACACTATTTTTGCATGAACTAGCATTAATATTCAGAAAAAAATCTCATCACTCTAACATCCTACATACCTCAGTCTGCCCAATTTCATTTGATTACCTTTCATATGCCAATCATTTGTGTTGGAATTAAGTATGGCCTGAGCTCTGCTATGTTTTGCTTTAATTATATGCAAATATAAAACAGATATTACTGAAAATAAAGACTTGTGAAGCATATTCTCCCTGATCTGTATGTTCCCATCCCATGATTTCAGGGCAGAGCACATGAAAACGTCAGAAGCTGAGGATGATATTGAGAGGAAGCTCTTCAGGCCTTTCACCACACGTGCCTAAAGATGAAATGCATTAGTACAGCACATATACCTCATCTACATTTGACTGAAATTTTATTCTTTCCAGCTCCATCGATGGAAGATTTGTCCTCCTGGGATTTTAAGACTTATAGTACTTTAAAGGCATTAACTTTTAGTGCTATCATATGAGATTGCTGTTTCAACAAGACTTACATTTCCCAGTGCATTTCTATTGTTTAACTGACAAACTGGGAAACAGAGAAAGATTGGGATCATTAGTGATGCTCCCTACAGGCATGCCTCTCAGATTCAAGTTGAAGCAATTCCTCTCATTAAAAATCATTTTAAAATGTTGCAAATGTCTGTATTTCTTTGCTACTTCTATTATATTTACCCCATGCTAAAGTTTTCCTCTTTCTTCCTCTCTGTGAACTACTTTTTGTTTTTCCCTGTTATACAAAGTAGTTTTGAATTGACAGTTAAAAATAAATCTTAAAAAAAGTTGTTCTAAACAACAACAGCAAAATCCCCCCAAACCAAGAGTCAGCTCATTCTTCACTGTGCAGCCCCAAGGTATATGACAAATCAAACAGCAAGAACACAAACATGCTAACTGCATGAAGGCATATATACTGGAACAGGCTACTCTGATAATAGAAATAAGGCAGAAGGGACAGTGAGAACAGCCTGCCAGCTTTTGGTGGAAAGCAGCAATAGAAAGATCAGCCTGTTGCAGGTGAATAACATACAGGCTGTAATAGCAGGGGCTAATTATTAATTATAATGGCAAACCATGGCATTTTAGGAGGGTTTTCCTTAACCATTTACCTTATTGTCATCACTGTCCTCAAGAGCCACGCTGAAAGAGTGGTCCAAGGAAGTCTGTGGTGCTGTGCAGACCAAGACAAACACTCCCCACTAGTACAGAGACTGAGAGCACTTGCTGGAAGTCCGATTTCTCTGCTTTCTTGCAAACCTTCCAGATAAACTTAACAGATTACATAGTATTTCATAACTGTCTTGTTAATGTGGGATAGTACTTCCTTAAAGTGTAGAAACCTGCACGAATACCCTGGAGAATGCTGGGTTTAAAATAAAGCAGAAAAATGGACTCAGTATGAAATTAAGAGATTCTGCAAGGACAAGGCTTACACAGCATGTGGTTTAGAATAATCACACACCAGCTCCCTCTATTTATGCTACCACCAGTACCACCATACTCTCCATGGTTTCTTTACTTTGACCCTTCTGTAAGGTAACTATTGGCCATACACTGTCAAGGCAATGTCCTAATACTAGCACAAGCCATTATCTTTACAGGAACCTTGCCGCAACTAATCTGTTTTGTGAGGAGTCATTTTTTTAAACATATTGTCACTAGGCTATTTTTCTGCAGTCTGCTACCTGCTTAGCCAGCCAGCAGGACTTGAGAAGGACACAGGCAGATACGAGGGATCAGGCCTGCTGATCTAGAAAACTTGTGGGAACATTTGATTGCTCCTGTAGGTGACAATGAGTAGGGAGGCAATAACTTTACAAAGGCCCCCACTGCTCTTGAACAGTGATAAGTCCTGATGAATCCCTTTGCATGATATTGTTATTGTTTTCCAAAATTTTTATCATCTGAGACCTTCTGAACTGGCCAAATATAAAGAATACATTTTATTCTGCTTGTCTTTTTGATAATGCAGTTGCTCCACAGTCTGAAAACCCTTGCACTTGACCAGAATAAAACGGTTTCATGCAACCCCAAATTAAAAGTGCATTCATGATTAAACAGAATTATGTGGCATCTTAAGGTCTTGAAGACTACAGTATTCCCACTGAATTTTGAGGAAAGAATATCTGTTAGTTTGTCTACGATCCCATCTGTTAAGTTGTCTGTAGTTCGTTTTAAGGAAGAATGGATTTAACCAGCGTGTATAAGAGAACCAAAGTGCCCTCCTTTGTCATGACATATAAATATGAAGGTTTAGGCACAAATTTTGAGAATTCTATTAAAAGACTCATGTTGATCTTGATTTCTCATTTGGCCTGTAATGTTTTTAGAGATTACTGTCATGGTTGTGTTCATCTAATGCCCAGTCCAAATCCCATTAAAGAGTCCTTGTGCTCTCTTTAATGAAAGATGAACCAGGTTCTTATTTAGCCTAATGGAAAGTAACTTCCTTATTTATAATGCAACTATCCACTAAAAATAACTTTCTCAGCTACATAATATATTATTATTTTGTTATTTTTCACTAAAACAAATATTTTTGGTGTTGCTTCCATTTCCTGCACAACATATTCTTTCCTTACAGAGTATGCACACTTACAAATATATTTGTTGTCTGAACAGCAAATGACTGTTATCCAGATGGAAAATAGGCATATTATAACCCAAAAGCACGTTCTGCTTTTAGCCTCACCAATTTATGGTTCAATAAAACAGAGGATTTCTATTCTGAACCCATATCTGAAGCTAATTTGCAAAAATATGCCGTATATAATTAATACCCTTCTGGCATTCAGAATAGCAGGCAAGAGTCAAAGAAAATTTGAAGCAAATGTGAAAAACAGCGAGATAACTACCAAGCCCAGTTACCAAGATTAATTTAGAATGACACAAAAGGAATTTCAAAAATGTTTTTGCTGAGGTTAGACCTCAATAATTCCATTGATCAAGTACAGATTTCGTATAGCTTCAAGTATTTCATCAAAGCTCCATCTGTTTTCATTAGATCCATATCTGATCCCTTTTCTCTTCTAATACGTCTTAAGTGTTAAACAAATGAAGATAAAGTACTTACTTAGGAGTGATTTTTCTAACATTGTGAAAAACAAGGAATTATTTAAGCAACATGTAGTGCTGTTAGTTAATAACATCAGAACAATTGTTTGAAGCGATACCAAGAGTTCATCTAATCCAACACCCAAAACACTGAACAGCTAGGGAAGAGTACAGGAAAAAAAACAGTCACACAGCAGAGCCTCGTGACCTCCCATGATCTCAGCTCAGACACTTCCTAAGCCAGAAACGGTATCTTCATGGTTAACAGTGGTTGGTAGTTTTTTCTCTAATTTGCATACTCGCTTTATGAAGTGATGGAAATTTTCAACATCGACACATTTTTGCAGCATGGAGTTTTACAGCTTATCTAGGAATTGTATAAAGAAATATTATTTAAGCACAAAATTTGAATAGAACTGCTTCACTTTCAGTGCAAGATAGTACAAGAGATGAGTGAGAGCAGCAGGACACAGCCTTTCATTTCTCACCCTTTAAGTTAAATACCACATAATATGTAACTAAATGTTCTAGAAATCTGTCTAGGTCATCGATATTTAGCTTTTATCTTCTTCCAATTTTCACTAAGTCAATTGATAATCAGAGTGTCTTTGTTAAAGACTATTGTGATACTGCAAAAAAGGAACTAAGGTTCTTGGGATTCCATTTGGGATTTTTGTTTCCTGCATAAGTTGTTTAAATGACATCTTTGATAAGATAATATGACACAGCAGAAGGATAGGATTCGTGTTGAACTGACTGAAATCGTGGTATGCTTGGCAAAACAAATGTTTATACATATGCTATGTTTTAGCATAGCTGGCATATCCTGCAAAATCTTTTAATTTTAGATCATCGTTTTTTCACCAAAATATGCAGTAGAAAATTTTCTGGTTTTGTTTTTATCTGTATTAGCTATGTTACACCAGAAAAAGAAGGCTGGGCCTACCTCTGGCTCAGATCACTGCAGGTAGTTTTTGAAATTGTAACATGACACAGTGATATAAGTCATTATACGAGCTCCTGAAGTTCAGATTTTTTATATATTTTCTATGAAATTTCTTTAGTAAATTGGAATTTCTAGCTAGATGAGCATATCTCTCAAAGTCTTTTGACATGATACAAAGAGGATCACCTCTCCAAATTTCAGACATATTTCATCAACTCAACTACAACAGAATTTATCTAAGCTTATGAGCAAACATATCCACCTAATTTGTATCTTTAATCTCTACTACCCCCAAAAATGTTCCATTTTTGCTTTGTTCTGCATGCCATTTCCAGCTATCATATCCTTACATCACAGTTACGACTTAAATTAAACAGAGACTGAGTACAAAAGTTGAGTGGTTTTCCCCTGCAGGAGAAGCAAGCAAAACACTAACCCACTTGCGCAGCAGCTCTTTACTTTCTGCCCCACATGGGAGCTGAGGAGCTCAGTGCATCCCTGCCTGGCAGCTCAGTGCACCCGAATTACTGCTCTTGTGTTTGGGCCTGCAAAGGCAGCTCACCCCCTGCACTGCTGCATCTCCCTAGGGGATTGCTCTTTCACACATGGCAGACTGTGCCTTTTATACAGGTGGCTGAGCCTTTATGCCCTGAAAAACACCTGCCTTGCAAAAGTTAACAAGAAAAATCCAGCTGGTGAGCCAGGCCTAGGTGTTGGGTTTCCTTTTGTAGCACCAGTAATGGCACTGGGCATGGCTCCCTGAGCTCTCTCTTTCCCTGAGAAATGTTCTCTCAGAGTCCATGGAAACTATTAGTTCAGTTTTCAGATTTATTTCAACTATTTTTTTCGGGGGGGGGG
>VXAA01002920.1:481747-491957 GCA_013399115.1 Anseranas semipalmata
GTTGCGGGGCTGGCTGAAGACAATTACACAAAGTTTAAGAACTGTGGTACTGAAGTGCTGAGTCTTTTTGTTCAGATGTGCCCTAATTCTCTTTTCAGATATTTCTTTCTGCTCCTTGGAGTGTCACTTATCTGAAGCTCACTGACCTTACAAGGCCAGGTGCACTTGTCACGGCCTCCTATGAGGTCTGATTTACTCTAACTTAGCTGTCATTTCCTCATTCCACCTAAAATAATTTGTCTGTTTTTGCCCAGTATTGGACACCTCATGATCTGAACTTGCCCTGTCTCGTAATGGGCACCTCACTTAGCAATGTCTTTGCCCAGGGTTGAGTATGCACTAGGTCACCATTTAGTGAGGGCAACTCAGTTCACTGAGGACAGGTAGGAGTCTGTCAGAGTTAGTTGTACCAAATGTCAGCTCAATGAGGAATTTAAGGTGTTCCTGAAGTGTCCCAGTTTGGTGGCTGGGGTGGGTAGTATAAAGAAGAATATGTTAGCTGTCGCACATTATAATATAGAGTTCATTGAATGCTTATTTTATCTGTCTAAAATATTATGAATAAATACATTAAATCCTGCATTATAGTCATAAAAGTATTAAAATACTCTTTTTTTTTGTTTACTTCTAGATACCTCAGTGAAACCGCATGAACACAGTAAGTATGAAGTTGTTGAAGAATGCTGTTACTTCAGCTTTTAGGAGGAAGGTACTTTTTTACATTTCAGAGTTTTAGCAGGTTAAGATGAGATTTTGACTTATGAAACTGGTTTTCAGTAACTCTGTCTGTAATGCAGGACCAGGTGTTTCACAGGTCCTAGCATGTGTGAAAACCCTTCTGCAGTTCAGGTTTGGTTAAGACCCACCTGTGCCTTTTGCCTCCGTGAGAGCTTCTCACTGGGAAAAAATCGCAGGAGACACAGACCACGAAGTGCCTGTGCAATTCTTTGGCCTGGGCTCTGATCCTTACAACAGAGGGATTTACCTCTCAGTACGCTGCAGCCCTCACCTTCTATACAATTCAGACATAGCTGCTGTAAATCAGAATGAAACATGTTTTTAATATTTCCTCTGAAATTCCATAGCTACTTTTGTCTATCCCATAATGTTATTTTTTTGAATATCACTATTTTCAGATAGCACAAAGATGCATACAGCTTATATTTTAATACAATATAATATTTGTAATTGTTACTGCTTTACAATGTATCAGTGGAATCCAGAAAAATTGGTCTCAGGCTAACAGAGAAATATGAAAAGCTATTTTTTATATATGCAATATACTGAATTTTTGTTTTACATTCTATACAAGACTACCCCATTTCTATAATAAAAAAAAAAAAAAAAAGTTTCCATAATTCCTATGTTAAAAATCAAGGAGATTTTTTTTATATATAAGATAGCTAATAACAATCAAAATAAATAGCAAAAGCATTTCAAAATTTTAGAAATTATATGATATTTATAAAAAAAGATAATGGAATTTTGCAATTTCTTAAACCATGTAAAAAGTCAAAAATAATTTTTCTTTGGCATTATTCTGATTTTGAGAAAGATTTTTTTTAAATTAAAACCTTTTCTCAAGGAAGGTATTTATCAAAAATCAAGTCTAATATTAATATGTAATGCAAAGTCATCTTTTAAAATCATAAAGAGAATTTTTATTTTTAAAATCTAAGAATTAAAAAGCCCTCTAATGTAGGGGTTCTTCTCATTTGCAGAGCATGAACATATTAAACATGAAAAAGCTATCTTTCAGATGAAGCCAGGTATGTTTGGTAATTTAATTTCCAGTTACTCCAGGATCTATTCAATAAGGATTTGTGTGGTCTGCAAAACTGGGAGACTAGTTTGAGCTGGGCACTTTTTCTTTCCGTTTTTTTTCTTCTTCTTCTTCTTTGCTTTGTGTCATTGACTTTTTCAAAATTGGATTGGGAGAGTAACAAAAATGAGGGTGAAATTTAACTAAAGGGATTAGACTTTCACAGTTTTCCATAGCTCCTGTGACTCTTTCTCTTATTGGTACAGTATGGCTTATAAACAGCTGGCAAAACCCATTCTCACCTTTTCCAGTGCTTGGAAAAGGGGTTCAGTGCTGCCTTTCAGTACATCAAGGAGGAATATTTGGAATTATCCCATCTCAACCTTTTCTGTAAACCAGCTGTTACAAGAAGTGAGTCTTGTCACAAGAAAAAGTTAGACCTGCAATCCCCATGGGTATATGACAGTCTGACCAAAGGCAGCCTCCAGTTTATGGGTCTCAGAAGAACAAGAGCTGGACAATTCAAAAAATCTTTGGTTGAGTATGCACTCAGGTAAACTATAAGTAATGAGCTATACTTGGCTGCAGTGAGCTGGACAGGGGTCCCCCTTCAAACGAGGGCTTTGTGCCTCATACTTTTAGAGAAGGAAGACCACCTACAGTTTGTTCTGGTGTAAAGAAACAAGGCTAAGAGGATATCCTCATAGAAAACTCATCTATTGGTGCTCTGCTTACATGGCTTCTGAGTGGTCCTGCTGAATGCTGTCAGCACTGACAGCAATGTTCAATGGTAAGCAAACAGCCTTGTTTTTCATCATTCCTTTTTTCTTGATTTTTTGACAATTTGAGGTTTCCTGCAAGTCTTGAACAGATGATTTCGTTGAAGTTGTATTGCTGTTTGTGAGTCAACATGGAAAAAAAAGCAACGCTCCTCACTCCAGCCTTCAAAGACACAGAAGCCAAGCTTTGTTTTTCCTCACTGACTGCCTTTTATATATTAAGATCTAGCAAAGTGCTTCAGCCAGCAGGTGGGTGCAGGTGGGTTTGGCTGAGGCAGGAATGCCCCGTTGAGGAAGTCTCCCTGTCCAGCTCTGTGCATCATGACAGGGTTCAGCAGCAGCCCATCTGTGGGTCACCTGGACAGGTGGCATGACCACTCACCCTCCCAGCACAACAAAAACATCTCTAGCTGCACGATTAGCCTGTTTTGATCCAGATACTAGCATGTAAATAAATTTCCATGGCAAGGCACTTGCAAGCATCAGAGCATCTTGTCACAAAGCCTGTACATCAGGCTGATTAGGAGTTTGCTCTAGTACAGTATATTCCAGATTAAAGCCCTTGGAATTTAAATGTTTGAAGAAAAAAATAAAATAAAATAAAATAAAATAAAATAAAATAAAATAAAATAAAATAAAATAAAATAAAATGACTTGCTAAATTTTCTTTAGCTTGAAAGATCTCTTCTGAGGTGATTAATGGTTGCTTTGGGGAGCAGTGGCTGTTTTGAGTTTCAGTTGAAGACTGGAAGTATTAATCTGCAGGCACAGGTGGTAATAATGCTTCTGCCTGCTGTGTGCCAATGAGTGCTCTTGAGTTACAAAAGCCTCATTCTGCACAACGCATTGGCCTCTTTTCTCACTTTGGTTCAAAGCAGCTTCAAAGCTTTATTCCTATGCATCCTGCCTTCAGATTCAGAATCACGTGACAGAGAAACTAAAGAATCTCAGAAAATATGTTGAACATATAGAGAAATTAAAAAGGATTTTGGAGGTGGGCAAGGAGGTAGAGCAAGAGGATTTTTTCCTGTTGTAATTCTTCTGAAACTGCCAGAAATACACAGAGAAATGTTTACAGCTTTATATTTTTTCTATTTAAATTAGATACATCAAAACAAAAATAAATATTAATGCTGGTAGTGCTGCAAAAGTAGAGCTCTGCAGAGGAAAGAAATTGTCTCCAATGAAATATTTCAGGACTGTAAACTTTAGCCTTATTCAAAATCAGAACAAAATCTGATTTTTTCAGAAATATCCACAAAAAAAAGATTTTGGACTTTTTATAGCTTTATGAGGTCATCAATTTTATGTATTTATTTATTTATTTGCTGGGCTCTTCATGATATATTAAATATAAAAATAAATGTGATATAAAACTGTTATTATAAAATGAAAAATTGAAGTATTTCTTCTGTTCTTGCCAAAATGCTGTCTTATTCTCATCAGAGTTCTTTTCTCTGCTTTTCTCTTTATGGAAAATTCAGTGAACTGAAATGATTTTGTGAAGCTTCCTGATTTCTTGAAGTGTGTTCCCTTGTAGAGAGTGTTCTTAAGTTTTGCTGATCTGCTCCTTCAGTCTTCCTTCTGGTTACAACCAATTGCTAGACACTCAGACAAAAAGCTATACAGTCACCTCCTGGAGATCTGCCAGCCTTCAGGGTGTGCTCCAGTGCAATCAGCAGATCAATAGTGGCTGTAGACTTAAGTTGCAGAATAGGTAGGTGAATGAATACTGAAGAATTACTGTATTTGCTTCCAGGTGAATGCAAGTCCTCAGGCCTGTTCAAGACACTCTGTTTTCAGAAATGAATTTGTTTTGAAAAGAAAATCCCTTCCATACTTTTAAAAGGATCAGACATGCCATCCACTCACAGACTTGTTTGGTCAACTCCTAGAGTTACAGGGCAAGCACTGCTGCAAATTCTCACCAGAATTAGAAAAAGCAAGAATATCCTATTTAGTGTTTGAAAGAGCAGGGATAATATCTAAAGACAGAGAAGCTACAAATTTCTTGAGTTGTAGCTCAGTAATCCGGTGGTTATTACAGTAATCCAGTGGATATTACAGGGCCTATGCTTAAAGTCAGCAGTCTTTGTTTTGGGGTTTTTGTTGTTGTTGTTGTTGTTTGGTATATGGAGAACTTAATACCCAATCTAAATTAGTGAAATGCACTGCTAATATGTTAAAGCTAATCTAAGAGCAGAAAGAGGGTACTTTATCTCAACAAGTTGCATTTTCAAGCTGCTGGTTGTGCTATAACAACATTTCTACTTTCACAGGCAGCCATGAAATGGAGATGAGATTTTTTAATTCACTGCTTTCATAAGAAGCTGACAATAACAATAGCTGAGTAAGGGGAAAAAAAAAAACTAAACTTAATATGAGTGAAGAGAAATTAAATTACCACCTACCAGATGACAACTGTAAAGCATAGCAATGCAGAGCTATATTTTATTTCCAAAGAATAGAAATGGAGCTTTATCCTTCCCTGCATTTTCCCCCATCAGACCCAATTTCCTTCCAGAAACAAACAAACAACAACAATAAAAACTATTGCTGTGTGTTTCATGTTCATATGTGCACTGCTGCTTTCCTGCATGCTGCAATGTTACGGATTAAAATGGACTGTGCAGCAACAAGACTGTTTCTCTGTCTATTGCCACATGATAAATGTCTTTTTAGTCCTGTTTTGGCAAGTGTATACCTCTGGGAATCTGAGAGCTAAGTTAAAAAGACATGGGCACAGAGAACCAGATGAACCTACTCTCTGCCCTCAGAAAAAAGAAAAAACGGGGGGGTAGGGGGGATGTCATGTATATTGAGACCACTCAACAGTCTACTTTTCTAAATATGCACATATCTAGTCAGAGTGCAAATTAGGGTTCAGCATCCAAACTTAGACATTTGGGCTCTAGAGAAATAGCCCCCACAACAAAAGCAGCAGTTCTTGATGTTGTCCATTTGAGGGTGCGCAGGTGCAGCAATGGGCAAACTGGGCATTTTGCAACCAACAGATGGTTCCAACCACCCATCCTCTTCCCAGTGCCTCCCTCCATTATCTCATTTGAGAAAGTTTGGCTGCCAGGCTGGAAACATAGCTCCTGTTCAGGAGCCAAGTAGCTTTGTGCATGCTCAGACAGACTACCCAGGAGTATTTCTAGTCAACTAGTACTCAGATTAGTTGAATGATTTCAGGCGATAAGATATCCCTATCCAACCTGACTTCCACTCGGCCTGTGTCAGCTTGAATCTGATGCCTAGCAGAGGTCTTGAGAGAAAGGAATACGCCAGAGGCACATGACTGTAAACTTCTGCCATCACTGAGAGGAAAGGGAAATACATTCTGAATATGCCTTAAATATATTTAAAGAGAAAAGCAGTGGTGTATGTGAATGTGGAAAGGTAGGGGTTAGGAGAGAGGTTTGAATTCAGGTATGGGAAAAGAGAAAATGGGAGCAGAGCTATGAAAAGGTCAGGAAGGGGAAAGTTCAAGTAAACCAAACTGGTGGAGTAGAGATCTGAAAGCAAATGTTCAAACTCTCATCTGACTGGGCTATTGGGCAATTAAGACAGGCCATGCCTCATAAGGAAGTGAAGCCCTGCCTGTGCCTCTGCCAGAAGTTTCATCCACCAGCCTGCCTGAAGGAGGGGCAGCTCAGGTCTGGTGGCTGAGGTCAACATGGCTCCATGTCATCTGTGAACTGTGCTGCGCATGGCCACAGGCAGCTCACGAGCACATGGACTTGGGCAGCTTTTCTAACGAGATGAGCAGAAGCTCAGGGCTTCTCTAAGGTTTTGTGACAGATATCTAGCTGGGTCTAGGTAAGCTAGTCCAGTAGCATGTGTCATGAACTGGCATTTAAACTGACACTGCCCTGTGTGGATGTGCCTGTGCGAGTTAGCATGTGCCTGGGGGTCTCCATATCTTTCTTGTGCTCAGACTGTAGATGCACATGTATAGATTCATAAATATTTGTGGCTAGGCAGTATCTGAGCTTTCAGGGTCATAAAATACTAAACCGTTGAACTTAGACACGCTTAGCAAGGTGAGGTCCACAAAGTTATAATAGTTGTATTATTAGAAATACAGTTTCCATGTGTGTGCCTGCTTGAAAGACACTACCAGGTACGTGGCTGTTTTCTGGTAGGTGAGACATTACGCACAGTAATTTATATTTCCATGGTGTATGATCTCACCATGCAGCCATCACTCATAATGTATATGTGCTGTTTTACAGTGCTACAATGGGATAGTGATGCTAATGGCACGCATTTATTTTGTCATTGTGAACCATATGTACAATATCATGTTTAGAAATATTTTCCATTTATATCTACCTATACTAACACAGTGTGAATTTCTAATTTTAATGCTGTTTTCACAATACAGAGGAGAAAATTAAACAACAAAAGACAGCTCCCACTGAGAAGTCAGGTAGGAACAAGTCATTCTTTCCTGATTTATGCTGGGGGGAGGGGGTGTTAAACACTATTCAGAACCCTTCCAATGTAGTATATTTGCATTACAATCGGTTGTTATGGTATTTTGAAATATGTGACTGAAAACACTTTCTTAGAGCAAATCCAGCACAGTGGCAACTACAAATGCAGTTCTAAGAACAGTCTTTCCAATGACAAAGCCAGGTCAAGGCGTTTCAACCCTGGGCTGCTTGTTCCAGCCTCCATGACAGAGCTGGGTTAATGAAATGGGGTGGAGCTGTAAATCAGATCTCTGAAATAATCCCCAGTATAAGGCATTGCTGTTTTTTTTTTTTTTTTTTTTTTTTTTTATTTCAAGCTTGGAACTTTCCAGTGACTGAATTTACATCACAGAGAACAGTGCACGAGTAGGGAGTGATAGGGGAGGATGGAGCACCAGTTTAATCAGGGACTTGGATGGATCTTAAACTGGCTTTCTCATGGGGAAAGTGTTTTTGGAAATAACTTCTAGGTCTTTGGGACCTTGTAGGTTTTGTGATAATAATGGTTCAAGTAATGTTGACTGTTATAGAAGCCCTGAAGAGTCACCCAGGGAATTAGAACATTCTCATCATCGCCAACAGGTTACACAAAGCTTTTTTGAAGGCTTTTTCTAGATATCAAGCTCTTGATTTCTACTGGGGGTAGCCTTTATCCAAACATAAAATGAAAGATTGCCAAATCTTGGACAATTATGCCAAATCAACATATTTTGATTTGATATGATGATGGTGGTGGTGGTGATGATGAATATTTTCAATAAAATAAAATGCTGTCTTGTTTTAAGCTGTATAGTGCTATTTGCTACCTCATTTCTATTCTTATTTGGTATGTGGTTTTCCTTCTCTTCAGTATCAGAATAGACGCTGTACAGAATAGGATGATTCTGTCTCTGATTGTAAACATTTATATAATTTGTTGGTTATATTGCTTTCTATAAGCACATGATACTCACATGATAATCTATCATTTCACTATGAAGTGATGTTTTATAGCACTGTTTAACCAATAGTTTTGATAGTTTTTATCTAATCATAAACTGCTGTAGTTTGTTCAAAACCATATAAATTATGTTTCTGTTAATAGACAAATTGCTGCAAAATTACTTCAATATATTTCTAACTTGAAAGTTTAACAAGCTAACAACAAGTGATAGTCAAACAAGTTTGGAGAAGGATGAAATGACATCTTTGAATCTACAGGATTTTCAAACCTACGTTCACAATAATTTTTTAGGGTCAGCTAAGTTTCACTTTTAATTTTTGGGCAAAATCAGAAGGTTCAAACTTCAGTTTAACAGTGATTTGGAACAAAACTGCCCAAAATGTCATGATGCGGCTATTTTTTACTGAGATTTGTTAGAGTCAGGTGCTTGCCCTGTCTTTTTCCTATTTGTTGGAAACAAACTGAAAATCCAGTATTTCAGGGTCGCCAACAATAACCTGTAAGCTTTCAAATCAATACCTGTTGAGATGGAAACAGGTATGTTAGCCCATTTTTTCTTTAACAAACATGTTATAATGACGTGAGTTATCCTCTAGAGATGACTACCACTCTCCTTTGACTAAAAGGAATGATACATAATAAGCATAGACCAATGTGTTTGCAATGTTGCAAATCAGTTGAATCCCATCCAAAATTTCCAGTCATCCGTTGACTGGTCTGGAATTACTTTTGCTTTACATCATTACATAGGGAAAAATGATTCTGGAACACACAAATGTGCCACTGTGCTAAATGACAGGATACTGCATTATTTCAGTATATATATATATATATATTTCAGTATATATATGTATATATATAACAGGAGCAGATAGCTAGGGCAACTTGCAGAGGTCTAAACACATTAAAGACTATCTCCATTTTAGGGGCCTGAATGCTGTGCATGTTTACATGACTGGGGGAAGCTAAGAACAAATGAGAACTGAACAACAATAAAATATTTGAATATTAAAATGAAATATATATATATATGTTTCCTCTTTATATCTAAATATTACAATTTACCTTCTTTTGTCTTCTGTAGCCCAGGCAAAACCAGCAAGTATGTGGTACCTACCTTGATCAGAAAAATTCCTGTAATGTAGCTGGATATGTGTGGCTTTTTTGAACTTAATATATGGAAACTCTCCCTTAGTAGTTTCTAGTTTTGCTTAAAACTATATTGTATTTATCCCCATGCCTCCCATTATTTTCATTTAACATACTGTCTTGTCATTGCTATTTAACAGCCCATTTACCATAACCAATTGCTTCAGTACAGGAGTCAACTTATTCTACAGTCTGAACAAAGATTTAATACAGGAGTGACAAGCTTTTTAAATATCACTGCTAAGAATTAGCTGTGTTGAATGAATACTCATGCTGAATAAAAGATCACCACATTTTTTTCCTAATCATATTAATATAATATTTCTAATGTAGCTGCATCTAACATTTTTCTCAGTCAAGAAGAACCGAAGAGTCCATACATTAACTCACCATGCAGTCTGCATGTTAATTTTACGTATCTTTCCGACCCTCAGCATACAAAGATAAACTGCAAAAGTAAAAACAAAAAAAAAAAAAATTCAGTTGAGTCCCCATATACTTCCACACCCAAGAAAAACCCAGTTGTGGGAAAAAATATCACTCTCCACAGGCATACGTTTTAATTCACACCTCATAAAACTGTTTCCTATTTGAAATTCACTATCATGTCTTCATCTCAGCATTCCTGGAATATATATTCACCTGAAATCACTGTTGTTAGATGTTTAATTATTCATCAAATGGCAGAAGGGCTGAGGCATATTGCCCTTTTTTCGGGGGCTACTTACATGTTAAACATTTTCCACATTATAGCCCCCCTTTGCATCCTTCTCGTTGCTCAAAAAATAACACAGACTTTTAGCTGTTGGGGACATCACCCAGAAACAAGGCCAGCGTAGCTGTCCATTGATTCTTCATCTCTAAAATGTATTGTGGCCCCTGTTTGCATGCATTTGGCATGGCTGTTACTATGCTATGAAGTCTGTTTTGTTGGTGGTTTTTTTTTTTCAATTCCTTTTAAGCAGGTGTGACTTTGTTATAAATTATGTAGTGCTAGACAATTGTTTTTTAAAAAAAAGCTTTTCCATCCTTTCTATTTCCTGCAAGCTAATATAAATTCTCATTATTTCCTGTAATAATTATGAAACAGAAGGGG